>JAGFZM010000066.1:1314376-1344376 GCA_017657215.1 Limnothrissa miodon
CACACACACACACACACACACACACACACACACACACACACACACACTGCCAGTTTTGGAGAGTAACTAGTTACAAAACTATAAACTGCCTCATTTCAAACGTCCTGTGTTTATCTTCATATTTTCGCTTTGCTGTGCATTTATTCCCTGCCATTTTGAGAGCAAAATTAACAAATTGTTTACTTAAATGATCTTGCCCCCTGCCAGAAAACTTGACTGTATTTTCATCTCACACACATGCACATTTGTGAAGCGAACACACAAACAAACAAACAAAAACTTCAATATGAATGCAAGAGCCGCAAGAGACCAAGCAAAGAGCCACATGCTGGCCGTCCCTGGTTTAGCCCATTGCAGAAAGTAAAAATGAGCTAGCAATCACACAAAATAGACAACTTCTAGTTAATGCACTGAAGTCTAAGGAGTTTGTAGGGATCTTTACAGCAGTCAGTGTTAATTAATACTTAAAGGGTAATCCACGGTTTTAAAAACTGGAAATGATTGAAAGCTGACCAAATTCATTCAAAATGTGGGAAAGTAATTAAAACGTAATCAAATGTAATTAGTTACATTACTCTGTTAATGTAATTGAAATAGTTACACTACTATTGCATTTTAGATAGAGTAACTTGCAACTGTAACACATTACATTTCCAAAGTAACTTTCCCAACAATGCACACTGCTTATGGGGGTCATTGTGAAGTCAGGTCAAGTGAGTTTTATTGAGTTTTATTTCAACCATACATATTGTGTGGCTGCAGCCATAAAGCCTCAGAACAAAAATGTATTTCAAGCTTTGCATTATTTGCACAATCAGATTGAAAGTATTTTAATAATGAAATATTGCACATATTTAGTCATGATTTATTAAAAATAAAATGTATTTTTTTTTTTGCAATGATTCATGTAAAAACATACTATATCTGATGGACTCAGTTTCCCATGATTCACGTAATTGTTACAATGTCATTTCCGGGGAAATGTCTGTTTAAATGAATGAGCTTGTGGGGCTGTAAGATGTAAGATACCTGATTAATGATAGAAGTTGTGCTTTCAAGACTGCAAGATGTTTGACATCTCTTAAGCTAAAGAACTGCAACACGTAATATCTCCTCTTAGTCCACAAGCTGGCAAAAGTGGTATGTTGTGCTTTTCTTTGTTTTTAATGAATGTATGTCTGATTTGTCTTTGTGTTTAATGAATGTATGTCTGATTGTGGTATGTTTGTTGCTTGTTTGTCTAGTTCTACGGTGTTTGTGTATTTTGTCGGTGCAATAAACATCAGTATTGAGAACCTGGGCCTCAAACGTGTGACTAAGGGCGACATACAGTACAGTGAGATGAAACAGTATTTCACGATGGATCAACTAGTACTAGCCTACAGTTATAAAATGAATATGTAAATGTATAATGTAATAATATATATGAAAGCCATTTCAAACTTTGGCTGAATTTAGTGCACTATAGATAACAATAGGTGCAGTCCCTACTTACAACTTAAGGAGAGCATGACAACAAAAGACAACAAAGACAGGCATAAATAGATTTGTAACAGAGCACAAATTGTGAAATATGACATTCAGCAGCATAGAGAAGTTCAGTAGTGCATGTAGTGTGTGTGTGTGTGTGTGTGTGTGTGTGTTTAGTCTCTCTTGAGTAATGTTTATGTTTACTTAACTACTTTGAGGCAACAAATTTCTACCCATTTCTATCAATCAAGCTTTACTTTCCTGTTCTTTACACGGTATCTTATGGAGACCCAAGAAGTCATACCCTGGTAAATATTCCTCACATTCTCACAGAACTGGATACAGAGTTCATACAGTAGTATTGTATGAGTCTTCTCTGTATATTGTAATAGCTGTCTGAATCTGTAGTTTTGCCATATTATGTCATTTTTTGATTAGATTAGATGAAACTTTATGGTCCTTACAAATTGCACTTTCATATAAGATCAACATTTGCAGTTTTCTTAAATGACCTTGGAATTTCATATGTCAAACAGTGTGCAAGTGCTGTCATGAGCAATGTGTGTAGAAGGGGAGTAGAAAGAATTAACACCCTCATGGTTTCACTGCATCTGAGCCAAATAATCTGCTGGCTATGTCATCATTTTGCTGAGGCAGAACGCTGCTTCTCCAGTTATGAGCTCCCAACGTTGATTTAAAGATTTAATCTACTTGATGCCTGCCCTGCTTGAATAATGTTTCCTTCAGCTAAATGGGCTCACTGGCACGGGTTCCATTAGTTGGCCAGCATTTAAAAGATTTTTTATATATATTTAAATGAAGACCTTGGTCAATAATTACTGAAATCCACAATTAAACGATGACTTTTGAATATTTTCAGAAATGAATTTATAGCGTTTTGGAACCAAACTCTTCCTATATATATATATATTATTTATTTTATGTGCATATAAACATTATTCCAATGTGAAAACATGACACAATGCCTACAATGCCCACAATGCTTTGCCCCACAATAATCACATGTAGCCAAGCTGACACCACCCCCCAAATCAAGAATACTTTAACAAGTATTTCCTGGATCTTGATGAAGAAGGTGACAGGAACAGACCAATTATCTTCAGAATTGGTTGCTTATGGCATTGGGGTACATTTGGCTGTATGGTAATGGCAACAAGTTATTGCTGCCTGTTTGTTTGTCTGCACTGAGCCATTTGATTAGGTATGTGATGCTGCCACACCTGAATGTCAGCGCTGAGCTGTCTGACGATGTGAGTGATGGTGAGGATGTGGTTCTCCAGGAGCTGTCTGGACGTGCTCTCAGCCAGCAGAGAGCCTTGAGTGGAGTGCAGGCTGCACACCATCTCCTCCTTTATCTGCAAGGCCTGTTGAAGCAGAGCAGCCAGCGTCCGCTCCTGATTGGACAAGCGACCCTCCAGCATGGCTGACCTGTGATGAGATCAGTTGTTCTTATAGATGAGCCTGCTATCCCGCGCCTACAAACATTCATGGCCTCTTTACCACTGTGTGTGTTCACAGTAGTCCATGCCAACAACTGGAATGATTTGTTGTAGGTTACCAGTTGCAGGGTTGAGCTTTATTGTGGAGATTAGGCAGATGATGCAGAGTTCTTTCACAAGTGAACTATTGACATTGTGTTGCTTTGTTAAACATTCGTGTGGGCTAATTTCAACAGTTAGCTTTTTAGTCTTACAGGTAACAACACCTTCCCTGTGAACATCTCTTTGACTTGGACCAGGCCAACTAATAATTAAGTCTCTATTAGTTTAGTAATATTTAACTTGGATGCAATTTAAGGGTCAACACAATTTAGAAGCACTTGAAATGGATTTAACAATTAAGCACCAAAAGAGCACCACTGACAATGTATGCACACCCAATTAGATAGATAGATGGATAGATAGAGGAATTATCGTTGACAGAATCTCATCATATTCCACATGCATGTACCTAGTCCATGCAAGGTCTCTTACCCTACACCAAATCTGTTTTACAGTGTGATGAAGTTGTTGAGATAGTTGCAAATGAGACTATTGATTTTCTGACTGTGTGTATTGTCCCTTCCTGTTTGATTTCATTACAGGCTTGATTTAGGTAATAATGAAACCAAGGAAAGGTTGCAGTGAAGATTTAATTCATGGTGTGGACACCAGTCTCCCTTCGATTTTACGGCCCTCTGGGCAACAGTTTTGCACTTACGTGTCTGACTGATAGGGTTGCAGTGCTGTTCCCTGTGACATGATTCAGCAGTCTTTTTTCCAAAGGCCTGGAACAGAAATCCAAAAAATGATAAATTCTTTAAAATAGTCAAGCAATGGAATTGCCGTTTTAGGGCATACTGTGCATATAGTATACAAACAGTTCTAGTTTTTCAGATTTGTCTTACTAGCTCCCCTTAAGTCATGGAGGTTATCGTTTCCTCAGATCGATACAAAATAAATCAAAAGTGAAGTACTTACTTAATGCTCCAACGGCTGGATAGCCGAGTCCATAGACTGTATAGTCTATGGCCGAGTCAGATCATCCTGCTCTCAATGTGTTTGTTCCGGTCACCTAGAGACCACACGGGATTTGTGTGGTGTGTTGAGCTTGACAACTAGACTACAGTTAAGTGACAAACAATACATCTCACTTCACAGACATGTGCATATGATCTGCCATCCAAATCAATCTGATAATTAGGATGATACCAAAACAAGCAGTCTGATGCAAACAACACTGGTAGTGAGAAGATAAATAAT
The DNA here is from genome assembly GCA_017657215.1 of Limnothrissa miodon. Lineage (NCBI taxonomy): Eukaryota > Metazoa > Chordata > Actinopteri > Clupeiformes > Clupeidae > Limnothrissa > Limnothrissa miodon. Next base: position 1,318,609 of record JAGFZM010000066.1, read on the forward strand.
GGTGTTGTTAAAGAACACGTAGCTCCACAGATATGTGCTGGCTATTATAGAGTATCTGTAAACAATAGTGAATTAAACCCTATCTGTCACAGTTCCTGCTTGCCTTTCTGACATGCCAGGTTGCCTGTTTCCTTCAAGAACAGCTGCTTATGTAATGGTCCAAATCATATCTGAGAAAAAGTTTCCAACAGGGCATTTTAATGGTATATTTTGGGAAATTAGAATTCCCCTTTCACTGTTAGTTGCATGGTGAGAAATGCAAATATCTATTGACTCAAACAGAAGGAAGGGGTTGGATGCTGTGGGCGTCTCTGAAGATGTATAAATTAGACTTGGTGGAGTGTCTACCAGGCAGAACATGTTCAGAATGATGGTGCTAAAGTGAAGAGCAGCAACTGATTCCTTCCTTTGATCGTTGTGGGTGGGAAGCCTGTCTCAGATAGCCTACACATGTTTCATCCACCCGCAGATCAATACCTCAGCCAATGCAGAACAAATGTCTTCTGTTTCTCAAACTCCTGTGTATTAATATGGATGGGCTTCAAGGAGCATGCTCTGTGTATTATCTTCTGTTTTTCATCTTGTCTGTTATCTATTTTTGTTTACAGAAAGCAACCCTGCAGAGTTCTAGCAAAACTGTGAAGTATGATATGGGGAACATAAATTAAATAGATAAAACAATGTAAAGTATATGGAAAGCTTTTTACCGCCTTTAACAATGACTGCTTTCTAAAGACCTAACGCCTATAAAGTGTCCAAAGCTATGTTTCCACTTTCATACTATCATTCTGTTGGATTATAATAACATTTTTTAGATTGTAATTAAAAAAGAATAGGCCTATCGGGTTTGAGGACCAATAAATGGGGTTTGTCTGCTTTTTATTTGCCTTTGGGGACAGACTTCAACAGAGTTGACAGGACAATAAATATCATTGTTCAATATTTACTGAAAAATCTATCACAAAACAAAAACAAATACAAACACTGGAATATGTGCTCCTTAAATCCATTTTCTACACTGATGTTTTAAAATTGACAGTAGGCCTATACAAACAAGGAGTCTGAGTCTATCTGCTGCAGGCTTGGCCTGTTTGACCACCAATCAAGCAGTGATTAGCTTTCCTCTATTAGCAAGACCAACAAATAGTTGATAATATATACGATAAGGCCCTTTTCAATCTTTATCAAAATGACATAAAACATTTTTCATTAAAGTCACATTTCAAGTGTTTAAAACAAGCTTCCGCATTCTGGCATTTGACATCTATGAAGTAAATGACTCAGTCAGAGCTTCCTGTGGTGTGGAAATGAATAGGTCTCAGGGCCAAACAGAGAGAATTTACTGAGGAGTAAAATGGGGTTATGAACATTATATTACAGTATAGGCTAACTGGGAAAGATTTAAGATGACTTTGTTAAACACAACAAAAACGTAAATCAACTGAAGAATTTACATGTCCAAAATATCTGAATTCAATGCTTTGGAGATCGAGAAAATCACAAATGAGTTCAGAAAACATTAGAGGGCCAGAGAAAGTGGGAGGGACATTATCTTATTAATGTGAGGAGTTTTGGCTGGCAATCTCACGGATAACGGTAGCCTACTTGCTGCTTTTGCCAGCTGCAGCTGCTGGTGGTAATATGCGCAACTGACACGTTGATATAATTTCTCCTGGGGGCTTATTGTCTATTTGATATTGTAGCAGGACTTCACTTGCTTTCAACTTCACTTTGGCAGCGTGGTGGTGTGATTTCATGAAATGCAGGCTACCCCTTTGGAATGTATTAAACCTTTCGAAATAGGCTACCGCAGTTACACTTCCGCCACTTGAGCACTAAAAGCGAATGCATGTGCATGAAATGAAATGAAAATGACGGTGTATGTGTTAAGTGAGAATCAAACGGTCTAACCCGCCTCCGTCTTGAGCGAAACTGGCTTTGGGAATCGATCAGAGTGCGTGCGGTAGGCAACCCACAGCGACAGTCACTACATTGCACGCTCAACAGACTGGCGGGCTGCTGTTCGGGGACTATGGAGGAAAAATCTAAGGATGACACTGCTAAAGAGCAAGAAGCATCATCGTCCTCTCAGAGAAAGATATGGAAAAATTTCCCGAAACCTTTCTTAAGTCCAAAACTAAGACGCAGTGGGGAAGGTAAAAAGGAATCTGGTTTGTGGATGTTTAAACGAAAGAAGAAACAGGTTTTAGACCGTGTGTTCTCATCATCACAGCCTAATCTCAGTTGCTCTACTCCAGCGCGTTTCGAAGGTGATAAGTCCCTCTGCGGTAAACCGGACTCTGACAGTGCATCGGGGCTTCCCGTTTCACCCTTGGTCACCGCCGATGGAGCATCTACAAGCAGGCTACAATTGCCCGGACATGGAAGCCCCAAGCTCGCTCTGTCTCATTTGGTGATGTCCCACCAAAAGAGCTCGTCCTTGGGCTCCGCATGCTTCGAGAAACTGGTGGTAGACTCTGGCGCCAGCAGTGAGGATGAGCTTGGCAAACATGCCAGTGATTCTGTAAGTGGATGTTTGTTAATAGCGTAGTAATTTATCAATTTTATTCAAGCTCAAATAGGTCATGAGAGGGGCATTGTTGAAAATTCAGTTTACGCATGTGTGGATACAAGTTTGCACTGCTGCGCAATGTTTCAGTAGGTTAGCCTCTTCATGGCTACTCATCTCACACGAAAAATGCAAAACACTGATCTGACTTATAAGCCTTCATATTTCAGTCTGACACACCGTTTTTGCTATTTATGTTTGTAAATTCAATGTTTCCTATGTTTTGTTATTAGCCTACCCGTAGTTACCCTGATTGTGAGGAAGGGTTCGGCTCCTCATTTCCATATCTATAGTATCCCAGTCATTGATGCTTTTGCTATTAAAGGGACACTGTTTTGGAAAGCGATATTTTTCAGTCTACTGCAAAGTTGTCACAGCGTGATGGACGGTCCTATCGGGTGGCCGTTGTGTGGTGCTCGTGTGACGTACACTGAGAGAAGGACACAAGCTGTCCTGACCTGGGCCCCACCAATGCCCCCAAGGCCTGTCAACAGCAATGGGAATAATGTTAAAGTCTGAAACCTCAGTGGTTAATCACTTAAAATTGGGTTATCGGTCTACTTTGAATTATATGTTGTGACATGAGATTTATTGAATTAGATGTAGTCTATGACAATATATCAACAAACCACATGTTCTTTGACATCTGTATTACACGTTGTTACTGATTATCCAAGATTGTCATGCTATTGCAATGGCTAAATGTCAACAGAGAATATTGTATCATGTTTGGGTCTGGATGCTAAATACTGTGCAATACAGAGAGGTCAGTGGTTTCCAGTACAAGCATACATCTAATTTTAACCCCCCACCCCTCTACCTGCATTAAAATAATAATGGCCATGTAATCCACTCAGCCTGGCCTGAACTTCAATGCATGTTGCTGGGTTAACCTTGGCAGTTGATTGCATGCAGGATATCCTCTCTCTTCTGCTCGACTTGCTTGTGAAAAGGGGGAACAAACCCTGCCTGTAGGTCTATGTAAGGGTGCTTCAGTATTTTTTAATGGTTGGTGTGCTGCTGTCTGTGTACTTAACATTCAGTATTAAAAAAGGCTGCAGGTGAATCAGGAAAGTCTGTTCTGCACCGATGCATGATGGGAATTTTTTATCACCATAATATGAAGAGTGATGACCAAGCTCATTCCAAATGGATCTCAGAGTGTTGATGAGATTCTATGTTACAAAGCAGTTTTAAACTAATGAGCCCACACACTAGTGACATGAGGATTTCTTAGCCGTTGAATATTAGCACCCCTGTGTAAAAAAATGCTGTATGTGTACTTTCATAATCAGCAATCTAATGGAATATTGAGATATTAGGCAACATTTCATGCCAACTGTCAGGGGACTGCTTTCAGATATGACTTCTTTAAATGCTGGTTAGAGGAGACATCTGAAGGAATGTATGTCCTGTGTTTTAAAGCCATTAATCCCATTGAAAAACATTGAAAAAATATTCATAGGATGGGATAGAGGAAGTTAGAACACTTCTCAATGCATGTTAAATCATATCAAGAGATCACAAGCTTTCAGAAATTAGGGAGTTTATGCTGTTTAACCTGTGTTCATTCCAGGTTCACGTCTTTAACACATATATGTGAACAGACAATGCATTTTGCAATATACATTTCAGGAAAACACATTTCCTTATATTTTAATTGAAATAAAATAGCTTATCATCATCATGCAGAAATGTAATCAATGACTTAGATTATTAAGTGTTCTGTAAGTGTTCCTCTGACTAATAGTGATTCCACACCACACATTTAGTATAACCAAGAGCTCACAGGTACAACAATTCTCCAGTTATTTTAGTAAGCTCCATTTTCACTTGTCACCTTACTGTTTCTCTAGGAAGTTAACAAAAGTGACTCACATTGACAAGTTTTACTGCTGCAAATGAAACTCTGGTACTACCAAAATGTTGTATATTGATAAATATGCTATATTGTCTAAATTTATAAAGCCATGTGCTGGTACAGTGAAGGTAGGCCTATTTAATTTGCAGACTAGCTGTAAAATTTGATCTGGCCGACTGGAAGAGTCGCTTTGTAAATTTAGACTTTCTAGAGAAACAGTTTGGACCTTGTTGAAAGCTTTTGTTGTTTAAAGCTTGATTAAATCAGAGGACTGGATCAAACTTAGTGTCACAGAAATAACACTTTCAAAGGTTTCCCGTGGAGCACTTTGTGATGCACAATAAACAATGATGCTGAAAGGAGGCCGTCAGCCTGGCATGGGGAAAATATAAACGAATGGTGGCTATTCATAATGGAATTCACACGTGAGGCTTCTCTCCGTACTTACTTTCAGCTTGGCCTCCTCTGTGCCAACCCCTTTGTGAAATATTAAACGTTGGGGTTGTACATTGCTGAAACGAGAGTCTTTTGTGGATGGGGCTTTTCATATCTCCTTGACTTGATTTTTGTCTCTGTGTGGTCTGCACCTCCGCAGCAAGTATCATGCAGACTTTGCCAGCTTGCTGACTGCGTTTGTCTCATTCAATGTCACCAAGTTTTGTGTTCCCTCACGAGTATTGCCGTTAACACAGGTTTTAGTGTTGTGGGGGAGGGTTTATGCACCAGCTGTTTTGCTTTTTTGTTGTGTTATCTCAGTCTACACGGCTTGAAAGGCCAAGCAATTGGCATACATTACATTAGTCATTTGGGTAAATATGTTGGGAAGTGGCAATAAAGAACGTAGCGTCATTGTCCTGCTGAAACATAAAAATGTGCACTGTTTGTGTGGGTTGAGGGTGACTTTGTAGAAGATTATAAGAACCGACTAGTGTTGAGGCCGACCAGATGGTCTTTTTCAAGAGAGACTTGTGGATTGCCCAGCCGAGGCAGGGGGTGCTGGCCTGACTTCATCTCTAATGGCACCTCTTCAGAGGCCCTGACGATGAGATGATACTCCAGTGTCTGTACCGGTCTGGCAGTCTGAGCAACCCTCGTTGACATGATAGATGGACCTTTTAGCAGTACTATAAGACATCTTTCACTGTTTTTTGGCCATGGATCTGTGGGTCCTTGGTGCCAGCCGTCGGCAGTGATTGAAATAATCAATTTGGGTGGGTGGTGCTTTTTTCTGTGTGTTTTTTTTTTTAACTTGTATGGTGTTCATATTTTTGTTACTCAGCCAGTGTTCGTGGGTCTGGTGGACCCGCTCCATTTTTGGGTTTTCAAATCAACACAATCAAACAATTCTATGTTAAAATACTTAATAGATGTTTACTTCATCCCAATTACAAGCCATATGAACAGCATATATATTTAATATTTGCCCTTTACCTTTGTTAGATCACATTTATGAATTATATGCTACTCGTTTTTTGTTTATTTTCTGATAAAATCAACAATTTTACAAATGAAACCAGCTTTCAACTTCAACTATTGTTCTTTAATCAACTATTGTTTTTTTTTTCATTTGAACTTAATTAGAAATGCAACACATTCAGATCAGTTTGCATAACCCAAGCTGAACACATCCAGTAGCACACTTCACAATACTTTTTTTTTTATTGTTGATATCCAGAAAAATGAAAACATCAGGGATTTTACTGATACCTCTCTCTCTCTCTCACACAAGGCATAAGTGTTTACTACAACACCATCACACACTTAGGCCTACTTCAGGCTCTGCAGATGTTGGTTTTGTAGGTTGGGTGGATGGGGTACCAGCATTCTCATAATGTATCCTCATTATTGCTGCAGAAGCTGGTGTTCTGGGAACATGTTGTCTTCTCTGGATTTGAGGTCTCACCAGTGCCTTACCCAGTTCATCGAAAAAGAGGCATCTCTTTTGGAGCTTTCCTCAGTTCCACTCTGGGTTCCGTGCCATCCAGATGACAAAGGAGTTTTACACTGAGATGTCCAGTATGTCAAAGAATATCAACAATGGTGAGCGTAGTTTCCTTCTTTTGCAGTTGTAGGCTGCCACAAGCTTGTCCATGTTGTCCAGCCCTCTTTGTGGCATTATAGTCCATGAAGATCTCAGGCTATTGATGCTCTTGGTACTCATGAGTACCACATTCTTGCCTTTTTCGGCACATAAGAGACCATGGATGTGTCAGCAGTGTACAGGGGAGTTTAAGCAAGAGGCGGGGCGTTTGCGTCACAGTATACAGTAAACATTTAAAAGAAAATAACAGGATGAGGTGAAGCTGAAGTGTCTTTTCCATATGACGCATTGTATATAAAATTAATCACATATCCTAGATACATAAATATGTAAATGTTATATTACATATTGTATTTATCTACACAAAATGCATGTGAGCTTGAACTACTGTGCCAAACAAAGTGCAAAAAAATGCATTTTTAGAGCCAATTGATCGTCATTTTCAAGCTTAGTCGTCGCTGATGGGTTCAAGTAATCGATTAATCAAGTACTCGTGCACATCCCTAGTGAATAGTGACAGTAAGGCCCTCTGCCCACCAGTTCTGACATCATAAGGGAGCAATTTCAAATACGACAATTTCACCTGTCTCCCACACACTGGCGGTGACAGACAGGCCAACAGAGCACACAGAATCCATTGATGAAATCATCAATTGATCATCTTGAATGACTCCGACAAAAAAGAGACCTCCATTATAATCGACAGGTGACAATGGCAGAGTTCAGCACTGGTGTGTGCGGTTGTATTGAAAACGGGAAAGGATTATCAGTAGCGTAGTGCTCTACACATTATTGGAGCTGGTGCCCAGAGGCCCCAAGTGAATGGGAGAGAAAAATTGGTTAGATTGAGTTTGACTAGGAGTGGGTCCCTTGGGCCTAAACGTGGTAATGGCATTGCAACCACATGCAAGAAAACACTGTTTTGCAAGAGAGCATTGTTCTGTGCAGTGCAGCCATCCCAACTGGAGGATGAAACTAGGGTGTAACTATGACTATTACACGCTGCTCTTGTCATTTTCTCTCCTTCCTCTCATATCACTTGGCCCAGTTTAGTGCTGATCTCACAGAGGGCCACTTTCAAAGAGTCTGATGGCCTGACCCATTTGACGGCCCATCGTGGCCCATCAGCTATCCGTTACTAGCTTGCTATTCACACCTTCAGGGTTTGGAGACCTCGCCGATAAAGACACAGCATTCTTTAGGTTTGTCTAGTAGTTATTCTAGTGCTTCTTGTTAAGGTGTGGGAGAAGTGTTAATTGACACACCTGATTGCTGTTTGTCCTTTTTTACACCCCCCTTTATACACAGTTGAATGACAAAGTTTTTTAAACCCGTAAATTTAATTAATGCCTGTAACGATACTCGTAAATTACGCCCACAAACTTACGCCTGTGACGATAGCCATCAGTGTTATGTTCCAAATTGCCTAATGTTTTATATATTTTCATATTTTGTAGTAAATCACTACAAACACCGCTTGATCCATGGATAAATGTTCCATCTTTTGTTGGAATGACTCTAAAACCCACTTTACCTGATGTGACTTGACTTTTGCAAACCAGTGACTGATACAGTGATACCGTTCAGCAGACATTACCATCCATGAGCGGGATCATCCTCTGGGAGTGAGTGAGGTATCTGTCTTCTTGAGTTGATGGGGGGGAAGCTGATGTGAGTCAGGCAGCTCCTTCGTCTGTTGCCTTTTTGCTTTCCCCCCTTAGGCGGCTTGTTTTCTTGTCCTTTCATGGAGATTCACATTGCCAAGTGATGTGGGGCTGTTTATCTAATAGTGTGAGGCAGAATGAATGCCGTGACATTGAGTCCTGTTTGTCTAGAGACTATTTTTTTCATAGACAATAATCTGATACCAAGTACACAGTTTCTGAACCTTGACGGAAAAAGCTTGCCAATAATAACTTGACTTGCAAGTCATCCTTCTATTTTTAGGACATATTCCATTGTATGACAACTTAATGAAGCTGTCAACTTATTTGTCAGTCAAACATCACCTTATTTGCAGTCCAGTCTTTATGCTTTAATTTGTGCAGTGATGTTTGTTATGAAACTACAAGAAAACAGAAGTCATCATCTGCTGTAGTTTGCAAACTGAAATCACCTGGAGTCATGAGGTCATTCAAGAGTGATACTAATCCAGCCGTGAAAAGAAACCATAATTAATCATGAAGCAGTGAACGTTCAAAAGCAGCTAAATTAAGATGAATATTTTTTACTGTTTAACTCATTAAAGAGGAGTCACTTGTAATGAGTGTGCACAGTAGTCTCAAATGGAACCTTGGCACAAATAATTGGGACAGAAAGATGAAATTAGCCTGTGTTGTCCACAGGCCTGTCTGAAGCCTGATGTTGATCTGTCTTGACTCATTACCAACTGAAACCAGTATCAGACAAATCGACTTGGACAGTAACAAAATAAAACTGTTTTTGCACAGGAGAGGCAATTGAACAGTAGCGGGCTGATTTGTGTGTAGATGAGTACACTTTGTCCTGTGACCTTTTGTGTTTCGTTGCAGTTAATATTTAAGAAAAAAGAGTGCAGCAAGGTCTTTGGCAGACAAATGAAATTATTACATTGCTTTTTATTAGATGGATCAGAACCATAACTAAAGACGCTTTATGGTGTTTGGTTTTGTTGCCATGGCAGGAATGGTTCCCTGGTAAACGACCACAAAGGCACCACAGATGGTCAATAAACATTTCCAAAATGGAAACGCATCCCGGTTCCTAGCTAAAACAACTGCTAATCAAATACAGCCATTTGCAGTTCAATGATATTCTAGGTGTAAGTGGGCTTTTATGTGGTGCTGAAGGAGTCCCTTTAAAATGTCTGTTAGATTTTGTGCGCTGCTCTAGTGCAATAGCCTCCTCATGTGTATAATGAAGCGAGAGTGAGAGAGAGGAGGTGGCTTGTGAATGGAAAAGGTCATCGAGGTCTTCATCAAAGGCTCCTCATATTCATACTTCAGCATCTAATGCTTCCTCCTCATTATAATTCTCTGATCTAGCATTATGCTTGTTAATAGGTGTGTACTCTAGCGTGGTCCAGTGTTGGCAGGAAGCAGGGGAGCTTGTAAAGCACCTATATGGTGCCGGGACACACGGGGTCTTGCATCATTTCATTTCATTTCATTTTGTACGGAGAAATCCTTTTCCTTCGAAGAGGCGTCACAATCCAGACGGGATTCATCAGACTGCCTTAAAGGTGGGAGGCAGTCACGTCTATCGCTCATATTTATTTCTGATTGATCTGCGGGGCATAATTACTTAAAGGAGCCAGTATTGATTTAGAAGTGAATAATGGTGGGATGCACGTCCCAACAGCTCTGAGCAGAGAGATGCAGGACTATTAGGGAAGTAACAGCATTTGTCAACAAGATTTTTCCATCTCTTCCAGTCTCTGGGTCTCCAACAGCACATAGTAGAGTGAGCCTCAGGCCTGGAGAATCTTTCATTTGTACTGTAACTAGAGGCTGGATCTCTTAAGCTGGTGAAATGGGTCCCCAGACACTCCTTTTTACCACCCTAAGCAGAGCAGGTCTTCTTCAGATTAATCTGATTTAATCTGGCACAATCCAGACTACTCTCATTGGATTTTTATCTCTTTTTTTTTTTCTCCGCTGACGTTAACTAATGCCTCTCACAGCAATAGCTGCGATATCCCTGATTATGGCACAGCCCATGTGAAGACGGGAAAATTGCACTCTTGCCAGCTAACTCCAAAAACAATAGACATGTAAAATAGAAACTGAGACCTTATATAACGCCACTATAGGAAAGCCTTCCATCGAGTGTGCCATAAAGTCTCCCGTTTGAATGTCGCGGCACATGCTTGGCTGGTGCGGGCACAGTACAGCACTCACACTCGCCTCAGTGTGAAATCTCATTTGGCAAGGCAAACGAGGGCCCAGGCGTTTGCATACGGGCAGATATGATTCAGTGCCGTGGAGGCCAGGGGAGAGGGGATGCATTATAGCCCCAGTGTGGCCGGGAAGTCAGTGCTTCATAGCACCGCAGGCAAATGCAGGTTGTCATGGAGTGATGGACGGTCTGTCATTTGTGCACACTGCAGTGTTCCTGTGTCTTTAGCGGGAGTCCCAATCCTACAGACGCAGGCGTCGTCGCTGCTGTAGCTAAATGCAATGATGTTCAGGGAGAAATGACTCAGGAGAGCCTTTAGGCAGGTAGGCGGACAGACAGATAGATTTGTCGCTGCAATAAGTTTTGTGCTTTTAGAGATAGGCCTACTTCTATTCCGGTTGTTTTTTTTCTCCATGGCTGTCTGAACTGTTTGGCCCCCATCTATCCTGACATCATAAACAGGATTTTTTTTAAATTGTCAATTTAATTGTCGTACTGTGTGTGTGTGTGTGTGTAAATGTTTGTTAGTGTGGCAGTGTCTGTGAGACATTGTGCTGCATGTTACTGTTTGTTGTTGTTGTTGTTGTAAAGTGGCTTACACCCCACCTTCCACTCCCATCTCCTTAAATATCCAAGTCGTTAAATATCACCCTCTGTCATGCAATGTTAATTACCCCCTGTGTGAAAGATATCTCGCTCACGCTTCTTATCATCAGTTTATTGCTTTAAATCTCCCACTCCGTGGCTTACAGTCGTGACTCCTCAAGACGACCCCCCTCTGCTGCAGCCCCAGATCATGGAGGAAATTATTCAGAGTACATTTGGTGCATGTGGTTCTTGTGCATGTGCATGTTTGGTGTACCAAACGGCAACAGCCAGCACTAACCCATGCTCGCATGTGTTGGATGCAAGTTTGCCGCCGGAGTCGGTCTATGTTGTACCAAATTTCGCCCTTCTTTTGCCTATACCGACAGCACTCGAGATCCTCGAGGAACAGAGGTATAGGTTGATTGACTCTGTATGTTTCCTTTAAGGAGTCTTTTGGTATTGCCATCAGGTCTGATGTCAGGGTGGAGGGTCGGGGGTATGTTATATAGTGTACTACATAGGCCCTCTCCTCAGTGGTGATACAGGCTGGGATGTGAACAAAGCTGCAGGGGCATGATAACCAGTAATTATAGCCTACTGAGAGAGAAGAGAGAGAGACAGAGAGAGGGAGAGAGAGAGAGAGAGAGAGAGAGATAGACAGAGTGAGTTAGTTACAGTAAGTATGTGTGTAAGAGAGGGAGAGTGGGAGAGAGAGAAAGAGAGAGTTGGGGAGAAAGAGAGAGTGAGTGTACTGTGTTGTGTGAGTGCCACAGAGGGTGTGTGCAATGCTGCATGAGTTATTTAATCAGGCATAGACGCGAGATTTACTCCTCATCATTTGCAAGGCCGGCAGTGACCTCAGCTAATGTTGTTGTTGCGGTTGAAATGCCAGCGCTCGTTTAAACAGTGTGTGTGTGGGTGTGTGTGTTAATTTGACTGTGCATGCCACAGCGAAGCAATGGCATTGGAGAGTGGCTATATGAAACTTTACTGTCCAAGCACATGAGTGTTTGCATGAGCAGTGAGCTAACTCCTTATGTCATTCTACTCTACTGTATACTTGACTGTGATTATGATGATCCCTCTCTCTCTGTCCTCTGCCATGTCATAACTTACATTGATACATCATATAAAGCCTCTAACTTGCCCTGAGATGCCAATCAATATTTTATTCCTCCATCTATCTTCTTGTCATATTGTAATTGTCTAACGTGGTTTGCGTGGTGTTTTATGTCAGGACGTCTCCTATAAACCACCCTCAGCAATCTTTCAATTTCTCCCTGATGAGTTGCTACTTTAACCTCATGTAATGAATTAAGTGGCATGTTGACATGCTAGTGTGTAAACAACGAGCGGTTATTTAGGTGACAAGCAGTACAGTTATAGTTGTATGTTTATTAGTTACCCAATGTCAGCTGTTTTTTTCTTCCGGTAATTTCCGGCAGAAGTGCTCCTGGAGTAGAGTGTTGCTGTTTGCCCTGCCATGTGGACACTGGCGGGATGTAGCCCAGCCAGTGAGAATGGGTTTGGTGCCCTCTTCTGGTGTAAGGCAACCGAACCGCATAGAACTGAGGAAGGGGTTTCACTTTTAAAGGGCCAAATTCTTGTTATTACACTAATGACTGAGAATGGATCAAAAAAATCAAGAGTCTTTGAATAAGCTGTGTCAGATGGTTGAACTGATGCAGAATATGTAATATTTTCTTTTAATGTATGACATTGTATGCACAGGCTGACTAGCAAAACAATACATGCAATTTTGACTGACAGTATTTCCATGTATGAGACAAGGCCTTGACTGATAGCTCACTTTAATGCAGCCTGTTGGCCTGGGGTTTAGATGTACTGCATTATAACTATTCTCCTTAAAATAATAATAAAAATCTTCGGAGCACTCCTGAGAACTCCCTACTACTGGGTCATCATAGGGCTTGCAGACGCTACATTAGTCATTTCTGAACTAATTAGCCACTTTTCTTTTATCGGTGATTACACTTGCTCAGTGGTCAGGAAGTATGTTAGTGTTGACATCATTAGCCTTGCAGGTCTGTCTTCCCACAGAACATCTTATCCCACTGTATTTATCACAGCTGATCAAATTTGTGTGTGTGTGTGTGTGTGTTTGTATATGTGTGTCTATGAGTTTGTGCCTGTGTGCACTTGATTTTTTTCAGTCTGATCTTGTAGAGTTATATAGCTGGGTGCAGAGGCACGAGAAATTATGTGTGTGTATGTGTGTGCACGTTTGCTGTTTTTGTTGTTGTTGTGTGTGTGTGTGTGTGTGTGTGTATGTGTGTGTGTGTGTGTGTGTGTGAGAGAGAGAGAGAGAGAGAGAGAGAGAAAGCAAGTGAAAGTTGTATCTGGGTCATAAAGTTGCCTCTGACACCAGAATGAATTTTGGCACTGATTTGGATGGATTGGATTCCATCCAGATGAAGATGAAGACGAAGATGAAAACCGTGAGCACGCAAACACAGCTGCACTGGTGTGCCCAGCAGGCGGAGGAGGACGAGTGTGGATGTAAACTAGGACAGCCAAAGGGCCTGTACGTGTGGTACAGTAGCGCCTGTCTCCAGACCTTTCATTATTTATGGCCACGCGTGCATGAGATCAAGCCACCCAGCGACGGAACGCTAAGTTGGTTGTGTGTGTTGTATGTTTTTGTCGAGCTAGAGCCACGCATGGGTACCCCCTCAGTGAGGCAGTGTTCTATTGCAGATGACTATAAAACCTGGCCAGCAGCAGCCTCCCTCTCCCTCCCTCTCTCTTTTTCCTCGCTCTCTTTCTCCCTTTTTCTCTCTCTCATCCTCTTTCTGTCTCTGCCTCCCTTCCTCTTTCTGTCTTTTTTCTCCTTTCATTCCCCCCTTTCTCTTACCCCTCTCTCTTTTTCTCATCTTTCCTCTCTCTACCTCCCTCCCTCTCTGTCTTTCACCATTTCTCTCTCCCTCTTCCTCTCAGTCTCTTTTTGATTGAATCCTGATCATCAGTGATTTTCTTTGTCTCGCTGTGTAATGTGTTTGTGTTTCTGTCTCTGTGTGTGCTTGTGTATGTGCATGTGTATGTGTGGGCATGCTCGTCTGTGTGTGTATGTGTGTGTGCGTGTGTGTGTGTCTCTCTCTCTCTGGGTGTGCATGTGTATCTGTGGGATTGCTCGCCTGTGAGTGTGTGTGTGTGTCTCTGTGTGGGGGCTTGTGTAGGTGTATTTGTCTGTGCTTATGGAACAGAAGATTACTTTTAGCCCTCTCTTGGATCACTTCCAAAATAGAATCGGTTGCAACAGCCTGCATCGGCTCTCCATCTCCACATCGCTTCTAAGGCAATGGGCCTGCTCCGAGATAGTGTGCACCCTTATGGGGAAATGACACATGAAAAACACTCCTCAAAGTCAGATGACAATACACATCAAACTAAAAGCGAGTGATTTCAGAGCTCTGGCCAGGTCAGGTTCTGTGGTGTAATGGAGTCTATGCTGTACCCCCTAACCCCCAAAATGTGTGTTTTTTTTTGTGTTATCCTGCTCACATATAACTTGAAAAACATTAAAGCATAACATGCAGATAGAAGTAATTAATTAAGAAATTATGGAAGGAAGTGATAGAAGTAAGGAAAAAAGAGGATGTTTCGCTTACTGCTGACATAAGATATATATATGTATATATATTTTTTTTATTTTATTTTGCATGTTTTAGATGTTGTCCTTCTGTGGAGGACATCTCCTCCCATCTAAAGGCTCGTGTGGCTTTCAAACACACTGCCACAGCTGAGCCAATTTTCGCTTCCGTTCGGTCATCCTTGGAGAGCAACTCTCTGTAAGCCACCTCTCTTTTTCTCACACAGATATGTTGACATGGACTCTAACACCCTAAGGACAGAAGGTGTAGAGATATAGGCCTTTTTTTAGTTCCCTAAAAAGTTCAAATGGGACATGGAGTTGATTTTTACAAGTGGTTTACTGATATTGGAAATTGGATATTGCCATATTTAATATGGCTGAGTGTAGTTTGGATGATTGAGGATTTCTTACTTTAAAATCTTGAGATATCCACAAATTATGTCATTATGTATTGACATAACATGTAACATTAGTAATTTAGAGTGTATTTTAGTCAGGTGATTTAGAGTATATTTTAGTAATACAATTCATTGACCTCCAGCAGTTCAGTCAGGAAGCAACAATTAGCTTAGGTTCGCTCAGCCTGAAAATGGGATGGACAATCAACGACCAGAAGGCTGTAAATGGTAATGTTGAATTCAAATTATGCATTCCAGAGCGTAATGTAAGTCACAACCAAACATTAGCAATTGGTTGAAACAGAAAGAAATCCCGCCCGTGAAGTGAACGAATGCCTATGGCTAGGGTTCAGACGCTTTACACAAAATGAAAAAATGTGTTGATTTGTGCTGGATGTTTCCTTTAGGCGGCAGCCGTCTGCACTGTGCACACCACAGAGAGAGCAGATAGTCACTGTTGATGGTCACTGTTTGAGGCTCTCAGCCGTGGTACCGTCACCAGATGCAGTGTCATAAATCACTCCAACTCACTCTCGCTAAACTGATAGAAGCATGGCCTAATGGGACTCTGTGTAAATACGCACACAGATATAGACACACACACACACACACACACACACACACACACACACACACACACATACACACATGCAGACACAAACACACACACACAAAGCACTCACAGAGTGAGCATAGCACATGTAACCCTACATTTAGACAAGGACAGCTGCGGCATCAGCAATAGTCTACATTATACACCTACATGGCCAGTTCATTTACTCATATGCCCCTTTGTTCAGGAAATCCTACGCAAACACAGTACTCTCCCATTTAAAGATTCATTCAATCCCACCTACACCCACACAAGACACATCATGTGCAAAATACATTATGCCATTTCATGAGAGAGAGAGAGAGAAAAGAGAGAGAGAGCAGGAGGCCTTAGTACTTCAGAGGGGAATGGACACTGGGGTGTAACAGCTTTCCTGTATATTCTGCATTTATCAGGGGGGACAAGTGGATTAAGGATAGATAGGGTTCAAGCATGACCTGTGTACTGTGTTGAATGAGAGAGAAAGCGAGAAGAGAGAGAGAGATAGGGCTTTGATACCTCACAACTGAAGTAGCTTTGCTGTATATTCTGCATTTATCAAGGAGAGAGAGAGAGAGAGAGAGAGAGGCCTTTGATTCCTCTCAGGGGAAAGCACATGTGGTGTAACAGCTTTCCTGTAACCATTTTATATCTACTTCCCACATCCTTTTTTAATTTTGAGTAGCTGTGGTCGGCTTGTAAACTCTTTCTTGTGTGTGCAGCATTGATTTGCTATCAGGGGTCAAATGTGCATGCTTTACACATTCCTACAACACACTCCTTACAGCTCTTCTACAACATGGGAGAGAGGAAGTCGCACACGGGTGCAGGGAATTATGAAACTATGATATATTATAAGCACTATTATGGCAAGCGAGAGAAACAACATTATGAAAGGAAACCATTGGACATTTTTAAAAGCAATCCAAAAGGGATGTTCCTTGTTGCCTCCTACTGTTCTCTACTCTCTCTGTAAATGAGTCACGGAAGCTGCATTTGGCTGTTTGTGTAAATCTGTGTGTGTGTGTGTGTGTGTATGTGTGTGTCTGTCTGTCTGTGTGCTTCTGTGTGTGTGTGTGTGTTTGTGTGACGGCACCAGCTGAAGTCGACTGTGAATGAGTTTGAGTGTGATCAGATTTGACAGGCTGTGCGGGGTTCTGCCTCATCGTCAAAGACTCTTGTCACAGTATAGATGTGACACTTTGTGGTGTGTGTGTGTGTGTGCTGATCTCTGTATTTTAAAGCGACGACCAGAGAAGCGGTAATCAGCCGTACGTTCAGTGAGTGGGAGGGAGTGGTTTGTCTTTCAAACAATTCACCTGCTAATTGATAGATATCTCTCTTATTTTAGCTGTGATTCATCCCTGACTCATAGCTTTAGTACAATCAATGTTTTGTTTATTATGAAAAAAAGCATTGCACCCTAGCCAGCTATAAATCACCCTAGGAGGCAGGGAACACTTTAGAAACACAGGCAAAAAAACTTTTCTCTGCATGTACTTTAAAGGCCCACTAAGAAACATTTTTCAGTTAATTAATCTGATTCATACAGTTTAAGATGCTAACATGAGTCATTACACGTTGAACAAACGGTGTAGAATGCGCCACTGTGGCCTACAACGGTAGATACAGCATTTGCAATGTTCAACAGCAGCGGTCCGCCTCCAATGGAATGCAGTGATATACAATGCAATACAGCGGTCTTTAGAGGGAGCTTGTGAGAGAAAAAAACTGAACGTTGCTTAGCCCTGCTTTAAGTTCTTAAAAACAAAATTCAACCCATTCTGAATGTAATCTTAATCTAAGATTTTTAAATAGATACCTGTGAGATATTGATATGTTGTCTAGACTGGCTTACTAGTTCAGTGATGAATAACTTCTGTGGTTTCACAAACTAAAAACATGTATTTTTAAATGTGCAATACTACTACTACTACTACTACTACTACTACTACTAATTACAACAACAATAATAATAATAATAATTAAAAGAAAGAGGGAAAAATCTGAACATTAATCACTTCTGACTAAATAGCACTTTTGTGTACCAGAAGTTTTTCTCAGGATGAGGACGAGTGTAGAGACCCTTGACTTGTCACTTATATGCTGGCTCAGGGAAACACAGACGGCTTTGTGTGAGTAGCCTGCGAGTCAACAGTGTCTCGTCACCTCCGCTGCAGTGGCCCACTGCAGAGCTTCTAATCACTGTGTAATCGATGAGGGGGAGAGAGAGAGGTGGAGCGTCTTCACCAGTCATGCTAATGATGAAGTGGGAGACGAGAGGGAAAAGCATAAAGGTTTCTCTCCTTTATTCATTCACTCTTCATTATTTCTGTTTATGTATTTGTCGGTTCATTCAGTCATTTAATGTAATTCAGATGCAATTCAGAAGTAGGTCATGTTTAGGTCACTTTGTACTGTAGGTCACTTGGTGTCCTAAAATCATATTCCTCATGCCCAGTACAAACAGTATTTGCATCATTGCAGCTTTAGGAATCTGTAGTCACACTGGCATACAACCAGCTCACATTTAGCTTGTTGAAACATATTTACATAAACCAGGTGTTTTGTTGAAGGTGTGCGTGTGTGTGTATGTGTGTGTGGAAAAGCAATGGAGTGCATGTGTTCAAATATATTCTGGTGAAGTTATGCAAAACAGATTTGTATTTTTTTTCCGAAAGGGCCCTGGTTTCTTTTGTGTCACCACAGTTCAAACTCATATAACCCAAAGACAACAGGTGTGTTCTATTAGTGCAACAAGCAGCTAGTGCCCCATCAAAGCCAGTGAGTCTCTCAGGAGATGCATCAGTTCTGTACATACCAGTCTTTTACACACATACACACACACACACACACACACACACACACTGTACCCTAGTAGTCACGATTCTTCCAGAACATTCCAAACCAGAATCGATAATACAACTACAAACTAGGGTTTGTAGAATCTGTCACTTTGAATTACTGCAGTGCCATCTCAGCAGATTATCAAGAACCACTCATTTTATGGCTTTAGAAACCACAAATTCTTTTGTGTCTCTCTTGGCTTAGTGATATTTTGGGCAAATTCCAGATTCCAGATTCTAAAAAAAAAGGTACTTAGAAATTTGACCTGCTGTTGCTTCGCCAAGGCTTGTAAATAGCTGACTTTTAAGGTCTTTTTATTTTTTGTTTACAGCTCTGCATTGTGTACTGTTTTTTCAGCAGATGAGATAATCTTTTTCCCTCATGTCAATACACCGTACTTACACTTGAGGAGGCTCTATTTTCAGATGATGTTCCACCTTGTATTGTGTATGATATACAATTGCTTAAATATGATGAATACAATGCACGTTACTGTAGGAAGCTGCCATGGACCCTCTTCAGAAAATTAGTACTGTAGCTATTTGCGTTTTATGAGCCTTCCCTTAATTCTCAACGGTGTCTTATTTCTGTCAACAAAACCCCTAGGTGAACATGGTTTGGTGCCTTGGTGACTTTTGCAGATACTGTTTTATTCAGTATTCCCTATAAATGGTTCTTATAAAGATAAGTTCAAGTTTTATTTTCATGTTAGGATGATTGATAGAATGTATTTCTGCTGTGCGTTTTTATTGTACAGCACATTGTTGATAGAAAGAGGAAGACAGAGGGAAACTTGAGGAAAAACACAAAGCGTTGAAAGGAAGGGAAGCATTTAAAGAAAGTTTTTGTGTTGTGCTTTGTTAGCAAGGTCATGATGAGCCAGAACAAATTCCCAGGGCTTATATTTATGTAATGTTGGAACAGTCATATTTGTTGTGGTGTCTTCTTTGAACCCTTCTCTGTGGTTTTGTTTCAGATCCGAGCAAAGCCGTAAAATTCATGAATCATACTCCATATTTGGCGCAAGTGATCCCTCCTGCTGCACGACGTTGTGGCACCGAACCCCTGTGTGTGTCATGCATTTAGCATTCCCGTCTCCCATGCCTGGCACATTACCTTAATAACTTAGTCCTACAGCACCACACGCACACTGATTTAACTTCGCGTTTTGTCAAATTAGCTGTCGAGAAATAGAGGAGGCGCTCTACTAGATTTAGACTTAGTAATGTTCTTGGCTCCTAGAGTTTATATTTAGAAAGGCATACAGATGGGATCTTAATTGGATGCTCTGATGCTGAGCAATAGGCAGTAGGGCCCTGGTACATTGAGTGGGTGCTGTGTGTGTGTGTGCTTTGTGTTAAGGGGTTTATGGCTCATTTGTTCTTAGTGGAAGTTGATCCGAAGTAGTTGCATCCTCAAAGTAGTTAGAAAAAAAGAAAACTCTACTGACCTCAGCTTAATTTGTCTCATCTACAGTATTTGAACTGTCAGAAGTTTAGGAGGAGGTGGTAGTTTTCAAAAGACCATTTGTACACTGAACATTGAAGCATCAGACCACGATCACGTCCTCAAATGTGTGCCAGAAAATAGCATGTGACCAGATATTAAGTGTAGGGAACTTGGCAATTCGTTGGCCAAATCTTTTGTGATTAACAATGAATCAATTTTGAACAAATATGGATCAAATCTTTTGACACATGGGCAAACAAGACATTTGAAATCACTGATTAAAATTTTCTGATATTGTATTACTTTAAAAACATATTGAGAAATTATGTTTATAGAGAATTGAATCTTTAGATTCATTAACATTCAAAACAATTGCTTACCTGCTACCCTGGTGATCGTACACAAAGCCAAGTTGCATCTGATATTGAGAGATGAATCAAGTGGGGCAGCCATGCTTTGCCACACAACGCCATTCTCAATTTTGTGCAGATGCCTTTTTTTTGGTCAGGTTGCTCTTATCATTGAGGTCCCCAGAAAAAGTGAAATGAGTCTTGCTTGCTTCGCTGTCAGGACCAAGATGTTTTTGGTGACATCTCAAAGGCGAGCATCTCTGTTTTTTTTTTTTTTTAATATAATCATGGAGACAGCCTGTTCTGTAAACTGTGACAGGGCTATGGTGAGATGTCTTTTTCTTAAGCATTAACTTAAGAATTCCTGTCTAACTGACTGTTTTCCAGCATGTGGTAATGAGCAGATTTAGGAAAAGATCTGTCATTTTGTTTAATGTACTTATTCAAAGACTTGTCTGAGATGCCTGTGAACTCAAGTAAGACAAATGAGAACGTTATTTCCTCTAAAATTGCCTTGCTGTCCCAAAGGTACGATGTGTCTGACTCGTGAGCTTCGTCTCGTGCACGTGGCTACCCTCCGGTAGCTAGGCAAAATAAAAATAGCATTATGCTGCTCATCACTCTTCATCAACAAGGAAAAACATGTCATTTTCTACCTTAGAAAACATTGGGTAATTATCTGTCTTTAAGTTGCACTGTTCTACTCTCTGTTGATATAAATCTCATTCTTGTCGCTACCCACGTGTGGACTTCTAGAGAGTAATGCTGAGCACACACGGAAAGATCTGGAAAGCCATCCTATGGGAGAGGGTTAAAAAGCTGGGTGAATGTGCTGTGCCAGGCAACAGGCACTGTGCTGCAAGTGGATCGTGACTGCATTAAAAAAAGAAAAAAAAAATGCCATCGGCTTTGAAATGTGCTGTTTTTTGTACCGGGATTTGAATGTAATTTTTTTTGTGTTTAGTTCAGAGTTGTTATGCTCATCTGTGATAAAGCGGGCAGATTTTTTTCTGTGACTGGGAAACTCAAGATCTGAGAAATAGGACAAAAGCAGCAAGAAAAGTAGCAAGAAAAAAAGAGAGAAAAAAAAAACTTTTGCAACAACATCAGTGAATCAGCATCACCCTGACAGCCTAGACAGTTGAGATTGTGGCATTGAAAAACAGATGAATTATTGGATAAAGTCTGGATCACATACAGGGACATCCCTAGGCTCATATTATTGGTAATCAAACACACGTCATCGCATTGTATGCAGTCTAGTTTTCTATTGCATTTGTATGCATGCTCTTGACTGAGGGCATGTGTTTTGCAAAGCCCTCAGACAGCAGGGTCACATCAACTTCATAACATAAGCATTATGTTTACGCATAACCCTCACTGACCAACAGATTGCATTAAAAGATATAAATAGTGTCAACCAAGGCCATGCATGTTTGCATGTTTGTTTCTCTGTGTGTGTGTTTGTATGTGTGTGCCTCAATGTTTGTCTTTGTGAGTGTGTGTATGTACATGTTTCAGTCTGTGTGTGTGCTGGGTCTATCAGTGTGTGATGTGGGTGGAAACCTTGTGGTCGGAGTGTAATGAAAGCAGGGGCCCTCCTCCTCCCCCCCCCCCACCCCCCATCCCTCCTGAGTTGCAGCAGGTGTGTTCCACCAGTGCAGTCTAGCAGAGCTTGTGGTCAAGTTTGGTGTCTCCCACTTCCTACCATGGCTGTCTACATTTCATTTACATTTACAAGTTTCTATAGAAGGACAACAAGCAGAAGCATGCTAGGCTAAGCTATGCTAAATGCTAATAAGAAATAAGAACTAGCCAGTGTGGAAAGGAATAAAAGTCATGGGTGAAGCGATAGGTGAATTCATGAACATCATCAGGTACTCTTACCAGAGGACGGTGAGTACTTTGGTAACTGTTTAACAGTTGCTGGTGTTAATGAAGTTTAACACTGAGGGATGAGAGAGGGGGAGTACTTTTTGTGGCATTTTTGAAAAGAAAGAGAAGTAAGAAAGTGAATTTCTTGCTATTTTTTTCTCTTGCTGTTTCTGTGTGCGCTTTATCATTTGGTAATGAAGTGTGTGCAAGGGAGTGAGCAAGACATTTCATCAGTGTGCTCTCACTTATGTAATGAGGAAGTCATTTGGTGGGGTGAGAGCCCGTGTCAGAGATGGTTGTGCTCGACTGGAAGCCTCTGGTTAGTCTCAGATTGCAGACTGTGTTGGAATAGCTGCTGGAAAATGTCTCTGAAATGTGCAGATGAACATTTGCGTATGAGGCTTTGACAAGTGCCACGTGTCACACATGGTCACATACTACACTGTACAGTAGGTTTGCCCTCTATAGAAGCTGGGCCAGGAGAGAATGAGCAAGCAGAGGCTTTGCTTCCTTTTCAAGTCGCATGACTCAACCCTTCTTTCAACCTAATACTAAGTGCAGTATCTCTCAGTCGCTCTCTCTCCCCACACTCTCTGTATTTCTCTCTTTTTCTATATTTATTTGTTATTTTCTCTTGTTGTCTGTATAAGATAGTTTAACACATCTCTGTCTCTTTCCACTCTCTTCTCTCTCTCTCTCTTTCTCTTTCTGTATTTGTTTTTTTCATGGTCTCACGGTCCCTATACTAAGATGCATAGATAAAACACAGTCATCAGTTATTTTTCCCATGAAGACACTCATGAATTTGATTAAGCTGCATCATTATGCAAGCAAAGCGTGCAGGCAGGGACATAGCAATATTTGTTTACATGTAAATGTTTGTAATGCATTAGTTCATGCTGGGCTTCAAAACATAAGGAAACAACATTTCGCTTGTCTACATGATGCAATGAAACTAATTATGCAGTTTAAGTAATCTAAATAATTTTTTGCATTTTCTATATCAAATCCGGAGCATCAGAACTTTCCGATCAGGACACTAAATGGAATGTGAAATATCGGTGAGAAACACATAATGTCTAGTTATTCCGACAGATTTGTAGTGTGTTATCTTCTGCTAAGTAAATTGAGGGCTGAATGCACCAATTTTGTTTCTCCCAACTTCATCTGTTGTGATGTTATGTACACTTAAAGAATTGATGGTTGTAAGTGATGGCAGAAACAGCTCAATCATGGACTGAATCTATCAGCGAATGAGGTCTGCATATTGGGGTCTTAACTGAATCGGCAGATGAGAGCAAACACTCAGGCTTTGAAATGACTAATGGCACATAGTATCAGTAATCTATTGTAGCTGACAGGTTCTCTCTGTGTTTATTTACAGACAAGAATGCACATACATGCACACTTATAGAACATATATGTACTGTATGTTGTGTACAACTTTTTTAGCAACAACTATTGCCTTGTGCCTTGTCCAGCTGTGGTGGCATCAGGTAATAATATTTTTTAATTGTGAATATGGTTATAGGGTGTTTTGATGATTTGTTACATTTAATTCTCTCAGAAAGAATATAGAGCGTGTGAAACTCAATGTACCCAGCAGTATTCTGTCAGAGTCAGCAGTGACTGTACTGCATAAAGGCCAGCAGTTATGTCCAATGGTCTTCATACTGTACTTGTAAGCAAATAGTTGTTTTGTAAGGAGAGAGTATGGATCGCCCCATTTCTCCAGAGACTGCCCCCCTCTCCTTTCCCATCCTCCCTTCTTCTCTCCTCCTCTTCTCTCCTCCTCTTCTCTCCTCTCCCTCCTGCTGTGTGTGTGTGTGTGTGTGCTGGTAGCCCCTTAGGGTAACACTAAACCCGCAAACTCACACACTCTTTCCATTATTGACTGAATGTGATATGTGATGACATACTGATGAATGTGATATCCCCATTCATCGCTTTCTCCATCCCTCTCCTCACTCCTGCCTTTCTTTCTTTCTTTCTCTCCCTCTCTCCATCTGTCTCCATTCTATCTTTTCTTTTTTCATCACTCATCTTTTGTTTTTCCTCACATTCCTTTGTCGTGCTTTACTCTCTTCAGCTGTCCATCATTTTAATGCAACTCTCTTTTTCCTTTCTTTCTCTCCCTCTCTCTCCCCTCACTCCCCCTATTCTCTGTGGCTTGGCTGTCCACCAAGGTAATTATATTTCCCTCGGGGTGCCTTGTCTGTGTCCCCTCTCTGGCTGCTGTGTCACAGAAATGGTCGGCCTGTTGCAGCAGCCTTGCCTGTCGTTTAGGGGATGCTGATTCAGGGTGCGGTCATGCATTTTTGTAATGTGTGTGTGTGTGTGCCTGTGTGTATGTGTGTGTATGGGTATGTGTGTGTGTGCGTGGATGTCATTGAGGGATCGGTGGGTGGGACCTATGAAAGGATTAACCAGGTCCAACTGTTTTTCTTAAAAGTCAATCCGGCTCCCCATGAAGGCTGAATTTGAAGAGAACGGTTCATTTTTTCATGGGGAAATTATGGAGATTATTGAGAAAAGTCATTTGAAATTCCTGCTCTTCTGGCTTCGGAATTCTAGCTGCAGAGTGATACCTCTGTTTTACTCTAGGCACCTATTGGGGGGAGATAGCCCCAACACACACACACACACAGTATTTTGATTAGGGACAGTAATGAATGAATATGGCGACAAACTAATGAATATTCATGGATTGTGTTTGATTAGATATTGACATTTAGATGAAGCTATTATGATGGGGGGTGTGTGGGTGTGTGTTTGCGTCGGGTGGGGTGGGGTGGATGTGGGTGGGTATTGTGTTTTCAATTAGGAGTGCAGGACTGCCTGGTTCCCCTCCACACGGCTGTTTTATGCAGGACTGTTGATTGCATTTGGGTAAACAGCCTGGGCTTTCATGGTGTGCCCTCAAAGCAAAGCTGTTTTAAATGTGTTTGTATGTGTGTGTGTGTGTGTGTGTGTGTGTGTATGTGTGTGTTTGTAGTGCATATTCACATCACAGCTCTGTTTATACCTTGGTGTGTGTGTGTGTTATACCTGTGGATATCTCTTCATGTAGAAGTGTGCGTGTATGCATGTGCTTATATTGTATATTTCCTCATGTGTGTTTGTGTATATATGTGTGTGACCATGAGCATGTGAGTCTCTAATTGTGTGTGTGTGTGTGTGTGTGTGTTTGTGTGTGTGTGATCACTCTCTGTTGTTTGAGGTTTTAATGAGCAGCCTGATGGAAGCAAAGCCAGGCGGCAGCACCACGGGTAGAGGAGTGCAGGGTAACAGCAACAGCAGGGTAAGAGAGAGAGAGAGAGAGAGACAGAGAGGGTGAGAGAGAAGGAAGGAGAGAGAGAGAGAGACAGAGGGAGAGAGGGAGGGTCAGACTCAAAGAAAAGCAGCATGTGTCTGAGTGTGTGATGTATATAAGTGTCTGAGCAAGACTATGATTTGTTGTGTGTGTGTGTTTGCATATGAATACGCCTTAAGGGTGCTAACATCTCTCTTTTCACCTCCTATCCTTTCCTTTCATGCTTTCTTTCTTTCTTCCGGTCATTTAAACACACACACAGAGACATAAGCACACACAAGCATGCACACACACACAAGCTTGTGCACACAAAACACACACACACACACACACACACACACACACACACACAGAGGACAAATAGATTTCTCATGCATTAAATATGCCACATTCTCC
>JAGFZM010000066.1:1359881-1374364 GCA_017657215.1 Limnothrissa miodon
TGTGTGTATGTGTGTGTTTCTCATTACTGACTGAGCGGATCTCTTTTGGGCCTCCAGACTAATACGAACATATCCATGTCCATGCTGTCAGAGTGGACATGGGCCTCCAGTGATAATTGGCGCAGACACCGGGGCCACCCTCATGAGCCTCAGGAAATGTCTTGTCTCTCGGCCACGGCGCTGAGGCTACGTGGCGCCTGGTCGCAGTGACGGGGGGACCCAGGAGAAGTGAGTCATTAGTCTGATTGATTGGGGCACAAGCACGACACACTCTTGGGCCTCATTAAGGAAAGGCTGCTGGTTTTAATATCCAAATTCATTGATTCAATTCACTGAGCTGGGGCGCTACTGTCATAATCAGTTAGCAGGTTTCCCATTCAAAGGGAATGGTTAGCTTTAGCGGCCACAGAAGGCTCCTCCTCTGACTCGGCTGTCAGCTAATTCTGTTTTTTGTCACCCCTAAATGTATACATGAATATAAGTTATATAAGTACAAGTTATATAAGTATATATACAGTATATATTCACTTTTGTCTGTTGATTCTGTTTCCTGTCAATGCTAATTGGCCATCTTTTGTCATTTGTTTATGCTGGAGCTCCTCAAATGCAAAGTGAAAAGTTCAAAACGCCAAGGAAGTGTGTGTTTGTGAGTGTCTGTGTGTGTGTGTGCGTGTGTATTTGAGTGCAGAAGGAAAAAGGTATTTTTCTGTGGCTGCACTGGTGACACACCTTATTGTGTGCTCTGTTCTGCATTAAAACTTTCGATTTGAACTTCTATTTCTATGAGATGAATATGGACGTATAGAATGCACTGCTTCAGCTCAAGACTGAATGGACTCCAGGGTGCCTTCAACCAGTTGACGGATTTAAAAATTTCTCTCCACAGATTTCCTGCGTAAGCAGTCTTTTTTTTCTCTCTTTTTCTCTCTCTCTCCCCCTCTCTTTCTCTCCTTCTTTCTCTTTTTCTCTCTGTCTGTCAAAAGCCATGAGAGTCCCTGTAAGTCATATGGCACATAGCTTTTTTCTTAGTATTATCTCATAAACTCACAAAAACTGTGACTGAGACTGTGGTTAGAACCGACATCTGGGGCACTTTTTTTTCCTGTGGAGCCTCTGGGATCCAATTCATTGTCTGTTCAAAGTGAGCGCTCACTTAGTAGGACAACTCACTGCATTAGGACCCAACAATGGCCGTCCTCACAAGGAATGTGTTTTAGGTCGCCACAGCATGGGCTTTGTGTCAGTGTGAGTCATGTGAGCTGACAGAAATAGCCATTGAATGGGAGCGGCCCTCATCCAGAGAATTCAGAGAATGGAAGGGGGAGGGAGGGAGAGATAGAGAGAGAGAAAGAGAAAGAGAGAGAGAGAGAGAGAGAGAGAGAGAGAGAGAACGTGAGTGGGCAGAAGGTGGATTAAAGCCCCCTGCTGCTGCATGGCACTCTGGGAAGGGTCTGAAATCAATCTGGCTCTGCCCTCCACTCTAAAACGCCCCCGTATGTTCCTCCATACCATGGCTGTCTCCAAGGCACGCTGAGCAAAGAGAGCCAGCGAACAAGAACACAGTTGGGCTCCCCTCTCTCACCAAACTATAGAATAAGCTATTAGTATATTAACTTGTGGACAGAAGCTCAGTATGCTAGCCCGTGGACAGAATATGTTCAGTATGCTAACCTGTGGACAGAATATGCTTTCAGTATGCTAACCTGTGGATAGAATATGCTCTTAGTGTGCTAATCTGTGGACAGAGTAGGCTGTCAGAATAGTAGGCTAATGTGTCGACAGAATATGCCATCACTATGCTAACGTGTGGACAGACTATGCTTTCAGTATGCTAACCTGTAGACAGAACATGCTTTCAGTATGCTAACCTGTAGACAGAACATGCTTTCAGTATGCTAATCTGTGGATAGAGTATGCTTTCAGTGTGCTAACTTGGGTTAATGTTCATGTATCAGTCTGCCTTGTAGTCTTGGATGTAGTGATGGTATGTTAGAAATGGTTTGGTATACTAAAACAGTAATGCTGTTGTGTGGCAGTAGTATATGTCTGGTAGATGTCATCAGGTGGCTGTTGTTGCGGCACTGATAGTTGGTTGTCTTGACGCCTACTCTCTGTTCTGAGAACAGCTGCCTTTGTTTTTGAAGGATGTAGTTGTGCACACCCCAAGCCCAGGTGCAAAAATCTAGCTTGTAAATTCCATCCAAGGAAGGGTTTTCGCACTTAAAATACCTTTTCTGGTTATTTTCGAGGTAGAGAATTATGTTTCACAATTGTAGGGTCTTTTCTCAGATCACAGCCGTCTCGGTGGCAGTTTTAGCTTGCTTGAAAGACAAGCACAGTGGAAGCATCTCTTTTTCATAGAAACTTGATCTGTGATCTGGGAACTGTGGTGAGGAATTAGTGTAGTTTTTGTATGTTTTTATCATGACCATCATAAGCCATGGTTGTTTGTATTGTGAAGTGGACGTGTGTGTGTATGTTTGTGTGTGTGTGTGTGTGTGTGTGTGTGTGCAGAAGAGCTAAATGCCTTCTTATTTTTGGCACATACAGTGTTCCCTTGTGGAGATCCAGACACAATGTGCCCAGTGACGTAGCCCTGCCAAAACATGATCCTCAATTAAACAGGGCAGAACCCCCTGCCTGTGACTGTCATTACACACATCACTTTGTGTGTGTGTGTGTGTGTGTGTGTGGTGTGAGAAAGATAAAGTGTGTGCGTATGTGTGTGTGTGTGTGTGTGTGTGTGTGTGTGTGTGTAATTATCCCCTTTTTTGCTCTTGCACCTGTCTGCTGTGTGTCTCTGGGCCCCTCCTGAAACTGAATGCAATGTATATGGTAGGGGATGTACAACCATGTAAGCATTTATTTCTGTGCTACTAAAAGTGGCTGAATAAAACTGCACTGTGTTGTGCGGTAATGGTATTTCTAGCCTAAGGCAATGCCTTTGTGTATGTGTGTGGTTGTGTATGCATGTGTGTGTGTGTGGGTATGTGGGTGGTCTGGTGGGTGGATTGGTCAGTGAAATTTGGAGAGGGTTAATCTTGTGTGTGTGATGATCAGAGTCTAGTTGTATTTTTAGCTAAAGGCAAGGCCTCTGTATGTGTTTGTGTGTTGGACAATTTGTGTGTGTGTCTGTCTGTCTGTCTCTCTCTCTAATCTTGTTAATCTTGTGTCTCTATGCTGATCAATGTGAAGTGTGATGGATGTATAGGTCTACATATATATTTGCTGTTGTGTGTTTCAGACAGGTTCATAAATGTGTGTCATGATGAGTGATGATGATTGACGACCTCAAATAACACCAACAAACCCAGAGATATCTCTCTGCATGATTTACATGTTGCCTGTTGCACGGCATCCTCCAATTCCCTGGGGGGTGCCTTTGTTTTTCTTCAAATTTTCTTTCACCAGGACAGTATTCACTTGTTGCTGCATTACTATGTTCCTGCTACTAGCTAGTCCGACAACAAACAATTCGGAAATGATTATATGTGTAACAATTAGTAAATAATTATACAAATTCACATGGATTTTAAAATGCAAGTAAAATAATTGTACAAACACACACACAAACACTCACACACACCTTTGTATCGACTGTAGGCTGACGGACATGTGTGGATCATTACCTCGGCAGAGGCTCGATAATGTTTGTGTAACCAATCCCTGCCACAGTAGTGCTGAATGAATGCAGCCTTGTTTCTGATGCTTTGTGGTGACCAGCTGATCCCAATCCTCTGAGTCTCCCCTGGACATCCTCCACCCTCGGAGCTCCATCCAATTTAGGGCAAACAGAATTTTAATGCAGAGGCTCATGCGCAGCTGTTGTTAGTTTAGAAAGTACATGATCAGGCTTCTAAAGAGCCTGTTCTGATGAGGGTGTAACACACCCAAAGGGATGCTTTTATTTCCTGGATAGGGGAGGATTCCCCTGCGGAGACTCCATCTGTGTGTGTGTGTGTGTGTTTGTTTGTTTGTGTGTGTGTGCTTGTAAATGAGTGAGAAATGGAATCAGTGTCTGTGTGTGTGTGTGTACTGTATGTTTGTGTGTCTCTGTGCTTTTCACACTGCATTTTCATCCTCTTTTCCAGGAGTAGGTAGCTCTGATGGTAAATGGACGGTGCTTACCAGTAAGTCTTATGATGGCTCTTCACACAAGAGCAGAGAGCACAGTGTGTGTGTGTGTGTGTGTGTGTGTGTGTATGCTGTCTGCATTCGTTTCTCATCACGTAGTGCATTGTGGGGTCAATGGTCGGAAATGAGAAGATGTTGTTGTTGTTGTTGTTGTTGTCGTTGTTGTTGTTGTCTTAACGGATATGGGTTGGGGCTGTAACGTGAAACTTCTCTCAGAGCCATAAAAACAACAAGTCAGCACTGTCACTATGGCATGCCAGGCCATACTGTTGTTCTCACTACCTCTTTTTACAATCGGTCCAAAGCTTTCTGGTGTTTTATTCTAAAAACGACATTCATTCTATCTTTTCTCCAAACCCGTGTCTTTAAAGAATTCAGTTTTTTTTACTTTTTTTTGACGTGTATGATCGTGTACATGTAAAAAAATGAAATATAAACAACATAAACAACAAAAAAATGAAAGAAAATGACATGTATGTGTAATTTAACTTAGCTTTGTTAGAGTAACTTGCACTTTCCAGCACTACTACTATTTTTGAAATCTAACTTCTGTATATATCTGTCTAACTTCTGTATATATCTATATATACTTGCCCCTTCCAGCACCACTTTGGATCAGACCTTCAACTCACAGCACACAATGGCTAGATTGCTAGATTGGGTGCTAGTTTGGATGGCTACTGTAGATTGTGTGTTAGTTTCACCCAATGGCGCGTCTCTGAAGGTGCTGACAGAGACCTTTATACTGGCTCTCCTCCTTCAAAGCTTGTCTGGCTGGCACCGGTTACATACACCTGGTCACCGAGACTCCAAAACAACAACTTTGATATTTTATATGCAAATCCAGAATTCATAACACCAATGCAAAGTCAACCACCATCTGCTTCTCTGCCCATTACTAGAGACGGGGGGAAGGGAATACAACGTAAAGCAGGGCAATTATACAAATGACCCCTGACTCATATTTATCACTCTCAGACCGACGCCACGCTCTGTTGTGTGTCTCTACACACACACCCACACACACAAACACACACACACACACACACACACACACACACTTTTAATAAAAACGGCCTCACTCATGTAAAGCAGCCTCTGGGTCCGGCCTGCTGACTAACAGCCTCATCAGAAAGGTAGAAATGGGAGATGGGAGTTGTGTGTGTTGTGTGTTTGCGTGTGTGTGTGTGTGTGTGTGCGTGTGTGTGTGGGGTGTAGGTTGGGGTTGTAGGGTGGTGGTGATAGTGGTGTGGAAGTCATTACTGAAATCAGAAAAAAGACACTGGCCCAGGGAGCTGAGTGGGGTGGAGATTGGATTGGTGTGTGTGTGTGTGTGTTGACAAGGGGGACTCTTGCTGAAGGGGTGAATGTCATCATGTGAATGCTCATTATGAACACTGGTGGTTATCTAATCAGAGGGGCAGTAGCAGGCTGCAAATGAACTGCCAGAACCACACACACATGCACACAGACACAGACACGCACACACACACACACACACACACATGCACAGAGACACAGACACGCACATACACACACACACTTGCACACAGACACAGACACGCACACACACACACATGCGCGCACACACACACACACACATGCGTGCCCATGCACACAGATACAGAGACACACACTCACACCCGCACAGACACACACACACACACAGAGAGTTAGGGTTTTCCTAGGGCTAGTGTGAAAGGGGGGTCTCATCTGTGCGCTGCAGACTCCCAGCTCAGTGGAGGTGGAGACCAGTGTGGGTGACAGCCCAATGCATCAGACTGTGAGAGAGTAATAGGCATGCCAACCCCCCACCCCCCACTCCGCAGACTGCACATTTAGTTCTTTTTTCTCTCGTTTTCCTCAACCTTTTCCAAAATGGTCAGTCGCGCCCCCCCCCCCCCCCCCCCCACCCACACACACACACACACACACACACACACACACACACACTTTTTCTATCACATTCCCTTACAACCCCTCCTCTTCATAAAAAGACTCTTGTGATGCTTTTTACCTTTCTAGTCGCAACTCCCTTGAATGTGACTGAACTGTATTCTGGGTAGCGATCCGTTGTCCTCCTCTGCTCTGCTCACCTTGGGGTCAGCATTATCGGTCCCTTGTCTGTCTGTCTGTCTGTCTATCTGAGTAGGGAGTCTATGAATCCACTGGTGTGGAATATCCCATTGACTGCTTCATCATAATCGTCTCATACAGCAGCAGGGCTTCGACTCCGGGCGGTCTGGAAACCTTATCGCCCGTCATTTCTTATTCATGAGCTTTCTCCACCTCTCTCTGCATAAGCATTAATCTGCTTGATATGCAGAGAGAGAAAGAGAGAGAGAGAGAGAGAGAGAGAGAGAGAGAGGCTAAATGCCCAGGGTCCCATGAGAGGCTTTAAAGGAGGCGAGGGGTAGTGTGTCTGAGTGTGTGAGATGGAGGAAGGAGGTGGGGGCGGAGGAGGAGGAGGAGGAGGAGAACTTTCCATCTTTAAGTCCAAAGGAAGCCGCTCATTACTCTTCACACTCATTTATTTAAGCAGAGTGTGCAGCCAGTGTGACTCTCAGTGCTTGTACATGCAGTAATTCACATATGTGGATAACAAACCGTGATGCGGATGTTGGTAGCAGCTTGTCCCATTGGCCCTGCTATGTGCTTTGCCTTCAGTCACAATTCATTAGTCATTAGTCATCAGCCAGATAAAATGGCTCTTTTCGAAGAATAACTCTGGCTCGTCTGTTGTCTATTGCAGTTGCCTGTCTGTTGCTGTCTGTTGGAGGACTGTTCCCTCTGTTGTTGCTGTGTCTGTGTCTGTTGTCTGTAGCTATCAGAAGGTCAGTCCTTATAGGTTAGTCCTTGTGTGGGTGTTTCACTTCAGGTCATCAGGTAGCTCTGCACACCCTCCAGCTGGCCAGATCAATTGAGTGGGATTGAAAAGCCCTTACCTTATCTACCCAGCAGGGAAAGTTATTTGCAGCCAAATTGAAATAGCTTCGGAGGCAACATGATACTGATAAAGTTCCTTTTGTATGCCTGATGTCCTTCCCATGATTTGTTTTTCTTTCTTTCTCTTCATCCCTCTCTCTCTTCCTCTGTCTCACACACACCCCATGTCTCTATCCTCCCTTTCTCTCTCTTTCTCTTACACACACACACACACTCATACAGTGCTTCCCCCTCATGCTCTGCCGGTGCACTGCCTTCTGTTGATAAGAGGATATTAGGCCAATATGGCATCCGGGACAATGTTCAGCCGGGTGTAAGTGCTTGGGTGACACCGGTTTGGCAGTCTCATTCATTATTCACTTCCGTCCCTGCCACACAGCACAGAACAGCACAGCACAGCACACCACAGGCCCAGGGCTGCTCCGCTCATCTCCGGACTCCTGCCACCGCAGCTCCCCGGTCTTGGCCAGCCACTGTGTCTGCAGCAGGTGCCAGCGGCAGTGCCAGTGCACCCACTATACAGTAGTTGCTGTGTGAGCACCCGGATGCCCGACTTTTGCTGAAAGCAGAAGGTGAAACCAGCAGCCACACTAGAGGTGTGAATGATGTAGATGCGTGAGGCTTCATGTTTGCAAGCCAGATCGGCTGAACCTAAAACCTGACTCAGATCAGTTTTTATGTGGGATGATATTTGTTGAGATGTTTGCGATGAGATATTTTGGTAACACGTTACTGTAGGGTGTCGACAGAAAAGTGACATGAGCCTGTTAGAAACATGACATGACATTCATATTATGACACTTCATTCATGTTTATGGCTTTTGTCATCGAGTGTCATTCGATTTTTTTAATGTCTGCATCCCAAACAGTGTCAAGTTTATATGCCAAAAAACTGAATTTCCCATGACGCCAGTCAAAGAAAGTCCCATTAACATGAGATGATACTGTATGTGTCATGTCATGATTATAACAGACTCATATGTTGACAGCATCAAGTATTGTGTTACCAGATGTTTTTAAATGCAGTAGACTGAATAACCTTTAAGCTCTAGGTCATATTTGTGTGTTTGCACTGTGCCTTTCTATCTTCATGACAGACATAGCTACTACCAAAGCATCTCTTCACAAATGCCTTTTACTGGGGCTTTTTAGCTCTAGGAGGCAGGTATTGATTGGGAGAGCGAGGGATGAGGATGAACTGGTAAACTGACTGCGGAATGCACAAACTTCTCTGATGGCTCTGGAATGCACCAGAATCTCTGTTGGCATTTGGATCTATACCTGTAGGTAGTCTGAAAGCTGCCACTTGCACTACTAATGCCAGTTTATTCATTATGATTTTACAGTACATTACAGTAAGTGCTCATGGTCAGGATACTGTAAAGTGTGCATGGCCAGGGTGTGCACAGGCTGAGAAAGAGAAAAAAGGAAGAGAGGCTCTGTTACTGTGGTGGTCAGTGAGGTGAACG
Organism: Limnothrissa miodon; assembly: GCA_017657215.1. Lineage (NCBI taxonomy): Eukaryota > Metazoa > Chordata > Actinopteri > Clupeiformes > Clupeidae > Limnothrissa > Limnothrissa miodon. Next base: position 1,368,431 of record JAGFZM010000066.1, read on the forward strand.
CAGATGTCAACACAGTTTACAACGCTAAAAGATAAAGGCTTTGGTGTGATAATGGCACAGACTCACTTCAACCTCTCAGAGTTACGATGCCCAGCAGTGCTTGATGCACACCTGTAAACCTTTGATGGTCTGACCATTTGCATCTACAGAATGTTCTTTGAGTGTGTGTGCATAGATATACAATACTGTGACAATATATATATATATAAGAGTTAAGTTTCCTCGGCTTAATGAGAGAACTCCGCCCACCAATGCATTAGACCTAAATGAGGCGAGATCAACAAGAAAAGTGAAGCCAGCCCGGGAGGGGCGTCACAGTGTCTCAGCATTTTAGGAATGGAGTTGAAGTTGGCTGTTTGTCTAGATGGTTCAGTAATGCCATCTCCTGGGTTGTCAGTATATATCAATGGGTCTATGCAGTTGGGTCATGTTTGCCATTTCAATAGGAATGTTGTGGTTGGTTTCACTGTCAGGAGATGCACCTGAGAGACTGAGCAAACTTGGAAACCTCTCATCTTCAACTGAAAACATCTCTTTTTTTAACAAAGTATATTGTGTAGAACAATAAATTTTTTTGGGGTCATTTCCTTCATTTTGGAATCCTTGCCGAGTTTTTTTAGTTTTTTGTTAGATAGTCACATCGTCCTGACAGCACCTTAAATTAAAGGGCAGAATCACTGGGAAGTCTAAAAATGGTGCCTACCCAATAGAACCTGTCTGCAAATGTAATACATAACGCCTGGGGCATAATTAGAGCTCCATCTCCTTTGATTTATCTGACGATAGAATTGCGGAAGCAATGGGGAAGCAGCTGTCAGCCTACGCACCCAACACTCTGGGTTTGATGAACTCCAAAAGAAGAACAATCATTCAGTTGGGAAAAGCTAGAAAAAAAAGTTACAAGGTCTTATCAGGCTCTCTGAAGTTGTTTGTCTGCTGCAAAACTTTCATGAATAGCGAGTGGTCTACTGTTGTGCTTAAATACACAACGGAGATGCCTACTGTACAAAAGTGTGCATGGTAAGGATACTGCAAAGAGTGCATGGAAAGGATACTACAAAGTGTGCAGGGCCAGGATACTGCATGGGTAGGGTAGAACATGGGTGAGCAACGATATGTTAGTGTACATTTGGTGTGTGGAGATGCTTTAAAGTATGAATGCACTGTATAGTATACATGGTGGTGAGTTTATAATGAGAGCCCTCTTGGCACCACTGTAACTCGTCTCAGAGAGAGGTCACTGGCGGTAGTGGGAAGTGTGTGTGTGTGTGTGTGTGTGCACAATTCAGGTGTCATAAAACACGGTAATTAATGTCACCGTCAGCGGGATGACAAAGTGGAAAAGGGAGAGGTCGTCGGCTCAACAGGCATGAAGAGCTGGCGAGGGCTGTGAGAATGAGAGTTCTGCAGCGCGACTTCACAATACCCAGTCACAGGTCAGCAGCCTCCAGGGACAAACACTGCAGAAGGACAAGGACTCATCTCCCAGGCCCGACTCCCAAGCCACCTCTGCTGTGAGCCGCCAAACAGCTCTCAAAAGAAGTGACCGTAGGGTCAGCCAATAAGAGATGCTCTCAAGAGAAAGCCAATTACAGGGCAAATTACAACTGGATTATTGTAGTGTAATAGTATTTTCAGATGTGTAGATATTTCTTTGGAGGATTATTGTGTTATTATTTTTTCAGGTGCAGATATTTATTTTTAGTAGTGCTACTATATTTTTTAGAAGTGCTGATATTTCCTTAAATTATTATGCAGATGAGTGAATGAAAGGATATTTTTAGCTTCTGGTTAATTTCAAGTCAATTTAATTTGTGTGTGTGTGTTTGTGTGACTGTGCACACATATGAGAAAATGACTGAATAAATACATGTGCTCTGGCTGCGTGTTTATTTTTAATAGGCTGCGGTCACTGCAGCAAACCTCCTTGAGCTCGATGAGTGGGAGGAGTGTCAGCTACGGGGGGTAGGGGTAGGGGTAGGCCGCTGTCTCTTCAACCGTATCTTCTCTCCTCTTCTCTCCTCTCCTCTTTTTGCTATTCTATTCTCTTATTTTACTCTTTAGTCTTTTCTCCTATCTTCTCCTATCCTCTTTCTATATTTACAGCCATTACTGTATTTGTGTCATGGTGTGTGTGTATGTGTGTGTGTGTGTGTGTGTGTGTGTGTTTGTGTTTCTCTTCTCCTCTCCTTTTCTCTCCTTAGTTCTCATCTCCTCCTCTTCTCTCCTTTTTTTTACCTTTCCCCTTTTTTCCTCTTACGATATTTATTTTTATTGTATTAGCTTGAACTGATTGTGTGTGTGTGTGTTTGTGTGCGCTTGTGCTGATACGTACTTTTCTCGGCTCTTTATAGTGGCCATATTGAAGCAGACATGAGGCATGTTATCAAAATGATGCTGATCTCGCAGCTATCTGTTAACAGTTTGTTTACATCCATTTTGAGCATCACATTTCTAAAGGCGTGTGTAAATATTTGCATCCTTGTGTGTGACTGGGCACGTATACATATTTCTGTGCCATACATGGACGTTAAGGTGAGAGTGACTGACGGGCACTGGCAGAATATGCCCGCTTGGATTGCGGTTCCAGCTGTGGCACGTGCTTGGCACTCAATGCTCCCAGGGCTTCTCGAGCTGATCATGTGGAAATGGGTTAATTGCGTAATCCTGCTAACGTCGTTGGGTCACTCTTGCTATGTGTGTCTCCGTCCTCGCATTGGTTCCCTCAGAAGCTTGATTAGAAACCTGGTTTATTTAGAACCCAGTGCAGTTGGCCTCTCTGGTCTGCAATGATTTGGTGCTTTAATGATGCTTACAAGGTACATCACAGTAGTGGGGGAAGATGCAAATGTTAGAGGAAGGGGGTAGAGGAAGTGGGCCGATTTTATATTATTATTATTGCTACTATAATGATGATGACGACAGTCCTTTTTATTATTGTTGTTATTGCAGTTTTCACAGTTATTGCAACTACAGTACACTCATTTTCTATATCTAATGGGAGAAGTAGCGTTTCTATTCTTTTTTTGTATTGATTTGGATATAAAGGCACATGTTTGAAACTATCCCAGTGACTGTGTACTCTGTTTATACCCTTGGGCTTTACCTTGCCCCGTTTCTGACATGAACAGATGCTACAGTACACTTACACTTACAGTACACTATCTTTTACAACTATAGAATTAGCGATGGGCTGGCTTGACTGTAAGCACTGGTCGAGTTAATTATATTTTAAACATGAATTATATAAATTAAATCCAAGCAGGCGTTTCTTTCTTTGCTAAATAGCAGTTTTGTAAACAAGCCATTATTTTAGATGTGTAAATGTTTATGATTAAAGGCAATCATTGGTACATTAGCTGGTGTGTTTTTATTTGGTATTCAGAGCTGTTGGTAGTATAGACATCTAATGTGTGTGAAGCAAGATGAGCTTAATGCTCCATCAGTGTGTGTGTGTGTGTGTGTGCGTGTCTCTGTGTTTATGCATGTGTGCACCCTCCAGATGAGTTACGGTACACACAGAAGACAGATTTCTTCTTAGGATAATTAAGGGAAGAAATTGAGCTCAACTTAATTGTGAGATTCTAGGAAACGGTTCTGCCAGTTATATAAAACTTAGCTTATCTGTTATGTGTCATCTCAGTTTCCGTTTACCTTACGCCCCCCCCCCCCCATGGTACGTGCCAATGCTTGTGAATCTCTCTGGTGATGCTTACAGAACTGAATTGCCACAGCCACTTCACTCAAGGCATCGTGGGTGTTGTAGTCTTTGAATGAGTTGCCTCATTCGGTGTGTCACTCTTCACTGCGGTTTGTCACTCCTACAGCCTGTCTCAGCTGACAGAAAGTGTCAACTGGCCTGAGAACAGGATACCTATCTTACAACTAACAGCAGTGCAGTGTAGAAGTTTGGGCTCAGAAACAACAATCTAGCAACTTCTGTCCCGAGAAAAAGTTGGGGGGAAAAAAACTGGCGCTCGTCCCAGAAAGTGTAAAAAAAGTTAATGCCTCCTGCCTGATGGACTGCTAATGCAATTCTCAGCACTTCACAAAGTGTGTTTCTTCTGCTGAAAGGGTTTTTGTGCCCTGGAGCTTTTTTAGATGCACATCACCAATACCCAATCCCTGCATTATCTTCTCTCCTCACAGAATCATTATTACAATCTTTGTAATAAGGGATAAAACAGAAAGGAAGAACATTTAGTTTTGATTGGCAGGAACCCCGCTAAGATTACAGTCCTCTCAGTATGTTGTCTGACACCATCTTTCTCTTCTCCTCTTCAGGGGATAAACGTTGTGGAGCCGAGTAATGCCGAGCCTCTTCCACCTCCTTCCCCACCGCTGCCTCCTGCTCCACCTCCTCCTCCTCCCAAGCCCGGCATGTACCAGCTGGACATCACCCTCAAGAAGGGCAACAGCCTGGCCATCAGAGACAGAGGAGGTGGGAGATCTCTCTCTCTCTCTTCCTCTCTCTCTCTCCCTCTCTCTCTCTCGCTCTCTCTCTCTCTCTCTTTCTCCCTCTCTCTCTCTTTCAGACACTCTCTTAACACACACACACACACACACACACACACATATACACACACACTATGTGATGTAATTGTGCATGTAACCTGGCCATCGGAGACAGAGGAGGTGGGAGATCTCTCTCTCTCTTGCTCTCTTTTTCTCTCTCTTTCACACACTCTCTTAACACACACACACACACACACTCACACCCACACCCACACACAGACACACACACACAAACACACACATGCACGCACACACTCACACTCTGTGTGATGTAATTGTGCCTGTAACCTGGCCATCTGAGACTGAGGGGATGAGAGCAGCACACAACCTATCCGTCTATCTCTTTCTCCATCAGTTGGCAAACACACAGAGACTCTCACACACACACAGACATGCAGAATCTTAGACATTATGTGTTTATTGTAGAAGTTATATGTTATATAGTAATTGCATTTCATGCCAATGACAATAATGATATTCTTTCATTAACACACACAGAGACACATATTGTACGCAAACACATACACACACTCACACATCACGTCACACACATTCCCACTACATGCCTCCTCACCTATGCATGCATACCTGGTTCTGAATGAATCTTATCTTCTCACCTGTGTATCTGTCTCTTGTGGCTGCTGTCTGTCAGCATCCTGAGCTGCCTGCTAATTTCTCCACTAGGGCTGTGCTCAGCAGACTGGTATAAGCCGAGTGCCAGCCTTAAGCTGCTCTCATCAGCTCCAAAGGCACACGGGAGGATGAGCACGCTGAGGGGAGCTCTCGCTGTTTGATGCACACTGACAAGTAGTTTCTGTCATGGTTTTATATTTTTTTATACATTTAGATATTTAGATATATATTTAGATATTTTTCTTTAGCTGCTGATGTGAATGTGCCCCTTTGTCCGTGTGCCATTTAATTTTCCTCACATCTGTGTGTGTGTGTGTGTCACCCACTCACAACCACCACACACACACACACATAACATATGCACACACACAGAAACATCACCTACTGACTCATGTCAGTTAAGTTTGTAGACGGATAGGTGTGACGAGACAAGAGTCATTGTGTGTGTGTGTGTGTGTGTGTGTGTGTGTGTGTGAGGTGGGATGGACATTATTGATGATGGTATGTGTGTGTTTGAGGGTTGGTGGGTCGGACATTCTCATGATAGTGTGTGTGTGTGTTTATGTGTGTGTGAGCGTGTGTTTTTGATGCCTTGGGCTCGTCCTGGCTGTGGGGACACTAATGATCTCATTAGGGGCCTGGGAGAGCCCAAGCAGGCTGACTCAGAGGCCTCCGGAGGGACAGCAGGGAACGCTAATGAGCTGAGAGATGGGCCGCTACGCTAGCCAGGGCACCCATGCACACACACACACACACACACACACACACACACACACACACACACAC
>JAGFZM010000066.1:1374374-1404374 GCA_017657215.1 Limnothrissa miodon
ACACACACACACACACACACACACACACACACACACACACACACACATAGACACATGCATAGACATACACACACATACATTCATATACACTCACACACACACACACACACACATGCTTGCACACACAGAGACACACACGTGCACACCTCTCAGGTATCTGTATGTATATATATATGTGTCTCTGAGCTTTATTCTCACAGATGGTAATGACATGATGGATTAGTGGATGGGTGAACTGTGTGATTCTCAATACAGGAAACGTTTTAAACCACAACAAAATATAAAAAGATACACAAAATAAGCCGCATGTCCTAAAGCAATCAATGTTTTAATGACATGAAAGCCAGTATATTACTTCAAACGCTTGAATTTCCTCCCATGAAATGTTCACCCTAAAGGCAGGTTACATAACTGGCGTTAAAACAAAAGCCTTTTTTTTTGCCAGTATTGGTTACAGCAGTTGGGAAAAGACACCCACACTCTCCATTTCCACACACAAACATACATGGACAAACACACATGGAGACACACACACACACACGGACACACACACGGACACTCACACATGGACACACACACATACACGACCTGCACCCCTGCGGCGGAGCTCTTCTGGCCATTAAATCGCATCCCGGCAGACACCTGGTGCGTTTATACAGCAGATATTTCACAGGAACAGAGAAGTGCTGCCTGCAAAGCCTGCTCAGCTGTGCGGCATCAAGGGCTCAAAAGGGCTCGTCTTGTGGGCACACACGCTGTCTGTGTCTGCGCCCTACCAACACCACCCCCTTCACCACCTCACCGCCCACGTCTGAGAGGGTGTGCGCTGGCAGGGTGGCAATGATCCAAGGTCTCCTAACTCGTGCCTCTTCTGTCAGCCACACACACACACACACACACACACACACACACACATACACACACACACAGTTTGAAAAGTGGCCCTGAAAATCAGTAAATCTCTCACCAGCCCCCTATTACTCTCTCATCTACAGTACAATCTCACTCAGCTCTCTGTCACTCTTAGTGTCTGGCTGCCCTACCTGGAAAGACAAGAATCCCCCGAGAAAGTGTTTCTCAGTCAGTCAGAGGTGACACAGAGCACTGATGCTTTTGTTAAAGGCACACAATATATAAGATTAGTTAGATGTCACAATACTGTATATTAGGATTAGCCCTTCAGTTATATGTATATATTACAATGTAGCAGGATTAGCCGTACAGTTATATTACATTGTAGTAGGATTAGCCCTTCAGTTTTACATTTTCAACATATGAGGTTTATTCTGCTATGTATTTCACAATATATGAGGACTAGCCTGCTAGTTATATAATAAATGAAGATTACTGTAGCCTGCTAGTTCAGAATACATGAGGATTAGCTTGTTAGTTACATTTCACAGTATATGGATATTAGCATGCTAATTATGTTTTCACATTGTATGATGATTAGCCCACTAGTTACATTTTACAATAAGTGAGAATTAGCCTGCTAGATATATGTTAGATTTCACTCCTCTGTCTTGACTATTCACCTGGTCTTGTGAGCACAGCAGGGAGGCTGCATTTCTCTAGCCTGAAATCTCATGATTTCCTCCGGAGTGCTATTTTAGGAGTTGTGCTCGGTGTGTGTGTGTGTGTGTCATAAGAAAGCGCAATACCCAGCACGCTGCGATAAGAAATCTTTTTCACGCTGAGTGTCGTGTTTGCTCCCAAATATTAGTCACTTAGTGACTCTATGCTCAATGTCAAACCCTTTGAGATATTGCATTTCATATAAGGTGATTTGCAGCTTATGCAACCTCCTGCTACTGTCACTACCGCGATTCCCGGCAAAGCCACAAAAAAACAGAAAGTGGTTTATTTTTTGTGTCGGAGGTAGGTCGACTGCATACAGTTTGTGACTACATGTGTTTATTTCACATATTATTTTTATTTATATATAAACAGTTCCATATCCATCTCTCTCTAAACAGCCATCTAGTGCCTAACAGTACATACATTTTCTGGTTTGTAGAGCTCCTTCCTACACTACTGACCTGCCTAGTCTTGTCAATGGGGCAGATGGCTAAACCCCAAAGTAAACTGAGACCTAATCACGAAACGCACACAGATTGAAGGTAGAGGATGCAACTGAACACTTGACATCCGGACTAAACTTTTAACATGCGCATGTGTATTTAAGTGTATAAGTCCATAAAGACATTTTCCCAAATTTGTTCTTTCCATTTATTAATAACATATGCTAGTGAATACAACCCTTTTAGAAAACTTTGAAAATGTATGTCTTTGTAACAATATTGAATGATCCAGTCTCAATTTCGATAAACTGTACTGAACTTATGAGTCAGTGAACAGTAACCCCAGCCACCCTCAAACCCGGGTCTCTCTAAACGTCCAAGTACCTGGTTGGCATACAGTAGCAATCAGCACATACTCAACCGTGACAGCGGCACTCCGTCACAGGGACCCTGGGAGGTTAATCCCCTCTTATCCTCTTCTTCCTCATCTCCCCAGTCGCTTGCTCTGATCTCAAAGGCTGCGGTGACAGACAGCACCCAATGGACCGGGGAACTGATAGGAGGCCATTGACCCCCCACCCCAACCCACCCCACCCTCCCAAACACTGAAACACTTACCTGTCTTGTTTCCGAGAGATGGAGAGAACAATCTGTGGCCTGTGACAAGCCCCATCAAAGTGAGCCATGGCCATTCAACGCAGAGACGGCCAGAGGTCTGGACTTAGGAGTCATTTGACAACACATAACAGGGAGGCTAAACCTGAAAGTTAAAGACGTATCTGGCCTAACAATTAACTTCTGCTATAGTCGAACTAAACCAGCTGCGGTAGCACAGCCAACATCCTAACATACAAGTCTTTTCAATGATTGAATTTTTGATTCAACTTGACCTGCATGACGTATTCCTGTGTAGGGCAATGCCCTCACATAATCTATTATGTAGTAGTGAAGTGTATTCATTGGTAGGGAAAGTTTGAGTTGAGTTGAGTCCATTTGCATGAGGGAGTGCACTTAATAAATAATAGTAATTTATGTAAATGTACTCATTAGTATTTTACTTGGGACCTTGGATTTTTTTAATGCGGCCATTGCTCACACAGTGGCCTACCATCTTTATGGAGTACCGTATTAACAAGAGAGCAAGAGCTGCAAGAGAAGGACGTGAGTTGTCTGGTGTTCCTGTGCGTTTCATGTAGGTCATCTTTGCTAACCTACAGTATGTAGGTTGTGTTAAGCTAAATGAAGGCATTTAACTGGAGCACAGGTGTTCACCTGCCATGACGTCACTGGAGTTCGGGATGTTGCCTGCAGCACATTCAGTGTCTGGCAGTAAAGTGGGGCAGGACAGGTGGAGGGCTACTCTCCTCCACTACTGGGATTTACCAATGTATACATTTGGCTCACCACTGCATCCAGTCAGATTAGGGCTCACCACTGTATCCAGTTGGATTACAGCTCACCACTGTATGCATTGAGATTAGGTCTCACCTTTCTATCCAATCTGGTCAGGTCTCACCACTAATTCCAGTCAGATAAGAACTCACCATTATATCCAGTGGTAAGGACAGCTGCGTTTGAGTAGATTCTAAATCTATACAGTACGATACATATAAATACAACAGAAAATTGTATACTATGTTATAAATATTTCTGTCATAGCTCTGCCCATAATATTGATCGGTCTGGTCAAGGGTACTGTACGTTACATCACCTTTAAACAGAAAAGCTGTAGTCGTGTCCTTCTTTACCTGATATTTTTGGCACTGCTACCACTGCTGACTGCTCCACTACCCAGAACAGATGCTTGATGTGGATTAACAGTGGACGTATCTGCTCGGCCCTCAGGGATGTTTTCACTTTAACTTTGTCTTTGAATGGCAAGATCACATTAACGAACACACTGGCAAGAAGTACTGACTTCTAAGCTCTGCTGAGCAAGGATCAGTGAGCTGTTTGAACCGCCAAGGATAAAAGTCTGACTGTGATGTGTTCTGTCTGATTTGAGAATTGTTCTGCAGAGCTATGCCCTCGTTGACGGGCATGCAGGAGACGCTGACCCACTGATAAGGACATATGTATATGTACTGTATACTGTACATATAGTATTTGATATCATGGGCATCTAAAAATAAATATAACATATTATGTAATATAAACATATAAATAGAGCTCCTTACGTTCTTTGCATCAGTCGCACAGTTATTGTCAACACACACACACACACACACACACACAGCTCCCTATAGCTCCCCTTATGTTTTGTATGTGTATAATGCTTGTGTCGCTTGCCTTCGATTGCCACTCGGAGTCACAGAGTTAGCCAAAAATGCTATGAGTCATTCCAACCTCTGCAATGTCATCTATAACTCATCGGCAGGCCAGGTTGGCGGGTAGAGTAATCATTAACCTCTTATATTATGAACTTTAGGCTATGACACATAGTGCTGGGGGCTACATTGATATATAAATTGTAATTGTTGTACAAAAACTTGGCACCATATGCTTGAGGTCATTACAGATACACTGAAGTGGCTACAAGGGTTTTACTGTCTTTGTATTTCCCCTTAATTGTTGTTTTATGGTGTGACTTTGTGCTCCTTTTAAACAGTAACTCTTTGGTAATAGCCAGAGGCTCTTTATGCAGGCTGGAAGCCATTTCTTTTTCTAAATATTTAATGACTTGAAATAAAATGAAGAAAAGACTCCCCGGAATGCAGGGTTTGACTGCTGCTCAATGTCTCTCCCTTGATATTGGTTATCGTTGGGCATGCAGGCGGCACAATGACAACTTTGGTTTACATAGACGTTGTAGTTCCAAGTAAAGTTGTCACTTGTTTGCTCTTATAGTCCTGTATTTCTATGTTCCCATGAACCATGTGTGCTTATGTGTGTGTGTGTGTGTGTGTGTGTGTGCTTGTTTGTTTGTGTGTGTGTGTGTGTGTGTGTGTGTGTATATGCCTGTCTGTGTGTGCCTTATGTGTGTGTTTGTGTTTGTGTGCTTGTTTGTGTATGTGTGTGTGTGTGTGTGTGTGTGTGTGTGTGTGTGTGTGTGTATGCCTGTTTGTGTGTGCCATATGTGTGTGTGTTTGTGTGTTTGCGTGCTTGTTTGTGTGTGTTTTTGTGGTGTTGTCATTACTACAAGCTTCTAAAGTTCGACACTTGGTGTGTGTGTGTGTGTGTGTGTGTGTGTGTGTGTGTGTATTGGAGTGGGGAGTGGACGTGTTGACAGAATTGGTGGTGATGTGTAAGGGGGAAGCCTGCTTAGGTTTGCTCTCAACTTCTTAAATAAGGCTGGCTTGACAGCCAATATGACGCCTGGCTGAATCCTGTCCGATATCTCACAGGGTAAAATATAAAGGTCCCTTCATATTTCCTGCATGTGAAATGCTCTGACACCTCTCAGTCGTGACTCATTCTCAGTCTTACTGGTCAGGAGAGTCCCTGCCCTGGGGGGAGAGGAGGCACCCTTACCATTTAAGCAAAGTCGAAAAGTCCTCATAAAACCTCAATGCGAAGTCACTACCCAGGTACTATAAATTCTCCTCCATGTGATTGAAGTTGGGTGGTGTCCTCAGGCTAAACAATAAAACAAGTACAATGCTCTTTATTGACAGTTGGCCAGGTTTCATGCCCGGGCCTTACAGTCTGGAAGTGTGAGGCTTCTCAGGTGTTTTTGAAAACAGCAAACCTGACTGCTGAATAAAAGATACAATCACAGAGAGGGTCTGATCTGATGCTGCGTGTGTGTTCGGAAGCAGATGAGTCATGCCCTGCTGGAGACTAGAAGCGCATGTGGATGTGTGTGTACAGGTGGAGGAGGATATCCATCTAGTGGATCAGACAGGATCTGCAGGCACTCTAGTGCCAAACATCACCAATTACTAGCTCTGGGTTTGTGTGTGTGTGTGTGTGAGTGTGTGTGTGTGTTCCTATCAATAAATAAGAGGCACATTAATGTGTATACTGTAGATATACAAAATATCTACATAAATTCACATGGCACAGAAACAGTTTGGTGACACGTTTGCACTACTGAGGGTGCTATCTAGTGGATACAACATCAAAAAGAAATACGCAATGCACATAACTATTGAACCACACATGACAAGTGTACTATACCCACAGTGTGCTCATAGTTTTTGTTTCCTTTTTGGCAGATAAAGGTGTGAGTTTCTTTTTCCTCTGCATTTTCACACTGTCTGGTCATGGTTACAGTAACACCCCACACATTTAGCACCATACTCAGAGATGTCTCAATTTCCTGTGACTCTGGCTCATGTCTTTCTGTCTTTAAAATCTACATCTGAGGGGCAGGAGGTGTGTAAGTGTGCGTCTGCGTGTATGTGTGTGTGTGTGTGTGTGTGTGTGTGTATTTCTGTGTGTCTGTGTTTAGGTTATGTGAATTTGTCTGTCTGTGTAGTATACAGACAGTGTGTCTGTAGTGAGTGTGTGTGTGTGTGTTTGTGTGTGTGTTGTGTGTGTATGCTGGGGTGGGTGGGCTTGGTGTCCTCTCTAACACCTCCAAAGCTGTTGTCTTGGCGGCTCCACCCCTCAGGGGGCCTCAGGAAGTGTCATTGTCATCTGTCGTCCTCATTTCCCGAAGGCCGCGCTGTTGTGTTCTGTGTGTGCTGTGACTGAGTCATGTTTAATGTGGTTCGGGTCTCTTGCTCTGATGTGCCCTGAATGCGGGATGCGTCCTACATCCTAACAGTCCCATTAAACACCCTAGCGGGGTTAGCCAGCGCCGCCACAGCGCCAACGCTATCAGTGCTGAGCACACAGGAGTCTGACTGTGCTAGTCTGAATGGTGGAGGGCAGGATGTATGTCATTACATGTGTGTGTGTGTGTGTGTGTGTGTGTGTGTGTTTCATAAATGTATTCCAATGTTAACTGAAGGAAATTGTTCCCAGAATGTGGTAATTGATTAATGCCTTGAGGCATTCATAATAACTAGCTCTATAAATATCTCTTTTCAAAGCATTTGGACAGCAATCCCCAGGTAGCCTAATACAATCTCCAGTGGATATTTACTTATCAGCATCAGTTTAACAGAATAAATGGTACATAAGATCACAGATCTATTTCTCTTTGAGAATATTCCGATATAACTCCCTTTCACATGGCATTGTTGCTTTCTTGGAATCAGGAAATAAACACATACTTAATAATTGTTGGTACATTTGTACATTAGAAAGATGCACTGACATGGAAGGCTCTTAAAGGCTCTACTATTTTCTTCTGAAGCCTAAGATCTATTAAGGCTTGTCAGATAGATGTTCTTGCCTTGAAGGTGTTAGACCAAATTTATGATAATGGTGATGGGCAGAGGGGTAGGAAGAGAAATGGGACTGAGCTTTAGTGTTAATCCTTGCTTGCTTTAATCACCTCTTTTTCTACCACCCACACATACACACACCCACTCACACACACACACACTCACACACACACACACACACACACACACAGACATACTGTACACACATGTAGACATACACATATACAGTACACAAAATCTCTCTCATTCCCTCATTCTCTCACCTACACACACAGACACACACTCTCTCTCTGCAAGGTGTGTTGTGTGTGCTTGCTTGTCCCCTGTTATTCATAATTCATGAGTTGTTTGGTGTGATTTCCGCCCCTGACGCCGCCGCTGTGCTCCATTACCTTAAAACACTGCCTAATGGAAGGGGCCGCTGTGGACCGGACGGGCAAAACTTTGCCGTCTGCACCGTCATTCGTGGAATGGGGACAGCTCGGATGGAAACACGATGCCATAACATAGAAAAGAAGGCTTCTGTTTGTGAAAACAGAAAATAAACATTCTTCATTTGGTGTTGGTTTTTTGGTTGTTTGTTTAGTTGTTTATTGAACAGATGCTTTCTGGCATGCTAAGCTGATGCTAATGCTAATGCTAGTTATAGAGGCACTAATGCATCACATGAACCTGAAAGATGCTCACAGTAGCCTTTGGACTAGATCTATACAGATTGTGTGGCATTAAAGAACAAAATCTTCTCCACCATGCAGTGACTAAACTTGAACTTTGATCAGGTGATAAATGTAATGAATGTTTTTTGTTCTTAATCCTTGTAGTCATAAAAATATGGCATGCTGGATTAACATTTGCAATTGAAGTGGAACATCTGTCAAATCTGTCACTGGTTTCTGCACAAGTTAAGCTTTTTTGTTTTGGAAAAACAGTTGCATGCACGCATCCACATCTAGTCAGGTGTCAGAGAAATGAAATCAATCTGCATATACATGTAGTGACTCTAACCCTTGTCTCTTTATTTTCCAAAAGGACCCATGTTTTGATCCCTCTGATCTTTTCTCAGCACTGATGAGACAGACGTTTGTTCTCAGCTAATTAAACTGGTGCAACAATGCCTGTGCCATAGAACAGGCAGTATTACTGTCTGCCCTTACACTACTGAGTTACTATGGTCTCTCTCTCCTCTTGTGGGAAAATAAATGCAGATTAGAGCTCCAGTGATTGTCGTTTAAACAATCAGAATTCAGGTGGCCATGTTAACGAAGGGGCCTTTGAAAGGGGAGTTGATACTCAACAATCCACACCGATGCACTGAACCTGCGGTTCCTCTCGTCCTGAGCAGGATTACCATTGCAACAACACTTCATCAGTAGGGTAAAACTAACCTGTCTCACGACGGTCTAACCCCAGCTCACGTTCCCTATTAGTGGGTGAACAATCCAACGCTTGGTGAATTCTGCTTCACAATGATAGGAAGAGCCGACATCGAAGGATCTGAGACCTGTCCCAGTTTTGGCCATTGGGGTGTTGTGATAAAATTATAGTGGTTAGGGGTGGAGGTTCTCCCCCCGCTCATACTGAATGATTGCTTGGTTGGATCTGACTCGAGCGGTTGGCACAGATCCCTGGTACTGACTGGCAGACAGACTTACCTTTGATTTCCTCCTTCTATTCCTCGTCCCTCCATTACAATGGCCTTGTCAAGCTGCATTGAACTGAACTGGCTCCTTGCCCACCTTTAAAATGTGAGAAGTTGGTTGAATGGAGAGAAGTTGGTTGATTCTCTCAAATCAATTGGTCCCATCTAAAGCCAACTGATGCAAGGGGGAGGAAAGAATGGAATGTGTGAGAGAGTGTGAGAGTTGGAGAAGAGGTATAGAAGAGGAATAGAAGGAAGGATAGAGAGACAAATGAGGGAGAGGGAGGAAGAGAAACCTCCTGGACAATCGGAGAGAATGGACAAGATCGGATTTCTATCCATCTTCATCTGCTCCGTCTTATAGTCCAAAGGCGCGAGGAGAGGGAATTCACTTTGATGTCTGCCTCATACTGACACTGTGGAAATGAAATGCACCTGCCAAATGTACCAATGAAGCACTTATCAATCCTCTCAAAATAATCACAACACAAAGTGCTATAACAACAACGGGTCAGGAATTGGTTTCCGGGTATCGCTCACACGCAGCACGAAGTCTAGAAGACTTGAACTTGATTTTTATTGGCACAAAGTGGAAAAAGTTTGAGAGATCTCCAGGGCTCTGGTGTCCACCTACGAGTGACGCAACAACCCCGCACTGCACGCTCTCTGGTCACCCCTCTGCCTCGGGTCCGCAGATGTATGGCGTAGCCGATGGGTGGACCTGGCTCTCCAATTTCATGCCCTTCACCCTGGCAGATGAAAAGCCCTGTGAATGCGCTATTTACGAGGCCCATAAACTCGGAGGTGCGGAGGTGTGCTGCCTATTGATCGCATGGAGAAGGAAGAAAGAATTAGCCTTTGCTTGAACACAGGCTCCAGAGACTAGTACTCACAGAGTGACTGATGAAGAATGCTCCTGCATCTTACAGCGCTCTCTCTCTCTCTCTCTCTCTCTCTCTCTCTCTCTCTCTCGCTCTCTCTCTCTCTCAGGCAGACAGACAAAGTTAAACTAATTTTTTTCAACACAGGCCACATGAGAACTATGCTTTTCCTCAAAAGTCCATCATATTTAATCTACATTTTCTCCATAAAAATGCCTGTTTCATTGTGTTTCTAGTGGACTACCCGCCATCTGAGAGACTGAAAACCTGCCCTAGGCAGTTGGGTTAGCCCCTTGAGCTGTTGGAACTGCCCAAGGTTTCTTCCTCTACCATAACAAGTAAAAACAAAAAACGCTGCTAGGGAGTTTTTCCTTGCCCCTGTTGCTCATTGGGCCTCTTGTGTTAAGCGCTTTATGACATGCCTTTTGTAAAAATGCGCTATATAAATAAAATTGAATTGAATTGAAAGTGTTTCTGACCAAATACATTACACACACACTCACACACACACCAACACTGTCTGGTCTGTGTTCTGACTTTCTCACCATTTCATTTCATCTCCCTACTCCATCAGTAGTTCAGCGTGATGTCCCCTGTGCTTCAGTAGTTTAATAGTGACTTGTCGGGCCTGCATAGTTTGAGTATCTGACTGTTTCTAGCAAGGCCACATTTATTTTTTTTATTTTTGCCCTTACACACACAAACACACACACACACACACACAGTACACACACAAGTACACGCACAGATGAAGAATAGATCCTCTTGAAAATGTTGAGTAGCCTTTACCTACAGACTTGCACACTGACCGACTGATAGGGTTGAATGTCCACTTGACCTGCCAATCAACTCTCCTTGGCCAGGCAGATTTGGTCCTAACTAGACTAGACTGGTCCTAATGGCCAGGCAGATTTTATGTGAACAGTTCAACCCAGGATGCGGTAGCCAGAGCCATGGTGTGTATATATACAGTGCAACCCACCAGCGCTTGATTTCCCACGTGAATGAGACCGAGTGCAATCAGAGGACACAAACCTGCCTTGATTAGAATTACCCACAGCGAATGACTCAGCAGGAAGTGTCGGCGTCAAGACTTGATTTTTATCATACTCAGCCTCTTTTTTAGTCCTTTAATTTGGGCCTCTGCTTTGGGCCTCTGTTTTAAGTTCTGTCTTGGGCAGCCGTGGCCCACCGGTTAGCACTTCGGACTGAAGGGTTGCCGGTTCAAACCCCGACCAGTGGAAAGTGGCTGAAGTGCCCTTGAGCAACGCACCTAACGCTCCCCGAGTGCCGCTGTTGTGCAGGCAGCTCACTGTGCCGGGATTAGTGTGTGTTTCACTAATTCACGGATTGGGATAAATGCAGAGACTAAGTTTCTCACATGGGATCAAAAAGAGTGTAGTTCTTCTTAAGCCTCGATGTTAGATCCAATGCATTAAATAATCGCATGGAAAACAATTTTTATTGGAACGCATTGGAAGGCAAGAAATGAAACATACCTTGTTCGTGGGAAGAGAGGTATGTATCAGCTTGTCTAAGTTAGGGGAAGAACATGAACAATGGTTGTTTGTTTCTTTAAGCTGAAGTGTTACAAGCAGTCAGTTAATGGATTCTTTAATTTGTGCACACCACCAGATGCCGCTGTTTCCTCTCATGTCTTGCACATTTCAAAGCTTTCTCCCAACTCAGGAACTCTGATTTCTGGCAAGTAACACACTTTGCATTCAAAGAACACATCCCATGATGAAGCTACTGCCATTTTGGGCCCCAGAGTGTAGAGGCTCCCAATGTAAAAAGGGCTAGAGATGAAGTGGAACCTCACCACTGCCTGTCCATCTGCTCAAACACACCCTATAAAAACACACACACACAAACACACACACACACACACAGTCATATAACTTTAAAGTGAGTGAGTGTTCTGTCCTGTCAATAAAAGTTTTTTTTATTTCAATTTAGTAAGGAGTGAAGGAAAACGGAGAGTATGTCTTTCTCCCCCCTCAGATATCCATCAGTTTTACTTGCCTGGAATAGAGGCTGCTGGTGCTGCTGCTGTTCTGGCCTGCTATCTGCCAGCCTGTGGGGTTACTCACATAACCCATAGTTCCTACTTTTACAGTAACAATCACAAATATAGCAAATACATGTAGCTAATAGAGTAGATCTTGTGTGTGCGTGAGCATGTGCAAAAGAAATGTTTTGTTTTCTCTTCCACTGTAACAAGTCTCTTTTTTGTCTTCATTTTTTCTGTCTCATTGCCTCTAATTCCAGACTCCTAAATGAGAATTGCCCTTGGATAGATAATGGTTTCAGCTTTTGCCTCTCTCAGGCAAACACTGCTAATTGACCTCAGTGACATTGGTGCCTCATTTGGAGCTGCCTCCCAGTAAAAAAAACAACAAAAAAAACAAGCCTACTCCGATACGGCAGTAAGTCTTTACACAAAGTGCATTTGTGTTTGTTGCTTGCGGGCAACTTCAAGTGAGCTCTGGGGTCGTTCTGTCCTGCCTCTATTTCTTCTTTTCTTGCCCTCTCTTGTTCTCTCTGAGCCTAATCAAATAAGACAGCAGCCTTCACCTGTGCCCTGTTGAAAGATGCTTGAGAAAAAGTCAATTTTTACCATTGCGGTCACCAAGTCCTGGCAGAACCGGTTTGTTCTGCAATCACCCATGCTCTGTGCGTCTGATCAGACAAAGTTATAGACTTTTTAATTTTTCCAACATTTATTCTGTGTTTGATGTGGTTGGGTGCATTTTTTCCTTAGGCCTTGTGAAAGCTCAAGTATGTGTCAGTTGTACCTTTGTAAGCAGTTGGTTGTCCAAATCTGGCACAGTTACTGATAGGAATTTCATCTGCATCACTGCAGTTCATCAATGACAGTTCAGGTAGTACAAAGTGCTGCCCAAAGTAACTGTTTTAATGAAGTAAATTTAGCTGACTTGCATCAGTAGAAGCTACATGCACAGCTGCCCTGTTGTCAAAACAAAGTATTGCACGAGGATGATGTACCTAAAACCATCAGAATTAAAAGTTTTGTTTTATTGCTGGATTCTGTTTATATGTAGCATTACAGTAGCCTATGTAGATATGCACGTTTTGCACACGACAGTAATATACTATGCAAATAGTTATCACATAATACTAGCACACTCATATTCACTTTTTACTTGCTGTTGGTTTATACCTTATTCATACCCATAATACACCATTAACTCAGAACTACTGCAGTGTGACAGCTTATAGTAAATAAGATAGTTGTTCAATTTGAATTAGAGTATGATCTCAATATGCTTTACTCAGTAAGGGTTTTGTACTGTAAGGTCCTACCACAACAGCAACAGTTATTTTCAATTTAAAAGATGTACAGTAGCACATGTAGCTATGGAGGTTTTGTTCCAATGAATAGAAAATCTTTGCTAAGTATGATAGAAGAAACTACTTTAAATAGACACTAGTGAGTTAATATTAGTTAAGGATCTATATGGATTGAATAGTCATGCAAAGGTATTGACAAGTGTCATAAGTAAACAATTGGCCATCGAAACAAATGACTATAACATATTTCAACAGCTACTGTAGACTTCATGTATTCAGGTATTGCTTGTGTCTGCGCAGCACAACAGATGGAGCAGGGATGGTGTATATTCAGTGTTCATTCATTACTTTGCTAAGGATTACAGTATACAGTTCAGGGTCAATATGCAACCATCAGCAAAAGAACATGGTCATTGTGTTGAATGTGCATGCACCCCATTCAAATGGACACATTACTACTGGGAATAGATAAGCTAAGGCCATGTGTTAGTGTATGCGTGTATGTGTTAGTGTGTGTGTGTGTGTGTGTGTATGTGTGTGTGCGTATGTGTGTGTTCTGTATGTGTGAGTGTGTGTGTGTGTATGTAGAGGCTGTAGCAAGGCTTCTTAGAATGACATGCAGGGTTGCTTGAATGCAGATGAAAATGTCTCCTGTGATTGGCCCACTGGCTGCTGATGTAACTGGTGGATTCCATCCATTACTGAATGACATTTTATGAATGAGCTTTGCACTGCGGTCATATGTGCTTTGAAGCCAGCGTGCACTTTGAATTATGTTGCACAATTTCTTCCTGAGTTGTTTTGAAAAAAAAGGACATATATGTAATATACATACATGTAAGTGTGCATGCAAATTAATCAGAGAGTTTGACTGCATCCACATCATGTGGAGGATCAAATGTTCTGGCTTTCTTGGATTTAAGCCCCAAGCTAGTAGCTGTGGCACGTGTGCAGAATGCCAACATGCAAAAGTTGATTATCTACTTAATAAACTACGCATAGGGCAGTCACAATCACGTGTGTTTCTCTCTCTCTCTCTCTCTCTCTCTCTCTCTGTTTGAATTCTTCTCTTGCCCTCTCTTGTTCTCTCTGAGACTAATCCAATAAGACAGCAGCCTTCACCTGTGCCCTGTTGAAAGAGGTTTTGGAAAGACTCCAGTTTCACCATTCCAGTCACCATGTCATGATGGTGCATTTCAGGCTACAGCAGTGCAAAGGTTAAATGCAGGGGCTTATTTGAGAGATTATCTTATGGATCAGATGGACCCTGGAGGGGGTTGGGGTTGGGTATGTGTGTGTGTATGTGTGTGTGTGTGTGTGTATTTATGTGTGTTTATGTTTATATGTATTTATGTGTGTACTGTATGCGTGTGCATGTGTGTGTATTTGTGTGTGTGTGTGTGTGTGTGTATGTGTATGTGTGTGTGTGTGTGTGTGTGTGTGTGTGTGTGTGCCCTTATTAATCCCTAGGCCGTGTGGGCTGGACCACATGAAGTGGCCTTCAGCCTGATGTAGAGGAGCATTAATAGACTGCGGCACTGCTGGGATGTGCTGTGGTGTGTGATGTGTAGTGAGCTAATGCTGCCACCTACTGGTAGAAACATGGTGGTGTTTTTTTTGTGTACTGCACATCCCTTTGTTTTCTAAGTATCTAACTGTGCATTTGGTGGTATTTATATATTTTATACATTTATTCCTATGCTTTTCCTATGTTATAGCATTGTTATATGTTATATTATTAAAGAATATACTGTTAATCTCTAACCTATTCTGTTGGCTAAACAGCACACCGTTTAAATAATGGTAGATTTGTGGGAAAAAATAGCCTATTACATGTAGACTCAATGGTGTATGTAAAAACATGACCTAGCACATTCAAAGTTATAAAACATGCTATTTAGTTAGAAGACACACAACATACAGCTTATAACATACAGTACTGCATGTTTCAACATATGAAGTAGGTGGCTTTCACTACAGTGGAATATAATAGGATGTTATCAGGTAACAAGTAAAAACAGCAGTGACGCCCTTCTGCTGAGTAGACCAGTTAGACTGAAACTAAGCGATTAGATCAGTGGAGAAGGGCATTCTTGCAAATCAAACGAGATTAGATTATACTCTACTCATCCTGTAGGACATTCAGCTGAATGTGTCAGTTGCTGTAATGCTCAGCTCCTGTCTCAAGTCAGAATGGCATATACAGTATTAGACTCAGTTGCTGAAAGTCAGGTCAGGGCGTGCTTGAGTGTGGATGTCATAAGGCTTTTGTTAGCAACAGAAATCATACGCGCAGCGACATGGAAAAAGCACAGTCTGACCAAACAGACGTGTAGTGTGCCCAGTATGCTTGTACGCGCGTATTGTGTATGATTGTTTGAGTATGTCTATGATAATATGTGTGTGTGTGTGTGTGTGTGTGTGTGTGTGTGTGGGAATATGACAATGTTTGTGTGTCTGTGAACATGTATGAACATATTTGTGGGTGTCTGTGAGCCACCCTGTACGTGAGTGTATCTGTATGCAAGTCTGTGTGCGTGTGTTTGTCTGTTTGTCTGTGTGTGTGTGTGTGTGTGCACCTACTTGTTCTGTGTACCCTGCTTCAGCAGGACCAGAGGAGGCTGAGCTCACCCTCCATGAGCCTGTGGCTCCAAATTGCACATTTGTGTGCTTCTCTGCACAGGCCAATCACAGCCATTTATCACAGTCACATGACCTGGGGCCTTTGGCTAAGCACAGGCACAGCCACTGTTAGTAGTAGTGTAGAGCTCCCTGAGCCCACCTCAAAAATAATAAACACAACAACAACAACAACATCAATAGGGCAAAGATCAAAGGGGCAGAGGTTGGCTGGGGAGACTATGGCCATAGGAGTCACAGTGGGGTTAGGTGTGTGTGTGTGTGTGTGTGTGTGTGTGGGGGGGTGGACGAGTGGTTGTAAGGGGGGGGGGGGGGGCTGCAGAGAGCATGTCTGTAGGGGGCACAGTGGGGTTGGGAACATTTGCGTGTGTGTGTGTGCATGTGTGTATGTGTGTGTGTGTGTATTACGATAGGGTGTTAGTGTGACGGGCAGCGTGAGGCCTCAGAGACAAGAAGGGCAGAAAGCGCATCAGCTCCAGGTCATTGGGCTCCCAGCTGAAAACACACTCATGGGAAAGAGCTCTGAGCACTGTATCCAAGTCACGACACGAGTAACAAGTGCATTAAGCCCAAGAAGGCATTTGCGCATTTGCACTGCTAATCAAATCATATTATTCATGTTTGAACACACGCATGTTTATCTACATTGCTGAGTAGGACTGAAGTAGTAGTAAAGTTGAGTATGATAGAATATTTTTGATCTAGGCAAACAGGTCTGTACAGATGTTTTTGTCTTGATCTTATTTTGTGCCAGTAAGGAAACAATCAGAAGTATTATGCATTTTTCAATCTAAACCTATTTTTAACCTGTGAAATAACTATATGAATGAGCCTGTAGTTACTGACTGTGCCTTTTCAGACACATCCGAATGTACCAAGTGGAAGTCCCAACGGTATAATATTAGATAGAATGTAGCATTTCAACCCTCAAACTACCTGGGCAGTTCAGGTGATTTTACACTCCTGTTGGTTAAACAGTGAGCAGGCTTTATTACTGTGAAACTACTTATGAGGTGAGAACTTGTCTAGTTTTGTGTAGTCTTTGACTATATCATTCCTCTCTGTTTGTCTGTCAGCCTACATGTGGACTTGAAAGAGCCTCATCTTACAGTATCATCAGGTTAGGTGGTAGCTGCAACAGTATGCAAGTCAGACTACATAATGCATTGATTTCAGTGGGATTTTTCCACATAGAGGTCCAGGTTAATTCAATCGTCACTGCATAGAAACTATGTTGTGGTGATTTAAATGGTAGATTTAAAACAGTATTTTAAAAGAGCAGGTATTTCATCAAGGCAACTTTTCTTACTGGTCATAAACCTTCAGTAGCACTCATACCCTATATGGAGACAACAAAAAAAAAAACATTCACAGAAAAAACACTACAGATGTAGCCTACCTACAGAAAAAGTACTTTTGAAAAACAGTTGAAAAAGTACAGTACAGTTGAAAAAGTACTTTTGTACCAAAGCAAGTCCACAAGTCGTTTTACACTTATTTGTTGCTTTTTCAGAAGTACAAAAGCACCCCCTTTTTTTTAAAACCATTTTTGGTGACATACAGTAGGTGTTTCTATCAGCTTACATTTCATGTTTGGGCTCTTTGATTCTGTAGCTGCTGTCCTCCTACTGGTATAAGGATTCGATTTTGTAAAATTGGAACTCTTGTGCTGTCTGCTTCCGAGATACAGGTGCAACTCTGTTGTGACACACAGTACCTGTTCATTTTCCTATTTAGTTTCATTTTTTCTTAACCAAGACACTCCCGGAAATCCATTTAAATAAAGATCGAATGAGGATGGAAACTTGTTCAGAACAAATCTGACCTGCAAGCAAGAGGAAACGTGATTTTCCCACTGAATAACAAAAGGATTGAACGATTAAACAGAAAGAATTGGCAGTTATAATAGGTTTTTAATATAAAGAAGATATGAAACATTTTAGAACACAAAACATAAATGAAAGTAATGCAAAAGATAGGGAAGCATTTTAAAGGGAAAATGTCAGGCAGCTTTTCTTAGCAGTTATTGAGAAGTGTTTCATTTTATCAGACACTCGATTCCACTAGTATGTCTAACTTGTTATGTAATGAAATTAATCTTTTGAATTTGAAATGTCTATGTTTAGTATCTTATCCAGTATCTTATCTACGTAGCTCTAGTAGTTCTGTAACATATTTTGTGGATTTTACTGTATATATAAAGTGTATATGGTTACTAGTTGTCTCAGAACTTTATTTTGGTGTATATTTTTGTATGTGTACTTCAGAGGACAGCAGTGCCAGACATTGAACTCCTAGGAGGAATCGATGAGCTGAGACGCTCCAAATTTGGTCAGCCGAGTCCCAGACATGGGCTACAGCTGCTTTACTGGTTTGCCAGAGAATACATTAAGTTTGACAACAACAACCAGATTGTCATGAGATACAACCCAGAGGAAAAGAGCTTTGGCTTCCATCAATTCGAAAACAGAATAGATCGAGGTGCTCAACTCCTGCCCTATCAGACCAGCCCTTACTATGAAGTGGGTAACTTGCGCTCTGGTGAAGACCTGCCTAGTTATGTCACCATGCACTACACAGGTGAAATCGATAAAAGCAACACCGACCGCCTTATTATTGGCCTGAAAGCAAATGGAAAACTCAGCAAAGTGTATGTGACGAAACATAAAGGCGCCAGAAACTTTGACCGTGATAACACTTACGAGATCAGCCCACACCTTCTACGTAAAATTCACACATTTAGCAAATGTGAGGATTTCTGTGAAAAAGTGAAGAATGAGTCCAACCACACACAGAGAAACTCAGAGCAAAAACATGGTTATTCAGCAGTTCCTCAGAATGAGCCAGAACAAAGGCAATGGCTAATCAATGATACAGTTCATTAAGGCAGACAGACAGATGCTGTACATGTACCATTCTTTAAACTGGTGTTTGATAAAACTTCTGGAAAGTTTCATGCCAGAACTTCAGTCTGTATTACTGTCAGACCCAGTTCCATACAATATGTCTGTTAACCACTCTTTTCTTTTTTTATAGTCCTTTGTCATACTGAATATTTGTATTAATAAAAATAAAAATGTGTTCATTTTGTGTTGATTTTTTTGTTTACTTTTCATTGTAATTTCAGGTAAAATGAAGAAAACTCTTTAGCTCACTTCAGATGTCTATAAACTGACTAAGATATGAAGGTATCCTTATAACACCCCCAAGTTAACAAATCTAACAAACCCAACCCAAGCTTTCTAAATTTGAAGTCAAAAGACCAAAAATATGATTTTTCACAGCAATTGTGCATGTCTATGTGTTTTGTTTGGGTACCCTATGGAAACTCCCATGGGGACTTCTGGTAACTGTACTGTAAATGTACTTTTAGATTTTGTGAATAATCTGAAGCTGACAAGTGGTACTTTCTCAGGCAATAGTGAACCTGTGCCATCTTCAGTGTTAAATTGCTTAACTTTTTTATAATGTCAAAATTATGTAACAGAATATCCATAATCATGCAAATTCTGATATGCTCTCAGTCTGCGGGGGTCTGTCATCCCTTGGTAGACAGAGTATGTTTTCTTCATACACACACACGCACACACACACACACACACACACAGCATTTGAAAGGATGATGTTTTCTTTACCACACACGCACATGCACGCACGCACACACACACACACACACACACAAACACACACACACACACACACACACACACTGTGTCTGTGATTTCAGATGCTCTAAACAGCCCGTTGCTGTGTCCTCTGTGATCCCCCTCAGGCACCAGTGACCCCTATGTGAAGTTTAAGATCGCAGGGAAGGAGGTGTTCCGCAGCAAGACCATCCACAAGAACCTAAACCCGGTATGGGACGAGCATGTCACCCTGCTGGTGGACACCTTGAGGGAGCCGCTCTATGTCAAGGTATGCCACTTGGGGGCAGTAGAGAGTGTTTAAGTCTGGTTGAAAGATCAACTGTCAAAAGTTTGTATCATGATATGATGTGACACAGTCAGGAATTACTCATGTTTGCTCCTGTAGTAAATTATCATGTTGCTCTACCTTGGTCAGTATATGACCTTTGCCTGGATTGGTTTTGATTGAGTGCCTGATGAGATTTTCTTATTTACTGAGACAAGAGCACCACCATGTGGATTACAAGGGTACTGTTAGAAATGGTCAATGATGAGGACATCGATTGTCTCCATTTACTTCCCATTCCCTCCATTTACTTTCCATTCTCTTATGTCTCTCCGGAGGTATATTGAGATGTTTTCTAAACACACATCTAAGGCTTCTCAAGTTTATCATGTAATAGAAACATGTACATCTACAAGATTGAGACTTCGAAAATATATCAGATTTATTTACAGTATAATGTGTGTTTTACCTGGAATGAAGACCTTATGTTTACACGTTTTTAAATTCACTTAAATCTCATTTTAGTATTGTTGAAGATTATAACCATATGTGTTACTTTTGCATGGATGCTCTTGGTTAGATTAAATTCTATCCAGAACCTTCAAGCGCACATACTAAGGATTTCAAAAGAGGAAAATGAAATCAGATAAAATAATCACTAGAGGCACTCATGTCCTTTACATTATGTAATTTAATAACACAATTAATAACACTAGCAGTAAGAAATGAATGTATGCAACTAAAAAATGTATTACAGTAAATGACAGTTACTTTTATGGAATATTCAGCATTAAAATTTCAGTTTTACAGTTTTCTATTCTGCACACCCCCAATTCATAAGTCAAATATTACAGTATTTTGATATGTCCAATTGTCTCTCTCTACTTGCTGCTGAATCTACAGATTACAATCATTCTGTGCTTCAGGTAAAGAGGCCTGCAGTGTCAGATAGCAACTACAATGCAGGCCTAGCTCACTGCAGGGAATAAGCATTATCTCTAGCGAGCTGGAGCACATAGTCTATGCATTACCAATCCATGAATAGACCACTGCTTATTCAGTCTATTCTGCTTGTTCACCAAATGTCAAATATTTGTGTCGCAGCTATACAAAGATCAGCATAATGTACTGTAGTGTTGAGGTGTGTAAAGATCAGCATAATGTAGTGTTGAGGTGTGTAAAGATCAGCATAATGTAGTGTTGAGGTGTGGAAGTCCAGCACTGCTGTTAAAGGATGACAGCTGTCAGGGTTAAGTAATGCCGTAAGGTTGCCAGGTTTGAAAATTTTGTGAGTCAGAAAATGAATCCACAAGTAATCAAATGAAGTTAGTTACATTACTTTTTGAAAGTTAGTGAAATATTGTACTATTGTACTACCTTGTAATTGTAACACATTAGATTTCCAAAGTAGAATTCTCAACTCTGACAGTATGTGTGTGGCCTGTTCTCTTTGTGTTGCTGTAGGTCTTCGATTATGACTTTGGACTGCAGGATGATTTCATGGGCTCGGCCTACGTTTATCTGGAGTCTCTTGAGCTTCAGAGGTGTCAACATCACTCTTTTAGTAGTCAGCATAGTCCCTGCATTAGTTTAAAGGCACTAATCTTCATTTTACCCTGACACTGAATTGTGATATATTGACAGATAGATAGATAGATAGATAGATAGAGAGATACATACATACATACATACATACACACACACACACACACACACACACACACACACACACACATTATATAAATATTTAGATAGATAGATACATAGATAGACAGACAGCTGCAGTAGATAGTTTATTATCCTGTCGGAAATTTAGGCATCCGTTAATAAAGAATTGGTAAACAGATTCTTGTTTTTTTTGCCGCCTTCTGTGTATTGTTGATAAGTGCACTGCCCAATCACCTCATCAGCACATAAAAAAGGCCTACTCATAGCACTCTTTACAATAATGTAATTGTAACACTTTACAACAGGGATGTGTACAGTGTATAGCTAAAGTTGGTGGAGCTGGTAGAGTAGGACCTCATTCATTTATATATGGCATAATGTATTAGCAGTTTATTACAGTGTCAGGCTGATTCTCCAGATCCCTAGATGTGACCCTTGACCTTAAAGACCCCCACTATCCTGACCATGACCTGGGAACTCTGGACCTGGCCATCACTGTGATCCCTAAAGAGGGGGATTTCCGAGATGCTGTAAGTTCTCACTTTAATAAATCGAAACACACTCACAGACACACAAACATACACACACACTCACACACCCTGTTTTTTGTGTGTATTCAGATGCCCCCCCCCCCCTCTCTCTCTCTCTCTCTCTCTCTCTCTCTCTCTCTCACACACACACACACACACACACACACACACACATTTGTGTTCCTGTGAAATTAACCACACAAATTCTTACCTGATTCCGGGTGATTTCTATGTGATAGCGTGTTTTAAAAATATTTTATACTCTTTTGAAAATGAAACCATCTCATAAAAGATTTCCATTCTACATAGTTAACGGTAAACTTGTACAGATCTGCTTGTATTCCCAGGAACCAGCTGAAATTGAAAAGAGTTCAAACCAAGTTTGATATAATTTGTATTCTCATTTGAGACCAGTGTTGTTATTGAATCTTAAAAGAAAGTTCTGGTTTGGAACATCAGTTATCATTCTGATCTCCTGCATGGCCAGTCTGGAGTCTTGAGTCGCTATGGTCGAGAGCCGATGTTGAATCGATTCCATTTTGAATTGGTCTCAAGCAGCCACCAGTATGTTGTCTGGGGCAGCAGAGGGACTGGCAGATTTAAGCACCATGCCTAGCTCAGATGCCGGGTGGAAGCCGCTCGTATGGCTCCTTGTACAACTGCCATCCCGCTTTGGCCCAAGACAAGCACAAGACGAGAAGAAGAAAAAGTAAACAAGTTTGAAAAGAAAGAAAAACAAGAAAGGGAAAGAGAAAGAAACGCAGAAAGAAAGAAAGATCTCTTTAATCTCTTTCTCTCCTCCATCTCAGAGGGCCTCCTTGATTAGAAGGAAATGAATGTGTCTTCATTACAAGGAGATGCTGCTATTTGGGCTTTGTTCATTTAATTGTAGCACATTATGTAGAACATGGGCACACATGGGACTGCAGAGAGTCTGTTTGATCTGATATCTCAGTTACAGCGCGTGGCTTAATTCTATAGGACTGCGAGCGCAACTTCTGTGCAACTTTCTCAAAGGCCCCCCATGCTGAGTTGTGAGACACACTGGCATATCCTGGCACAACCTCAGTCCCACTCTTGATTTGGCCTTCTCAGCGCCCTCCCATGGACACCTGCCGACATTACACAATCCCTTCCCACTTGACCACCTCACTTTGCGCTGGTCAGGAGGGGGGAGAGAAAACATCTCCTTGGAGACGAGCAGGATCCAGATGAATTGAAAACACAAGTGGAAACAACAGCTCAATTTATACTAATATATTGGTATGCTAATATATTAATTATTATACTAATATTTATAACAGTAGAACAGGAAATGCCTTAACCAGGCTCTATCAGAGGGACATATTGCCTGGGCTTATGTTCTGTTTCTAAACAGAGTTAACAGTAAACAGAACGATGTGTCAGCATGCTTTAAGAAAAAGCCTCAGGCTTCTCTGCAGGACATTTCACCATCATTGCAGCTTTCATGTGAAGGCCTCATCCCAGGCAGCTGTTTCTGTGTGTGTGTGTGTGTGTGTGTGTGTGTGTGTGTGTGTTGATTTGTTAATAATGCCTAACTGATGGTTGGTATTTGCTTTTCCATTATTGCTGCTTTAGCTCCCACCTGAGGGGACCTCAGCCCCCCAAAGAAAAGCATGAACAGTATCTCTATGTGTTCATACATTGTCAATACTTGTTCTATGACTGTAGGGCTCTGGAATTCCTCTCTCCCTGTTCCTGTTTTGCTATATCTCCCTCCCTCTATCTCTCTGTCCCTCTCTGTCTCTCTTTCTATTTCTCTCTCTCTCTCTCTCTCTCTTTCTCTATCCTTGTCTGTCAAGCTAACTATCTTCTTTCAAGATATGTATGTGTTCTTTTGTGACAACATGTTCAGTTTGCACAGTATAGTGCATCTGTGCGTGTGTGTGTTTGTGAGTGAGAGAGAGTGAGAGCAAGTCATGTGTGTGTGTATGTCCCTGCTGTTTTTGCTGGCCAGGGCTTGCTCATAAGCCTTCCTCCCTCATCACAGCTCATCCAGGAAGGGCTGGCTTTTTTACACTGGCTTTGTCTCATTTACAGACCATGCTTTTGAGAAGGAGCTGGAAAAGGTCCAGTAAGGTAAACTACAGCATGTACTGTGTGTCCTCCTCCCCTTTCCCCTGTCAACAAACAAACAAACAAACAGCAGTAGCTGCATTCATGAGCTTCCACTTGCTGCCTCCGCAGTGCTCTGCTCTGCTATGTTCGGGGGAGAAAAGCCCCGACGATGCCCTTCCCCTTCGCCTCTCTGTGTCAGCTGCCTCGATCAGTCCACTCCAGCCAGCATCCTCTCTGTTCCATTTATTTTCCACCTGCTGCAATATACAGACAGACTCCATTTCTTTTCCCTAAGGGGAGAAATGTCGCCTCCTAGTGGCAAGAGAGAGCATGACAAAATGAAGAGGAAGAGTTAAATGACTTAACTCAGTTTAATTAAGGTAGGGTATGAATGCATCACTATATGTTGTCTAGAGACACCGCTGTTTCACCCTAAAATCCCAATGAGGTTGCACTCAGTTGCGCTTTAAGAATGAAGAGTTGTTCTCAAAGACCCTTTATTGAGCCCTACAAGTAAAGTAAAGAATGTATATTGCAGCTGTGTCGGTGAGAAAATAAAGAAGTCTTCCTGGCTGTCATCTGTGTGCTGGCCTCACTGCTCTGGGGTGAACTGACCCTCAGCATGTCCGCTGGAGCCGGAAGGCAGAGTACCAGTCTCATTCCTACTGTATTTATGCCCATTGTTTTGTTTCAGTTCTTAAGGGACACAGTGAAAAAAGACTAGTTTGATGTGGTCTTTTTGGAAAGAGATCTGTTTGGAAAACAAGTCTCCCTGAACAAGAAGTGGGGTGCAAAAGAATGTCAATCTTTCCTCCCCCCTCCCCTTCCTTGTTTGCGTTTCTCACATTCCTTCAAGTCGAGGCCTGATTTCTCATCTGCTTATTTTGTCTTTTTTTGTATTGTTGACTTGATTTGGTTGTCAGGATTCATTTGTTTCCTTTTCTTTTCCCATGGAAACTTGTGGCATGCTAGTCAAAAGGTCAGTCGAGTCCTGTTGGTCTGTGCATGTGGTTGTAGTGCATTGCTGTCTCATGGCCAGTTGTATTTAGCACAGGAAAGCACTCCTCTGGCAGAAGGCTGTTAATTAAGATACTTTCATGAGCTTTTTTCTCTGAAGCATTTTCTGTCTTTTTTTGTTGCATCCTAGAGAGTGAACATATGAACATGTGTATATCAGAATGTGTGTGTGTGTCAGAAACTAGAACTTGTGTTACCGTCAGAACCACACACTCAAAGCAAAAATCATGCGTGCGCGCGTGTGTGTGTGTGTGTGTGTGTGTGTGTGTGTGTGTGTGTGTGTAATAAGACGAGTTTCAGAGCAGCCAGTGTCTTTTGTTGGCACGGCGACAGCCGTTTGGGGTCGGGTCGCACCCTGCTACGTTTTCGGCACTAGTTCTGTGGTGCTCGCTTTCTTTTTTGTGTGTTGTTGGCGCAAGATCCAGGAGCCCCCCCGGAAACATGAAAGCGCCTCTCTGTTTCAGCGTGCACATGGAAGACGCCCCTGCTGCCGCACCTCGCCCACCCACCCCCTTCCGAAAGCCCAGTCTTTGATGTCGCTAACTGGGCCAGTGCCGGGTGGGACTCAGGCTGGGAATTAGCTGCTGTGCTAGCTAACCACCTCCACACCGAGCCCCAGCTAATGCTAGTCCCAGTACCGGTTTCCCCCCACCCCCACCCCAACACTCCCCCTCATCAGTGTCTATTTATACCCGCCTGCCTCCATCTTTAATGAAGTCGGATCTGGTAAACGCTGAGCCGCAGAGACCAACAGTCAACCCCCGCCAGCCTGTGCATGTGCGCGATTATGGATTACCTCCTATTGTTCCCAAAGAATAGAAAACTCAGCCTCAGAGAAACTTTAATAACCAATGGAGGACCAAAAACATCAATCCTTACAGAACTCCTCTGCTGTGGCATAGTTGCCTAGATTTGAGCCATGATAAAGGATTATATGAATCCTTTATTATGTTAATGCAGAAATCTGGTATGATTTAATCAATTGCCGAGTGCTGTATGTAGGAAAAAGAGCCAGGAAATTTGGTACAGTACATTGTAGACCTAGGCAAACAGAGGCTGAATAAGGCATGGGCAAAGGTGACTTTCTGTGCCCTGGTCTGTTAGTTTTCAGGATTTACTATCTGGTTTATGATGTATACACCGTCTATGTCTTATCATCAGCACTCAATGACCTTAATCAACAGGGTTTAGTATTGTTTTTCAATCTGGAATTTTCTTTTAAAAAGCGTTCATTACTGTGCAATGGCACCCAACGAGTTCTGAGGATCTCTATACAGCTTGATGACTCAACATTTGAAGTGTTATGTGAGGATTATACAAACATTGATTATTTCATGTTTGTTACACACTGGCACTTCTGATGCTGCCTCGAGGATATCGTTTGCAATCTGTAAACTGACAAATGAATATGTAAAATGTTACACATGGTTTCTTTGTGATGTCATGCCCGTAACACAGAGTTGATTCCCTCCCGATGAAATGGAGGCGTCCGCGCTCGTCAAGAGAGTGTGTCCTACAAAGCTCGAGGCGCTCACAAGAGGCCTCCTCTTTTAACAAGGGGAACAGCCGTAGCCTCTTCACTCAGATGGATATTAGCATGGAGATCTCTCGTTTCTCTTTTTTTTTATTTCTTTTTTATTTCTTTCTCTTTTTTTTCCCAAAAGCGACAACAGTCTTTCGCTTGTCGTCCTGTGTGGCCCAGTTTGGCACGGACCTGCCCATTAGCCGTCCAACATCCAGCAGCACCAGGCCCGAGATGTAATGAGCAATCTGTCGCAGCAAAACAATTACGAGCCCTTTCAATTAGCCAAGGCGCTGGAGAGAGCCGCGGCATCACGCAGGCCGGCTGCATTTGCATACCGCGCGTCTGCAAGCGCTCTGCTTCTGCTGGGGCCGCTGCACGCTGATTGGTGCGTGTCAGTGCTTGTGTGTGCGTGTTTGATCTGTGTGCAATTGTGTGCGCTTGTGTTATAGTCTGTATGTGTGTGTGTTTGTGTTAGTGTGTATGTGTGTGTGTTTGTGGTTATGTGTGTGTTTGTGATATTGTGTGTGTGTTTGTGTGTGTGTGTGTTTGTGAGTGTGTGTGTGATTGTGTGTGTGTGTGTGTGCATGTGTGAGTGCATATGTGCGTGTGTGCCTGCTTGCGCCACAGTCAGCCACTTAGCATTAATATCTGGAGAGAGAGAATTAAGGGGCTCGCCTGGAGATCAAAGCAGCGTGCTTGCGTGGCAGGGTTCTTCAAAGTTTAATGAAATGCACTCACAACAAAAGCCATACTAATGAGTTGCCAAATCAAGCACAGGAGACAGAGATATCTTATATAAATTTGTTTGTTCGACAAAATAACACAGATGTCTTACTTTGCCCGGGAACCAAAGCTTCATCTTTCCCATGTTGTTCTCTGAAAATACACAACTCCACTTCATAATGGATATGAATTGAACCCACCTATGGAGTTGGAGGATATACAACTTGTAGAAGTTCTGTTTTTAGATACACTTGCAGCACCCTTTTTCTGTCCATGATTATTATTGTATACTAAGTATATGCGTGTGTAGTTCCTTGCAACGATGTACTATATTGTGTTGCCATTCTGTGAATATACTCTACATAGATTTTGTCTGTACATCTCCTTGTTGGCTTGTCCTTGTGTTCTGTGCATGTTTTTTTTATTTGTTTTGTTTTTTTTTCATTTGTGAAGTGAGGAAATCCAGGAGAATCCATTACTTAGGTAGAGTTACTCTACCTTCAAAAAACTAATGTGGAAAATGTGTGTGCATGTGTGTGTGTTTTTGTCTGTGTGGGTATATGTTCTGTATGCATTGTTTGTATGTGTGTGTGTGTGTGTGTGTGTGTGTGTGCATTCTCAGCATCACCAGAGCTTGCGGCTGTCAGACGTGCACAGGAAGGCGCAGCTGTGGAGGGGCATCGTCAGCATCAGCCTGATAGAGGGCCGCGGCCTCCAGCCCATGGACACCAATGGCTACAGTGACCCCTACGTCAAGTTCAGGATGGGACACCAGAAGTACAAGAGCAAGGTATCTCCCCCCACTCACCCCCTCAATACACACACACACACACACACACACACACCATCAGTTTGTCTCAAGGTTATTAAATAATAACTAGATAATAACTGAAAAATAGTTTACACACATTTCTATTCTTGATTTGTTCTGTCCTACGTTCTCTACTACTTACTCTTACAGAACACAAAAGTGCTCTCAGTTATGGTCCATCTGCACTGATGATTGCTGAGTAAACATACCGTATTTGTTGTGTGGTACGTGTTTTTCTGCAGACGATACCTAAAACCTTGAACCCTCAGTGGCGGGAACAGTTTGACTTCCACCTGTACGAGGAACATGGCGGCTTCATTGACATCACCGTGTGGGACAAAGACACAGGGAAGAAGGATGACTTCATGGGCAGGTGTGACGCACACACACACACATAATACAAGCACACATGCTGAAACACACAAAAACACACACACACACACACACACACACATGCATGCACACATACACGCATATATACGCATATCTGTGTGTACATATGTAATTGCTTTCTCAAACAGACAAATGGACACACATTGTTACTTCTCTCTGTGTCAGCTGTTGCTGTGTCAGCAACAACCATTAAGACTTTGGCTCAGTTGGGCCTTTTGATCTCAAACTCTGTTCTAAAGACCTCATGTATGTGGTCTGTCTGCGTGCGTGTGTGTGTGTGTGTGTGTGTGTGTGTGTGTGTGTGTGTGTGTGTTAAGGAGCAAGAGAAAGAAAAACAGGGGCACATTATAAGGTCATTAATTTGTGAGAGACGTCTAGTGTAATGACTTGTGGGAGAGATTGGGAGATCAGGAGTTATCTAATCACACACACACATACACACACACACACACACATGCACACTCCATCACATCTGCCCTGCCCTGAGATACTGTGCCACTCTTTGAGGAGCGGGCATCGCCCCTAGGCTAGTATAATTGGCTATTTCCCCTTCCTCTTAAATGCCCATCTGTTTGAGTCACCCCCCACCGCTCCATCCCTCCATCCCTCCATCCCTCCACTGGCTCCTTGGCCCCTGCTGCTGCCCACATTAACTCTCCATTCAGGATCAATGGGCGGCTTCATTAGAGACACAGGGAGCAGAGCCCGGCTGCCCACACCCTGGCACGGCTGGGCACGCGGCCACGCTCAAGAGCCATCGTCTCGTCACGTCTGCTCTCATCTCGTCTTGTCTCGTCTCGTCTTGTCTTGTCTTGTTTTGTCTTGTCACGCTGGCGCCGTGGACACTGAGAGATGAGCTCGCTCTCGTCTTACGGCCATTCCCGCTTTCTCTCTTTATGTCTCTTTCTGTCTTCTGCTCTCTCCATCTCTCCTCCTCTCTTTGCCTTTCTCCATCTATCTCTCACTTTCTCTCTGTACATCTCTCTATTCCACCCTCTATCTCTTTCTCCTCCTTTCTCTGTCTCTCTCCTTCTCTTTATATCCACACTTCACTTTATCTTCTTTTTTCCACCTCTCTTTTTCTTCTTCTTTCTCTCTTCCTCTCCCCCTAATGACATTTTTTGCTTTTTTTGTTTCTGATGTCCATTCTCCATCTCTCTCTCTCTCTCTCCCTCCATATCCCTCTATACCTTCGCTTTCCCTCTGTAAGCATGACTTGCAGTATTCTTGGTCCTAGTAGGGATGATATTGTATATCAGTGCTGATATTTCAGTGTGTACAACGTTGTGTGCTGTGTGTGCTGGGCATATATATTTGTGTGTGTGTATGTGTGTTTGTCAGGTGTCAGATCGACCTGTGCCAGCTGACGCGGGAGCACACCCACCGTCTGGAGCTGGTCTTGGAGGAGGGAGAGGGCATGCTGGTGATGCTGGTCACACTCACCGCCTCCGCAGCCGTCTCCATCTCTGACCTGTCCATCAACATCCTGGATGACCCACACGAACGACACCAAATCATGCAGAGATATGTAAGTCAAGTGTGTGTGTGTGTGTGTGTGTTTGTGTGTGTG
>JAGFZM010000066.1:1423947-1437950 GCA_017657215.1 Limnothrissa miodon
TGTGTGTGTGTGTGTGTGTATGTGGGAAATTGTATCAAAGAGATAGAAAGAGAGAGAGTGTGTGTGTGTGTGTGTGTGTGTGTGTGTTTGTCTGGGCCATTTTCAAGGGACGTGGAATTAATTGTTTATGATCAGCACCCCCTGCACTATTAATTGCTTCCTACCTCTTCATGAGCTCATTGCACTGAATGATGGCATGACGAGGGGAGGGGGGAGTTGGGCTGGAGGTGGGGGGGGGGGTCTGCTACTCATCTCTGGATACAGAGAGAGAGAGGGAGAGAGAGAAAATAAGAGTCAGACTTAAGGAAAGACACAGAGAGAAAATGCTGCCAGGGAGAGAAAGAGAGAGAAAGAGAGAGAGAGAGAGGGAGAGAGACTGGCAGAGTGGCATGTGTCATTTGAGGTTCTTCACTCACACATGTACACACACACACACACACTCAGATGTGTTCTCTCTCTCTCTCTCTCACACACACACACACACACACACACACACTCTCACACACACACACAGTCATACACATACATGTACATCCTCATACACACACTCTCACAAACATGTCCACACACACATACAGAGACACACACACACACACACACTCTCTAACATACATCTTCATACACACACAGTCTCAGATGTGTACACACACACACACACACACACACACACACATAGACACACACGTACATGTACATCTTCATACACACACTCTCACAAACATGTGGGACAGAGGGGACTGTTGGCCATCGGCCTGGCCTTGAAAGAGACGCACCCTGTGAGGGCCGGTGAGAGTTTATCACTCCCTCACTGCCCCCCCCCCCCCCACCTCTCTGCTCAGGTGCACACACTCTCTCTGACTGACTGACTGGCTGACTGGCTGGCAGCCCGGATGTAATTTCAGATAACGGCAAACATGGGCCTCGGACAAAGGGAGACCAGGAAGAGGAGGAGGAGGAGGAGAGGGAGAGAAGGGCACTCACAGTCATGTGAAAAGCAGTGCTAGCAAGTATTGAAGTTGTGAAGGAAAGGTACAGTGGGTGGGGGGGCGGGATAGAGTCGGAGAGAGAGAGAGCTAAGGAGAGAGAGAGAGAGAGAGAGAGAGAGAGAGTAACTGTATTTTTAACTGTACTTCTTTGCAAATGGTTTGTACAGTACAATGTTGACATCTGCATTCACTTATGATTTGGAATGACATGTGTCACACACACACACACACACACCCACACACACATACACACAGAAAGAGACTCATACAGTACACACACATGCACACATATATACACACACACACATACAGTATCTGTATATGTGTGTGTGCCTCTTTTCATGTACACACACACCACACCACTATGTAAATGGGTCTGCACACCCACTGGTCTGGTCCCACAGACTCCTGTGTTTATTTGCCATCCTGCGGCCCCCCTCAGTGCTGGCTTTTGAGGCTGGAGGCAGTGTGGTGGATGCTCCGCTCCGCGTCCTGGAGGACCACGGACGTCCTCTCTGGTATCAAAGCCCACAGTCATGGCTGCATCACTCAGAGGAGGAGAGGAGGAGGAGGAGGAGGAGGGAAAACATTCTGCCACTAATTACTTTAAAAAACATGTAAAATTAAACCATTGTGCTCAGCCAAAGTTCAGAATCCGGAAGGCTGCGGTTGCTTAGGAGCCTAGGATGTTGGTCATGCTGGAAGAATCTCTCTCTCTCTCTCTCTCTCTTTCTTTTTCTTGATTCCCTCCCTCTCTTCTGTGGAGACAAAGAAGAAACACTGTACAAGAAGCTTCCAGATGCAACAGAGACAGTCTGTGTCAGTTTCTCTTTTTTTATTTTTATTTCAGGAAGAGAAAAAAAAATAATTATTCGCTAACCACAAGAGCGCCCCCTGTCGTCTCGTAGCTCGTATTGTTTGTTGCGACTGATTTCAACTCAAAACTGCGGTGCAGAAGCTCGTTCATCCCCAGGTGATCGTTCATCCCCAGGTGTGTAGGTGGTGTGTGACGTGTGACCTGATGGTGATCATGTCAGTCAAGCCCGTGAGGCTGGGGTCCGGGAGCCTCCCGTTAACGGCAGCGACGAGGAGCGACGGCCAGACGATGAGGAGTGTCTCGGCCTCTCAAGGTGCTTAGCCACCTCGGGGCGTGGTCACACTGTATGAGACTTCCTCTCTGAGGACCCAACTCAGATGACGCACACGCGCACATGCACACAAACATACACGCGCCCGCGCACAGGTGAGCACACACACATCGATACACACACATGTCGTTGGCTCCGGCACAGCCCCGAGGCTCGTCCCATGCAGGGCCCATGACACCCTGTGTGTGTGTGTGTGTGTGTGTGTACTGGTCTGGAAAGCACTGTGAGCAGATGCTGGGGAAGGTGTTAATTATAGTGCACTCTCTCTCTCTCTCTCTCTCTCTCTGTCACTCCCAGTCCAAGATGCGGTGACATCTCAGTTACAGTGAGCCAGTTAGCGGTGGTCGACAATCACAACCCACCCAATTGCTCTCTGAGTGTGATTCAATGAGGGTGTTCGAATGCATTAATTTCCCTGCAAGTTAATGCCATTTGGCGGTGGAATTGGCAGATCGGTCGATGGCTTTAGGACGGAACCTGGTCTACTACTGTACATGGGGACGGATTCCAACAGTCTGTGTTCGAGCAGAGACCAAAGCAGCAGCGGCAGAATAAATGACAACTTTATTCATACCTCATAGGAAGAGACTGTATCGGAATGATAGTGGTCAATTTTTCCCCTTTCCAGCTGAGATATTTCTCCCGGTCCAGTCCTTAACGTTGAGCAGCCAGCGCGAATGTTCTGCTAATGTTACGACAATCAATATTAGCTGACGATTCGGCAGTAAAACGGATGTAGACAGGAGAATTTAATAGCAGCCAGAGAGGCCAACATCTGTTTATGCTCTTTCCTTTTCTGATTTTTCGTTTTTTTGGGGCGGCGGGTGTGGTAGTGGGGGGGTGGGGGATCGATAGATAATTTGCCTACCAGTGTGCTGAAATGAGAGAGAGTATCTGAAACAGTCATTTCTGTCCCACTGCAAATATTGACTGGCTTTGTAATCAGACTTGGAGCAGTCAGGAAAGTCGAT
The DNA here is from genome assembly GCA_017657215.1 of Limnothrissa miodon. Lineage (NCBI taxonomy): Eukaryota > Metazoa > Chordata > Actinopteri > Clupeiformes > Clupeidae > Limnothrissa > Limnothrissa miodon. Next base: position 1,427,053 of record JAGFZM010000066.1, read on the forward strand.
TAGGAGGACTCCTGCCAAGCGGAGTCTATTGTCTCGTCTTCATGAAGATGGAGAAACACAGGCCGGCAGGAGACTAAACTGTGTCCACTTCTGACCTTGGATCATGATCTTTGTTGGTCAGTGTGTTGACTGGGTAAATCTTGTGTTGAAAATAACATTCTAAAATTATGAAATTATGTCTCTATCTTATCTACCTATCTATCAATCTAGTTATTGATATCACAGTAATGTCTCTTTATATAGTTATAACTTTTAATTGCTAATTGCCGAGTTAGTGGGCTAATATCAATTTATTTTGTTCTCTTTGAAGACGCCACAACTACTGAGGCTATCTGTTGAAGACTCCAGACCACCCCCAGCCCCCATCGGCTCAGCTGCCCTTTTCACACCTATGAAAATAAAAGGCTTGTTTTGTTTACAAAAAAACAAGGCTTGCTGTAGTTTAGTCTGGTTCGAGTTGTTTTCGTCTGTTTGTTCCGCCTTGTGAGACTAACTGAAAAACAGGAAAAAAAGAATAAAAACCAAAACATGGGGAAGTAGAAGGGAAAGGGGAAGAGGGGTGTAATGTGGTACTTGTCTGGGAAGCTTCATAAATAAAGGATGTAGGAGCACTGCAGGAGGAACTGGAGGGCCTGTCAACCACTACCCCTGTGTCAGTTAGAGAGAGAGAGTGAGTGAGAAAGTGAGAATGAGAGAGAGTGAGAAATAAAGGAGAGAGAGAAATTGAGTGTGAGAGAGTAAGAAAAAGAGCGAGAGCGTAAAAGAGAGAGAAAGATGGAGACGCAGGTGAGCTCAAGGGGCTGTGGCTCCCTGTCCGGTCTCAAACACAACCCACACCACCTCTGTGTATGCGGCCCCGTCGCCTCAACATTTAGCCCAGATTGTGGATTGTGGAGGTGCCACTGGAGTCAGCTGGTGCAAAGCAAGTGGGAGGGCCAAAGGATCCTGACAGAGCAGCAGAGCTGGGTGGACAGACAGACGGACGGATGGTTGAGATGACGGGGGAGTGGCAGGGGAGGACTATTGAAAAGTAGTTTTTTTTCCCCGATGCTGCCTTGTTGCTGCTGCTGTGTGCCGTTAAGACACCACGCGATTCCCACACCCTTCGCTGTCAGATGTGCCGTCTCATGACAGGTGACAAAAAATCAAGAAGGTCACGTCAAATTGAAATGGCGGATGTTTTCTTTTTCTGCCTCTCTTTCTTTTATCCCTTCTTATTTTGCACCCTGACTGATTCCCTCCAGTGACGCCTGCGTCACCCCAACCCACAACACACACACACACACACAAACACACATCACTATTCACTCTCTTTCCCACCTTTCCACCCTTTCCTCCCGCCCCCATGCCCAATCTTGGCTCAGTCAACCCCCTCACCCCCCGAGTGCCGTTTGTTTCTCCCGGTGCTGTTGTTGCTTATGCTGTTTGTTCAGGCGCAGTTTTGAAGCTGCCAGAACGAGCCCTGTGAACTTTTGTACCTGTTGTTGTTTTCTCCGCTAACGACCTTGCTAGCGCGCTTGTTGCTGCTGTTGTGTCTCCCACCTCCAGTGCTGCTCTGGGTGGGCCTTGTGCCGCCGCGCCAGTGGCTGATGCGGTGCGGCTGGCGTCTCTGCCATCTTTGCTACGTGCTACGCTACTCTTGCTGCTAGGTTTGTTGACTCCCCCCCTCTGTATTTGTTGTTTGTGTGTGTGTGTATCTGTGTGTGTGTGTGTGTGTTTGTGTGTGTGCACGCGTGGGTTTACCTCCCACGGCTGTGTTGCTGTGAAATATTGGCCAAGTGGGAGGAGAGTTTTTTTGGGGTTTGTAGCATTACGGTGTTGTTGCCCTTCTCTGCCTATTTCAGTTTAGAGCAAAAAAAAACAAACTTGGTTGTCAAGCCAGCTGGCCTACCATACGCACACGCACACAGAGACACACACCCACACACATACACAGATGTGCACACACACATATACAAACAAACACACACTCAGACATACACATGAACACACAGACACACGCACACACATGTATCTTATCAGTGTCTTCAGGTTAAAAAGAATTATTCTTTAGAGCAACAACCCACTGTGTTAGTCCCCATGTACTTCTTCAGTGACCATGTAATGATGTAACTGGAGTCTAAGTTCTGTCGGGCGAATAGATTTACAAATTTTGAGGCAAAGTACAGATTATGGAGTTTAAAGCAATGAAAAAGTTTGAAGGAGTTCTTTGTCCTACTTACACAACTCTGTCATCTCTCTTTCTCTCTCTCTCTCTCTCGTTCTCTCTCTCTCTGCCATGCATAGACCAGCTCAGCATTGGTCACTCTCTGATGAGTTGAGCACACCACATTTACTCATCAAGGCCGCTGCTGGCCCACTGTGCTGACCTCCTTCAGCCGCCGTTGACGAGTGTCTTGAGCAATCCCATTCACAGACAGTAGTCATGCAAAGGGCCTCAAAAAGGCCCGGACACCGCAGAGAGAGAGAGAGGGAGAGAGAGAGAGAGAGAGAGAGAGAGAGACCGTAATGACGTCCATCTGCATGAATGTGCTCTGCCCTGGGTCCCTCGCCCGGCCATTGTGAGTGGAGAAAGAATGTTTTTTTTTCTCCCTACAGTGTTGAGATGAATTCCCCATTGTGGTCGTGGCATTCAGTGTGTGTGGCTCTGGCGTTTTTTTGGCTATTTACTGGTGCAGCCGTGACCCCATTTACGTGTGTGCGCTCGCTCGCTCAGTCGCTTGAGCCCGTCCCCAAACCCCTGCTTTGTCTCTGCAGGAACTTCCATTTACATAAGGAGCTTACGCCAGACATACTTTTTCACCTCCTTATTAAATAGAACAAAGCAACGAAAGTCGTCTTCTTTTGGCCAAGTTATGAATGTTTTTGCGTTGCCAAAAAAGCACCATTATTTATGGGATTGGGGGAAAATAAATAGATTCTTTATGCGCTGGTAATAAATTCTTTCAAAATGCATTTCTTTTTTTCTTTCTCGCTGTGTACATTTTAATAGTCGTGACCTTGCCCTTGTTGCGTGAATGAGTGAGTGCTGGCGTGAGTCATCCAAGTGAAAGGATGGGTCTCTGGAGCACCTGTAAAAAACACACACGACCCTCTCTCTCTCTCTCTCTCTCATTCTCTCTCTCACTCTTTTTTCATCTCAAGGACTATGTGGGAAGTTTGAAAAAGTATTTGAGATTTTTTTTAGGCCTCTGCAAAAGTAGTTAGGCCTTGGGAAATGTGCCTTTGCGTACAGTAGTTAGTCTCTCTCACACTCACTTGCTTGATTTCTTGAGTTGACCCTTGTGTGGTGTTCGTGGTCAAACTGACCCATTTCAAATTTCAAAAAACACACCAGAAAAGTGTTTTTAGGCCTGATTCTTCAGGGCCTTGGCTTGATTTCTGTGAAAAAAAAATGTTAATGGGGAAAAAACAGGGCACATCTCATCATACCCCCATAGACATTTATGTCCTTCAGATTGTACAAATTAAAACAAAGAACACTAATTAAATAAATATCACAGAAAGCTGAAGGAACCACTGCAAGGCAGTAAAAGGACAAAAAAGTAAGTCGGTAAATGAATCCTTCAGCAAACGACTGAAGAACACTCATATCAGGGCGCAGGTGCTAGACGAGCCGTGAGCCACCTGAGCCCATCAGAGTATACTCGAGCAAGACACTGAACCCCAAATTACTCTAAATAAAATAAGAGCAGGTTGGCACCTTGCATGGCAGCCTCTGCCAGCAGTGAGTGAAGGCGTATGTGAGGTTTGTGAATGTGACGCTGACATTACAGTATAAAAGATGCTTCGAGTGTTTGTAGAAGTAGAAAAGCGCAGCAGAGGTGGAAAATCAAGTAAAAATCCAGGTTCAGATAGTAAAAATCCTGTTAAAAATAATGTTTTCCTTCTAACACAGGTGACTTCAGTGAGTAGCTGATCTACCTGTCTTGAACGTTCATTACCATCTGCTGTGTTAGAAGGAAAACACAGCAGGATTTTTACTTTCTGAACCTGGATTTTTACTTGATTTTCCACCTCTGAAGCACAGTATGCATGCATACTGCATGCAAACTAGACAAACTAGGCTTCCCTCAGACACTTTAGTCTGACAGACACTTCCCTCAGACACTTTAGGGGTTTACATCAAAAGCCCTGTCTGATTCTCTCATCTAGGTTTTTGGATACTTCAAATGAATTAGCAGTGTTAAACCATAACACAGGTTTGCATTTGTGCCCTTGCTAATGTAGAAAGGTATAACGGAATATATATTCACCTGATAAATAAATCAGACTGTAGTTAACTTTTGTGAAAGAACAGTATTTAGCATACAGTAGGAGTCAAGGACACGGTTGTGGAGGTGAATATGATCACTTTTACCACAGCTCATTGGTCTAAACCCTGATAAGATTCAGATAAAGCTACTGTCCAAAACTGAGGGTAGTTTATATATTACATTTGTATATTATATATCATTTGTATTTTCAGTTCTTATGACAGACTGGATTTCAATATTTTCTTTCTTTGATTCTGTTTCTTTCCCATTAGCAAGCTGTGGAGGACTTATTAGAGGATGAAGATGAAGACTATGACAAAGATGACAAGGTAACTTTTGCACTTCTCAGTGGACGGAAGGAGAATGGACAGAACGTTTTCAAAAAGATATGAAACTCCAACACACACACACACACACACACACAAACATGCACACGCAAACAAAAGTCACACTCACACACACAAACAAAACCTCAGCAAACTGACACCACTACACCTTCTTGACAAGTCTATGAGGAGTATTTGTCCTTGTGCGTGTGTGTGTGTGTGAGTGAGAGTGTGTGTGTTTTCCATGTTGATGAACACTCGTATGGGTCTCGTCTGAGTCTGCTCTGCTCATCCGCTGCCGTCAGAGCGGGTCTTTCCCCTCTCCTTGACGTCTGACGGCCTCTTTCATGTGCTGGGGAGAGTGTGCGGCTCCTCCTCCACACCTCAAAGTGCCGAGTAATGTCTGCTGGCTAGTGCGCTCTCTCTTTATCTCCCTTTCTCCTGTCCTGTCCTCTCTCTCTAGCTCTCTGCCACTCTATTTCATTCACATTCTCTCTCACCCCCCCCACACCTTTTTCTGTTTCTTTCTCATTCTTTCACTCTGTTTGTCTGTCTGTTTATCTATGTCGTTTTTCTTTTCCCTGACTCTGTTTTCCCCTCCCTTCATTCTGTTTCTCACTTTCTCTGTCTCTGTCTGTCTGGTCTCTTTCTCTCTCTCTCTCTCTCTCTCTCTCTCTCTCTCTCCGTCTCTTCCTGTGAAGCTCTGGTGTGTCTTGCCGCCCCTGCTAGCCCCTGTGATTGAGCTGTTGCCTCCCTACCTCGGTATAAAGGTGAATCGCACGCTCATAAATAAGGCAGCCCGCGGGCCTCGGGTGTCGAGCCTCTGATATTTCTGTGGGACTTTGAAGTGCAATTAATTGTATTCAAATGGCCGTGGGGGGAATGCTCATTAGACAGATTCAGTGAACAGAGCAAGGGAGAGAGAAAGAGAGAGAGGGAAGAAAAAGAAATGGAAAGAGGCAGGATGTCGTGCACACTGGTTCACAAAACAACCCTTCATATCTCTCACTTCCCCCCAAAGGCCAGAAACTCTCTTTCCTTCTCTCTCTCTCTCTCTCTCTCTCTCCCCTGAACTGTGCAAGAGAGAAGGATGGAGGCCTGGGATGGAATGATGAAGATGTTCTGCTGTGTTTTCTTTGTTCTCCACTGGCTGTTTGTTTTTTGTTTGGTCGGATTCGCGGGTAGCTCTCGCAAGACCGCGGCCGTCGAGGCAGAGTCAAGGTGGAAGCGAAGTCATTCCTGAGCGTAGAGAAAAAAAAAAAAGCTACGCCTGGGGCAAGAGGGAAGCAGGAGGGAGCATACCAGAGATTCTGCAGAGAATCACAATAGAGGAAAAAAAAACAGGATTGAGTTACAAATGCATCTGGCTTACGCCAGTTTAGATAGCGCTCCCAGCAACAGGTGTTTGTCTTTGTTCAGAATGAGGAATCAGACAGCGCCTGGTGAAGATTTTAATCGCGACTAATTGACAGGGATATGTTACTGTTGCAGTTCTTCTGCCTTGATCTTGCACTAATAACATTTAAAATCAGTCCTCTGTTTGTTGTAACTTATTTTTATTGCTAGCACCTGGTCCTAATGATTAAGTGAACACCAGACACTCTTGTCACGTTCGACTAGCCTTTCCCCAGGAGAGGAGGGCCTCTTGTGAGGTTGATGTGGCGTTGCTGCTGTTTCTTGTTTGTTCTAGAAAGTGGACTTTAACCAAGCTTTACCTGTAGTGCAAATTTGATCCTAATCGTGTTAACTTTACAATCGCCTGAATGTCCCGGCCTCGTTTATTTTGCGTAACTCCGACAAATGAGACCTTTTAGCTGTTGCAAATCGGCCAGTTTTGCCGTGATAATTGAACAAGCAAGAAATTTTTCATAAAAGGCAACTTGAGCCCTGGAAAATTATATAGGCTGGGGGATTTTTTTTTTTCAGTTTCGTCATCCATGTTATTGAAACCCAGCCTTGCCCTAAGCCCCATGAATAGAAAGGAGTGTGAGTTTGGGGTCAGAGGTTTAGAAAAGCAAATTCGGTTCCCTGTCCACATTGATTAAACTTCTCTCCCCGCTGGAAGGAGACGCTAGTCGCTCACATTCCATGTGCCTCCGTGGTGATGACAGAACGGCAATTGGAGTTGAAGACCCCCCCCCCCCCCCCGCCCCCCCTCTCATCCCAGTTCTGCTAAAGGTTGATTTCCCCTGTCCCTTTGCTTTCCTTTCCACTCGTCTGAGGCTCAGATCTTCTGAAAGGATTCATAGATTTGATTTTAGAATGACAACAAGGCATCGCATTGGGCCAGACTCATCACAGTGTATTTGGATAATGTAATTGTTTTTTATTTGAGAGACCTATTGTGAGACCAGTAACTGGGAAAAAAAGAAGAATAAAAAGTCTTTTTATTACACAACTTCCTCAAGCTTCACTTCTTTGTGAGACCTCTCATTGCTATCCTCAGTCACTTTTGGGGCAAAAGTAGAAGGAAAAAAGTACTGTAGATGTAAATTAAAGTAGAATTAAAAAGTGAAGATTAAAAGTGATTTTTGTCTTTCACCCCTCAACATCCTTCAGCTTCAACTCTTCTCAAACCCCACCCCATGTTTGAATTTTGTCCTTGGAGCCGTGCCAGCGCAACTCCCAGCACCAGGCGGTGGACAAATTAGTCTTTTCCATTCACCCTCTCTGGCGCTCAGCTTAACTTCTCCTCCTCCCTGTTATTAGTAACTCTGCTCCGCAAGTAAAATATTACTGTTAGTCCCAGTGAGTCCACACACTCTCAACAAGTTAAGAGAGGAAGAAAGAGACAGAGAGAGAGAGAGTGGAAAAAAAACGGAAAGTACATAAAAGAACAGAAGACAGAGAAGTATTCGAGGAAGCAGACGAAACGGAGGAACAAAAAGGGGAGGAAACGAGAGGAAAAGCAGATTCATAAATGTGCCAAGGCCTCATTTTAATTGAACCTGAAGCATATGTTGCAAGTATGCACAATATGTCCCAGATGTGAAGTCTTGGCCAGTGTGCGCACCCCGTACCCCCTACCCCCTACCCCCTACCCCACCTTACCTCGCTCCACGCACCACAAGGCAGCTATTAGGTGGATAACCTTTGCTCTGGGGCCTAAATGGGGTATTACATGATCGGAACGTGCTCCACCTGTTTTCCATTGGGGGCAGAAGACCCCTAGCAGGCCCCGGGCCCCCGGGCCCCTAGCATGTGTTCCCACTTAGCGGACCATTGGGCAATCGTGAAAAGTGTCTTTCTTCATAGACCACGGCCATATTAGTCACTTACCCTGAATGAGAGGTCTGTAGCCACAGCTAATTGATGGGGACGAGCGCCTGGAGGGGGAAGGATAGCAAAAAAGAAAAGATAGAAGGGAAGAAATGAAGAAAGACAGCAAGAGAGAAAAAAAAATGAAAAAAATGATGAAGAGCCAATTTACACTTCTCCACCTTCTTGTAATTTTTGATGCAGGTTTAAATAGTGTACTAAATATTACACGGGGTGATCTTCTGTCCTCCTATACCTATTAGCACAGGAGCCGTCAACAGATGTTGTTTTCCTCATGTGAACGCTGGCTCAATGATAGCTTTTTCTGGTAAAGGGAACCTAAACACATCGAAGAAGATGATGAGAGAGCCCAGACCCTTTTTTCTTTTGGTACGCTCCACATATCAAACGTCTTTAGTGTTAGCGTGCTATCTGTTAGCTCCTCCCAACGCCGTCGTCTGACTGGCAGGTGGCATTATGGGAGCTTCTGGCTACGTCGGGTTCGCCAACCCCCAACCCCACCCTCGTACAAACACCCCCACCCAATATCCCCCGTCTCTCTCTCTCTCTCTCTCTCTCTCTCTCTCTCTCTCTTTCTCAAGGGGCAACTCCCGCCTTCAGCACCTCCGCCACCGACAGCACAACAACGCAACACACAGAACCGAACACACACACTCACACACACACCTGTTCCACACGCTACAGTGGAAACGTAAACAGAAGCCCAAGCTGAGGCGTGCCGAGCTGAGGTAATTATGACGCTGGTAATGACTGAATTAGATAGCATGTCAACCACGCAGCACATGTTGTAAACCACTGTGATTCCACCCCCCCACCACAATAGCTACAATAGCTTGTGGTGGTGAATGCAGCTTTTATCCGATCAAGGATTCACATATACACACACACACACACACACACACACACACACACACACATATACTCACACACCAATGCTGACGCTTATGAATATCAGATAATCAGTGAACATTTCCTGCCCTAATCAACCCCCATTCTATCTTGATTCTTAATTATTTATCCCTAATGATGATGATAATAATTTTATTGTTCAAGAATTCACAATTTAGATGCTGATTAAGGTGTTTCCGTTTTGATATTTTGAGTCGTGCTTGTCCAATGTTGCGGTTCTAAAGCGTGTCTGCAAATTCAGGGGGTAAAAACAGGCAAGTCATATAATAAGATTTGCCATTTAGAAAGAGCATTTCTGACAAGACCTTAGCCCCTCAGGCTTGGTGATATGTTCTATGCCTCATCTGCCATGTGCACACATGTGTGTGTGCGTGTGTGTGTGTTTCTGAAGGGGACTCTGTCATGCCTTTATGATGAGACTGGCCTCTCAGCTATAGACTGTTAAAATGTGTGACATCTGCAGCAGGTTTGTGTCCAGGTGCCAGACTTTGTGTGTGTGTGTGTGTGTGTGTGCGCGTGTGTGTGTGTGTGTGTGTGTGTGTGTGCCGCAGGCGTGGAGAGGGTGAAGAAGAGCAGAGATTAAGGCGCCACGCTTGGCTGGGCACTGGAGTAACGCTCAAAGTGCCTTGGGAAGAGAGACGCACTAGATAAGATACATGCAGCAATCATGTTGTGCTCATGGGCTCACACACACACACGCACACACACACACACACACTAACACCTAATACACTCACACACACACACACACACACACACACTGATACCTAATACACTGACAGAATCACATTCAGACATATACACTCACTTAGACATACACCCACCCACACACACACACACACACATACAAACACCCCTTTGCGGGTTTTCTGACAGCTGCTTTATGCCTTTCCCGGGATCCGAATGGCGTATTTCCCCCCCCTCGCTGTGTGTAAACACATGCTGTTTACTGATGTAAGCAATGCACTCGGATTAGTGCAACGTATGCTTGTAAGGTCCATTGCCATAGTTTTACCAGTAATGGGACCCTTAGTATAGCAGTCAAATGCAGAGAAACATGCCAGCCATTGGAGGTTGTTTCAACTCCATTGTATTAGGATCTGAAACCCTTTGTACAGGTAGACCTATTATTTTATCATTTTTCCTCTAAGAGGCTGTGACCCACGCTTTTCTCTTGCTAATGCAGAAAACAATGCGCTCAGTAAATAACGAAATAATGAACTTTTTATTTCAAAAAGAAAAGAGGGGGGAAAATATCTTTAATCGTTGCTATGCTACTTAGCTTAGATGGAAATCTGTGGAAAAATGGGGCATAGAGTCTCCAATCCTGTTTGCTCACAGTAATCAGCCATCTAGAGGGCTAAAGCAAGCATCTGTGACTGTCTGATAGGAGTGTGTGTGTGTGTGTGTGTGTGTGTGTGCGAGCACATTGGGGTTTTATCGATGGCTTGACAGGTGCATGCTGGGTATTAACCGCATCTCTATCGCGGTGTCAGTGCCCGGGGTGGCGCATAGCAACAAACTCGTTTCCATGACCCCTGGGCCTGACAACAGTCCTAATCACCTGCTACCGATTTCACAGCCAGACAGCTTGCTTTTCTCTCTCTCTCTCTCTCTCTCTCTCTCTCATTCTTTCTTTCTCTTTCTCTCTCTCTTATTCTCTCTCTCTCTCTCTGTCTCTCTCTCTCTCTCTCTCTCATTCTTTCTTTCTCTCATTCCCTCTCAGTCTAAATCAGAGGGCACTTTAGAGGAGAAAAACACAGCTAACCTCTCAGCTCCGTGAAATGATTTTAGACAAAAAAAAAAAATCTGATCGCGATTCACACACAATTATGTCTGTGGGAATCTAGCATTACAGTGGGGCTTATCTGTAGATAGCATATTATGGCATAACAGACCTGCCAAGCGGCACAGGGCTGGGGGATGATTGGCCCGATAGCTGTGTGCTAGTATGTAATTGGACCAAAGAGTGTGCTGGGGATTATTTTTTTAATGCTATAAAAACTGTGACTGAAAACTTGTTTTGGGGCTATTGAGCTTGCGATTTGCTATGCGTGTCCTCAGGTAACAACAATTTTATTTCTTTTTTTTGGGAGGAGGAAAATGGTTTAACCAAAGAGAGGGAGAG
>JAGFZM010000066.1:1438997-1449192 GCA_017657215.1 Limnothrissa miodon
TCTCTCTCTCTCTCTCTCTCTCTCTCTCTCTCTTATTTTCTCTCTTTCTCTCTCTTATTTTCTCTCTTTCTCTCTTTCCCTCTGGCTACACTGCCTTTGCCCACTAATGCTGAAATAAAAGACGAGGCTTTTTGTGTTTTTTTTTAATTTTCCCACCGTGAAAAACCCACGACCCTCCTGTTTCCTGTGCACCACACTAACCATCTCGGCTCCTCCGCAGGGCTTTGAGGGCAGGGCAGGATGGTGTGTGTGTGTGTGTGTGTGTTGGGGAGACTCTCTTGGTGCTTTTTCTTAACTTCTGAGCTCTGCTGAACTTCTGCGGTTTGTTTCGCCTTCCCAACCCCTCCAACCACTGTGTATGTGTGTGTTACTCAAAATTATCTTGGAAATCTACCTACAGCAATAAGACATGTGTATGTGTGATGTGTGTGTGTGTGTTTGTGTGTGTGTGTGTGTGTTGGGGGGGGGGGTCATGTTAATTTTTGTTTTACTGGATGAGGTGGCAGCAGTATGAGGACTGATGGTCATGGTGGAGGTGGTGGATGTTTTAGGTGGAGGTTTTGGGTGAAGGTGGAAGATCTCTCTCTCTCTCTCTCTCTCTCTCTCACTCACACACACACACACACACACATGCACACAGAGCGTCTCACCACAACACCTCTTCCTTCCTCTGCGCTCCCTCTCTCTCTATCTCTCTCTCTCCTCTGCCTCCCGCGAGACTCCCCGACTCGGCTCCTACTTGTATCTCGCTGCTAACAACCACAAAAGGTCTGCCTCTGCTCTACCCAGGCAACAGAAAAGCCCGATGAAGAAGCTTCCTGCCTACCTTTATACCCAGAGTCATAAATGAGTAATGAGAATCGCCGGTTTGATGTCGGGATTGTTTTTTTCATGTCAGAGTTTTTTTTTTTTTTTTGGTTGTTGTTGTTGTTTTGAAGGTGCTGCAACTATGTCACTGTTCCCTACCCGTTTTTGAAGGGGCGTGTTAAAAAATTCATTCTCAAATGTCTCAGATTTACTATATATCTTTGCATTTTATTAGGTCACGGTACAATACAAGAAAAAACAAAGAGCATTGTGAAATTTTAGTTAGGAATCAACAGGGGAAGGAGGTGAGTTGTAGGTGCTGTCCAAGTGATTCAACTAGATGAGATTGATTGGAGACATTAGGTCAGATCATTTAAAAGCAAACAGTCGCACAGCAGGGGTGGGGGGATGGGGGGAGTCACAGTTTCACCTCTGAATCCTTTCTTTGCCTTCATGCCAGGGGTGATGGAAAAACAAAGCAAAGTAGGTCTCAGGGAGTCGTTAGGGGTTAGTGTGTGTGTGTGTGTGTGTTTGTGTGTGTGTGTGTGTGTGTTTTTTTCTCTCCTTCCCTCTTTCCTCAGCGGCCTTGTTTTTTGGGTGAGGAAGAGCAAGCGAGGCCATGAGCGAATCCGGGACAGAAGCGGACGGCCGCTAATTGCGGCCCATTTATCAAAGCGGCCGCCAACCAGGGACCCCGAGGAGGACAGGGCAAGGAGAGCAGTTCGGATGAGGGCGTGTGTGTGTGCGTGTGTGTGTGTGTGTGTGGCTGTGGCTGTGTCAGATGAGGGCATGTGTGTGTGTGTGTGTGTGTGTGTGTGTGTGTGTGTGTGTGTCTGCCTGTGAATCTGTGTTTGTGCCTGTGTCTCTCTGTCTGTTTACCTGTGGTGTGTGCGCGTGTGTGTGTGTGTCTGTTTGGTGGGGGTATGGTGAAGGTGTAAGGGTTGTTTGGGACATGGTACAAGGCCTAAAGGGTTGAGGTCTGTATGTGTGTGTGTGTGTGTGTTTGTGTGTGTGTGTGTGTGTGTGTGTGCCAGTGGAGATGAGGAGGGAAGAGTAGAGAGCGAGAGCGAGCGCGGGAGAGGACGTTGGGGAGGCAGGCTGGGGTAGAGAGGGAGGAAGAGGTGGAGGAGGAGGAGGTGGTGGTGGGAGTCGGAGGAGGCCCGCAGAGGACCATCAGTGGCGGCGGCGGCGGTGGAGGCGGCTGACCTTGAGCCTGATGGAGGCTGATGGAGTGGCTGAGCCCTTGCTGGGCCCCTGAGGGGGTGCAGGGGAGGGGAGGGGAGCGCCTGGCTAAGGTGAGCCATTACAGGCCAACGTCAGTCGCCCCCCCCCCACACACACACACTAATGCTCCCATCCCAACCATCATGTGTCAGTGGCTGTTGTGGAGGGTTTTTTTCTTTTTTTTTTTTATATATATTATTTTTTTTCACCATGTTTTTTTTTTTTCGACATACTTTATTTGTCCAGCGGGGGGAGTAATGGTAAGCAGAGGTCGAAGCTGAAAATAACCCCTGCCCCCTCCCCATCTCTAACACACACACATACACACACACACACACACACACACACACACACACACACCCCAACCCCTGTCCCTGGTTTGGCCGTGCGCTGCGGATGGATATTTATATGTATGTGAGTGTGGCCGGCGGGCCGCTCCGCTGGGGAAGACATCAGCCTAATGAGAGAGTGATGGCGCCACCGCAGGGTCCACCTTCATCAGTCCCAGCCCTAGCCCCCGTAGTACTGCCGCAGCAGCAGCACAGGCTCGTTGACTTTGGCTCAATGTTCCTCTGCGTCGCTCACATAAAACACATACACTTACACACACGTACGCACACATATATACATAAACACACTCACATACACACAAGCACATACACACACACGCACATACAGTACATACTGTACATACAGTATACATACATACATACATACATACACACAAACAAATGCACACATTCACACACACACACCCTACCCTACCTTGACATATGACTGCCTGGGCAAAGGCTGTGTACTCTGTGTACACTGACATTACGTGACGGTATTCAAAATGTGGTCACATACACAACATATCACATAAGATTTTGAAGATGGAGTGAGAAAGAGAGAAAGGGAGGGAAAGAGAGATTCAGGAAAGAAGGGAGAGACAGAGAGAAAGATATTCTCTCTCCAATGCACTTGAGGATTTGACTTGTGAAATAAATAATGTATTAAACCTCCCGCTTCAAAATGAAACATCTGCCTCTTTCATGTCACGCTGGCTGCTCTCCAAAACATGACTCTGGGAACAGGAGAGCCTCCCATTGTTTCCAGGCCCCTCTTCTCGGCGCTGCCAAGACGCAGACCTTGGAAACACGGGGTCTTTCCTCCCGCCACCACCACCACTGCTGCCACCGCCGCCGGGAGAGAACGCTGACCTGTGCCGGGACCTTCCAGGAGATAAATTCCCTTCTCTGTGTGGATTTTTATACTGGCAATCGTCACTTTCACAATACATAATCTTCTACATTTTCAACATTGTTGTTTCTGCCTGTGTGTATGTGTGTGTGTGTGTGTGTGTGTGTGTGTGTGTGTGTGTTGTGAACTTGATGCCCACCGTGCCGTGTCACCCCAATCCTTGTGTCCAAACCCCTAGCCTGGTTAGTGCAGAATAGTGCTCATGGTCAATTTCATTAACCTCCAGGTGCTATTCAGGAAAACAAGCCATAAGCTTTGGGTCTGCACCGATTAGAATTTGCAATGGCCAATCAGCGAAACGAGGGAGGGCTGAAAACACTAACGTTGAATTTAAACAATGCATTCCAGCAGGCAATGTATGTCACAACCAAACAGTAGCCAGCAGAAAGGAATCCCTCCACCGTGAAGCGAACAAATGCCAATGGCCAGAATTCAGAGTGAAACGATTGAAAACTATATAAGTGAAATGAAATGATGGATCAGTGCATTGGAGGAAAGTATTGATGATGTGCTGACATGCTGTTTGAAGTCCGGACTTTTTTTGGAAAATCGTGGATGTCAAACTGGAAGCCGCTGTTGTTTTTTTCCAGTGTAGACTTTGCACACAGATTTTGATTCTACTCTCCTCACTAGGGCAAGTGACCCCTGGTCTTCTAGATGGGTGGTAATAGCTTGCATTATTGTTGCCCTGTGCTTGTATGAGAGGGTATTTTTTGGTGGAAAAATGGGAGATGTGGTTACTGTGGAATTACCTTCACTGACACATTTAAGACATCGAATCACTTCAGTGCCTTCCATATCACATTGCCTTGGGGAAAAACATGCATACAGTACACACACAGACACAGAAACAGACACAGACACCCCCTACCCCCCTCCCCCGTAAAAATACACCACACCTGATCTGTTTCTGTGTCTGGGCATTTGTGCTGTTTTCTTTTAAAATGTGTATTTTCTCATCACACACACACACACACACCCTTGCACACACACACACACACACATGCACTCCCCACCCCACAGTCTAAGCCCATCCTGCCGCTGAGTGGCACGCAGCCCCAGGCTTCCAATTGGACTAAATGATCCATCTGCACACACATACACACACATACACACACACACACATACACACACACACAAAACCACCCCAGGCTCGCAGGTGGAAACCACATGAGGAGAATGGCTGCCAAGCCCCACGTTTCCCTCTCCTCTCCCTCCCTCCCTCCCTCTTTCCATCCTTCCATCCCCCGTGTGCCTGAGCCGTGCCCTTGCCCAAAGGGGTAGGCGGCTGATGTCTGGCTCTTTCTCCCTGTCTGACAGAGAAAAGGGGCCAGTTAATTCTTCGGGGCGGACCATCAATAATGACTTTAGCGTGACTAAAAACAGAACGGGTGTGTTGGGTTGACCTCTTGGCTCAGGGTGTACACAAACCAACCACCACCACCACCACAAACACATACACACACACACACACTCACAGGTTTATGGTCTAAGTGTATGTGAACATATGATACAGGCTACACTGCACCTGCACCTGTAGACACACACACACACACACACACACACACACACACAGAAAGAGAGAGAGAGAGAGAAAGCTTTCCATAGCTTCAAATCAGTGCAGTGAAGAAATTAACAGTCTTTCAGTATAAAGTTACAGTTTCAGTTTTTACACAGTACACACACACACACACACACACACACACACTTTCTCTCTCGTACACTCATGCAGTATAGATGCATATTACACATTGCATCTCAGGGGAACCCATTGATTTAGTGCAATTTTATAGCCATCACATTATTGTGCTCCTTGGATCAGGCCAATGTTTGCAGTGACAGACAAATCAATGCCCTGTAGACTGTGAGCAGAGAGAGCTCCCATCGCTCTATACATTAGAAGGAGAACTTCATTCCATCATTATGTTGAACATTGGGTCTACAACACCTCTACATAAGGGTGACACAAGAACATTAAGGACAATTTAATGTTTGTGTTGCAGACACTTAATGACAACAATTGTAAACACAAATTAGTCATTTTCAATTGTCATGTAATGTTTCTAATAGACTAAATAAAATCTTAACCTAGGGTTCACCCAGTGAACAAACCAAAGGGATAAAACATGCAAAACAATTTTCTTAAATCATATTTATTTGAGTGACACAAGTTTATAGTCTAGTGTGAGTTCCAGGCGCTGTAGTAGTCTCTCATTTCTAGACAAGGCAGTGTGTAGGTGCACAGTAGGTAGACGTGTTATAAACATGCTGGCTTGTTGACTCGGTGGAGATACTGATTTAGTGATGAAGAAGGGAATGACAAAGGGAGGAGAGAGGAGGGGAGGGAGAGCGCTGGAACGGCAGATGTACTTTCTTTCTTTTCTTTTTTTTGGCAAGAGCCCGGCCGACGCATACCTCAGACATAATTAACGCTGCCGTTTTAATTAACCTCCCAACAGCAGTCTGACACACCGGCACCAGAGCCTGCTCAGGCAGGCAGGCCCCGCCCCGCCTTCTCTTCCTCCTCCTCTCCTCCTCTCCACCTCCTCTTCTCTTGTCCTCCACGTCTTCTCCTCCAGAGTGTGTCATTTATAATGGACGAATTTGTTAATGATCTTCCAGTTGGAAAATGAATGCTCTCATCCATTTTTGACAATGTTGTCTTCGCCTGTGTGTGTGTGTGTGTGTGTGTCTGTGAGTGTGTGTGTGTGTGTCTTGAACGATGTGTGAGACGATGAGCCGGGTGCCTGCATCTTTGCAGTCCGTGGCACCGCAATCCTTTAGTGACGTCCTCCCCAATCCTTCTGCCCGATGCTGGGAGTGCCTGTGCACAGCGCCTGGGAGGAGAGTGTTGCTGTTTGAAGCCTGGACGTTTTGGATAATCCAGTGTCTCCCTCAGCTACTGTCATGTTTGCTCAGCCTTATTTGCTTCCCAGGCTCACAGCAATCATTTGTCTTGGCTTGTTGTGCCACTATCAAATGTGTGCTGATCAAAAAAAGAAAAAAAGACTCACACAAACCTCCCCATAATTTAGTTCTTTGTGAATCAGCATAAATAATTTCTGACACCCTCCCACCTACGCCCACTGCCCCCTCACCCCTACCCCCGACCCTATTAACGAGGCTGGCACGGGCTTGTTGGTGAGGCAGGGGGCCGACGGGCCTTCACTCGCCTGCGTTGGTGTGATTTGGCACGTCTGTGCATGCGGCATCAGGACCTGTGCTGGTGATGCCTCGGCTGGTGGGCACAAGCCCATGCACCAGTGCCTGGTGTGACGTGATACACAAATGCTACGCTGGCTAATGCCGCTCACTACAGCTCAGTGCTCCTGCTGGAGGTGTGTATTGTATCCTGAAAGAAAAGTTATTTTTCCAGAAGGCTTTGCATACATTTGGGATATTTTGTAGTACCATCTTTTCATATTTGTAATATGGCATACTGTGAACCAATTTGCCTCTAGAAGTATCCTTTTAACAGATTTTTTATCATCATAAAATCTGTTCTGGTGGTATATGGTATATTTGCCAGCCTCTAGTCAATATTGTATCTCACAACAGTTCTATTTAGAGTAATCTTCAAACATTTTGGTTTTCTACTTTTTTGTGTCCAATCGACAAACTGTAACAGGAGGCACAACCAGTAGATTTCACACAAGTTCACACAAAGTGCCCACCCACCACAAAGTGAATGTATTCCTGTGTTCCGACTCTTGTATTCCTGTGTTCCGACTCTTGTCCTAAAGTGGAGTGAAAGTGTTCCCATTTGGCATTCTTTCATCACATTTCACTGCCACCTTCACAGACGTTTCGCTTTTCCTCAGAAGATAAAAAGGTGTGAGATTGGTTCCATAGGCCAAACCTGTTGGTCAGAGCACTGCATCATGCAGCGCTATGCTGGACTACAGACGTGATCTAGCACAGTCTTAGAGAGCGACAAAAGGTGACAAGAAATGTGGAAAGCTAATGGCCTGCCATTCGTGGCGCCGTCGCCATAACAACCCCTCAGGTAGTTATATCAGCGGGTTATGTGTTAGTTAAAAGTGCCTGCTGAACACCAGGCTATTTTACTTCACTTTAGGTATAGTGGGGAAAGGTAACGCAAGGTGAGGCTGGGTGGGGGTGGGGGTGGAGGTGTGTGCTTTAAATGTGGGCTTGAAGACCCAGCAGTGAGAGCCCAGCAGTGGCTGCAGTGCCCCAATGGCTGCGGGCAACAGAGAGCAGCTTCAAAGGGCAGCACAACGGGCCCACCTGGGTCCCACCCCAGACCGCCCGCACAGAGAAGAGCAGACGTGGGGCCCGGAGGGGCTGAGCCGGAGGAGGTGGAGGTAGAGGAGGAGGAGGTGGCAGGGGTGGGAGCAGAGTAAACAGGCCGTCTCCCCTGTTATTCCAGCCTCCTGCCTCCCTCGGCCATTTGAAGGCAGGAAGTAGGAGTTATTTCATGGCCGTGTGTGTGTGTGTGTGTGGCACAGGTTTGGGAGAAGACAGTCAGGAGTTAATGTGGCTCTGGGTGATTCTGTACTGACCCCTGCCACCCCTCCATCGAACCTTCATCAGTCTCTCTCTCTCTCCTTCTCTCTTTCTCTCTTTCCCTCTCTCTCTCTCCATCCCCCCAACCTCACTGAGCACTCTGGCACACAACTCCCAGAAATCCCCTCACAATAGCGAGGCAGCAGCAGGCTTTATTTTAGTGCCTAATCCAGAACAGATGGGGGGCAGCGGAGGAGGAAAGAAAGAAAGGGAGTCTTGTCAAATATTTGCAAAGAAAAATAACCCTGGGACACTGTCTAATTATATCTATTTGTCTTTGTGTGTATGTGTGTGTGTGTGTGTGTGTGTGTGTGTGTGTGTGCGCGCATGCGTGTGTGTGTGAGAGAGAGAGAGAAAGAGAGAGAGAGTGCAAAAGTCTGTGTTGCATTGAGAAACTGTAAGGTTTTGGTTGGTCATATTTGGAGGTACATTTTTCCTGCCCTTTTTAAAATATCCATACTGAACATACATAAACCTACACACATTTCTAAAAATCTTTCTCAGCTGTGTGTTTCAGGTGAAGATAATGCAAGTGTAAGGAGATACATCACTCTCAAATAAACAGTCTTCTTCCTTACTTGGGCCTGTGGGCTCTTTTGCTCTTACGGTTGTTCTGTCTGTGTGGGGCAGATTGTGAGGTGTTTGATCTAGTGGTTTACCTGTCAGGATTAGACAAAGTGTACCTACACACTCACACCCACCCACCCACACACACACACACACACACACACAGACTCTTCTTGTTCTCTGACACAGCCACGCAATCTCTACCTCCTTCAATCTCTTTCTCTCTTTCTCTTATTCCTTTTTTGTCTCTCACCTGCAATTTGTTAACTGTTGCATGACTTTGTTGTGCCGTCCCCAAGAATGAAGGTATTATAAATGGCTTATAAAAGGTTTATAAATGTGGACCATCAGCACATTGGTACTGTTCTGAGTGATGGCATGAAATTGAGTGGATATGAGACCCTGGTGTTCAGGTTCATCTAGTCACCCAGTGTGTATGTGTATGTGTGTGTGTGTCTCTGTGTGTATGTGCGTGTGTGTGTGTCTGTGTATGTGGAGGCACATTTTCAACGCTGAATTCACAAAAGCGACCCCCAAAAAAATCTTGTTTGTTCTGCTGGCTTGAAGTTTGTTGCAGTATAGCGTGTGTGTTTGTGTGTCTGTGTGTGTGTGTGTGTGTGTGTGCGCGCGCGCGCTGTTGGCATCGAGAGGATAGTGTGTCATCTTCGCTCTTTGATGGCGTTTTATATAATCCTGTGCCTTCACAAGATGTTTGTGCAACCAGCCATCCTTCTCTCTCTCTCTCCCCCCCTCCCTCCCCCCCCTCTCTCTTTCTTTCTCTCTCTCTCTCTCTCTCTCTCTCTCTCTCTCCCTCTGTCTCTCACTCTCTTTCACTCTCCCTCTATCGGTTCCGGCAGGACTCGGAGAGAAAGGGCTTCATGAACAAGCTGTACGCAATCCAGGACGTGTGCATCAGTGTGCAGAGTGCCCTGGATGAAGTGGCCTCCTACGGAGAGAGGATAAAGAAGTAATTACGCACTCACACGCGCACGCACGCACACACACACACACGCATACACACACACATACACACACAAACACACACACACACACACAAACACACACACACACACACACACAGACGACTCAGTGCCAGTCCCAGTTCTCTCTGCCTCGTTGCTCCAGTGCTGCGGGCACCACCAGGGCACCAGTTCTCAGTCTGTCACATCTTACTCAGCTCTCGCATTCCAGCTGGGCAACACACACACACACACACACACACACACACACACATTACGTAGGCCCATTATTAAACAGCCTAACAGAAACTTTCTATGCTTCTCAGTAGAATTAGGAAGGATTTTTGTGAAGCAGTAGTTCAATATTAATCTGCCATGGTTGATACACCCGTACGTTATTATTTTGTCAAGCTGACAGGCCTTTGTTGTTTAAATAGAGAAAGAGCGTTTGAAAATGTTTTTGCTGCTTGTGCCAATCCCCTAGTGATTTTTGTGTGTGTTTCTGTGTGTGTGTATATATGTTTGTGTGTTTATGCATGTGTGTTTATTTGCATACATGTTTGTGTGTGTGTGTGTGTGTGTGTGTGGTGCAGCACATTTAACTGGACCGTGCCTTTCCTGAGCTGGCTGGCTATTGTGGCTCTATGTGTGGCCACTCTCATCATCTACTTCATCCCCCTCAGATACCTGGTGCTGGCCTGGGGTGAGCACACTCTCTTTATCTTAATCTCTTTCTTTCTTTATGTCTTTCTTTCTTTCTTTCTTTATCAATTTCTTTCTCTCTCTCCATATCTCTTCTCTCGCTCTTGCTCTCTCACTCTCTTTGACTCTCTCACTCTTTTTTGTTAACACTGTCATGCACACACACA
>JAGFZM010000066.1:1449592-1479335 GCA_017657215.1 Limnothrissa miodon
ACACACACACACACACACACACATACATAATTCGACAGTAACAGTGTTTGACATGTACTTACTTGATAGATGTTGGTTAAAATGCCAGTTGAATTACAGCTGGGCCAAGGGCCATTCTTTCTCTGGGCCAAGGTCCGGTCTTTCTACACAAAAACAAAAAAAAAAAAAACACAAAAAAATATTCACATATATACATACTCTACACTCTTGCCAGCAGTTTGAGTTTGAGAATTTCATCAAAACTATGTGAGAAACAACTTTTTTTTTTCCACACGCTCAAAACTAGATGCGTGCTTGATATGGTAAGTGCTTTCTGGCAGAGGCTGTTTGAAAAACAAGCCGGGCTTTGAACCGGTGGCCTTGACACGGCCAGATCCGTGTGCTAGCAGTCGGGGCAACAGGAGCCTGCCGCGGCCGACACGCTGTGATTTCTGCTCGCGCTCGGCCTGCTTCGGGTGCCAGAGCCATTTGGGCCGCGGTCAAGGTCGCGCCGGCAGTGACATGTGGCGCCGCTGATAGGGAATAATAATTCCGTTTTACTCGCGGCCTGTCAGGACGGAAAGACCTCTCCGAAAGGCTTTTCCTCGCCACTGAGACTCCTCTTTTATTCATGCGCTCCTTCTCTCTTTCCCTCACTCACCTCATTTCTCTCACTCGCCTCCCTCTCTCTTATTTCAGGTCTCTCTCTCTTCCTCACTTCACTTCTCTCTTTCACTGTCTCTCTCTCACTCTTTTTTCAAGTCTCTCTCTCTATAACTTTCTTCAGATGACTTTCCCTCTCTCTGCTCTCCCTTTCTCTCATACCTTTTCAAATGTGTCTTTCTCTTTTTCTCGTTCTTTCTTCATCATTCTTTTTTTCAAGTGTTTCACCCTTTCTCTCTCCCTCCCTCCCTCCCTCTCTCCCTCCCTCTCCCTCTCTCTCTCTCTCTCTCTCTCTCTCTTCCTCAGTGATCTGAGTAAATGCCAGATCAGGAGTCTTTTCTTTTTACAGACTATTAGCATTAAGCTAATTCCATCACCTTTACAGTAAAATGTGTTTTGAGTGCCTCCCTGGGCTCTTTCCTTGCAGTTCCCCTATTTATTTTTCCCCTAAACCTGTGACCCTTTGGCTCTGCTCTTATTTTCATCTCTGTGCGTGATGTACTGTACTCTCGTCTCATTACCTTTTCATCGCCGTGTTCGCCACTGTAAATAAAACTTAATTGGGTATGAGTTTTGCAACACAACTTGATCCAAGTCAAATCCAAATTGGCTGCATGCTTCCCCCATGCCCCCCTGCCCAGACACACACACATACACACACACAGACACACACACACAGACACATACACATACACATACACACACACACAGACACATATACACACACACACACACACACATCCTAAAACCCAGCCCAGTTTTGGCTGGCATGTGTATGTGCGTGTGTGTAAGGAACTCTCCTGCGCACACTTTGTTTTGGTAAATCATTAGGATCCTCTCAGGCTCAGCTTCTATATGAGGCGTGAGATCAGAGTAACACGGCGGATTCTCTTAACCCCTTTTAATGAAAGCTGGGGCGCGCACAGCAGAACGCCAGAGAGAGGGGGGCAGAGAAAGAGAGAAAGAGAGAGAGAGAGAGAGAGAGAGAGAGAGAGAGAGAGAGTAAGAGAGAGAGAGTAAGAGAGAGAGAGAGGCCATTAAAAACCACATTGCCATAAGCTCCTCAGCTTGTTAGTGGCTGTGGCAGCTCTGGGCCTCCCTCTGTGTACTTCTGGTTATAGATTTGGGAAGGAGATTTAGGGGGGCGGTGGGTTGTGGGAGGGTGGCTGCTCTGTTATGGGGCGGTAGAGGTGTGTGTGGAGAGGGTGTAGGCGGTCCACAATGTGTCACTAACCCCTTTTTTTTTGTTCCATCAGCTGGCGACCCGATCCCCGCCTTTGATGGCACGCTGGGCAGTGCGGTTGCGCTTTGATGTTTTACAGGGTCGTAATCTGCCAGGCCCTTTGCCTAGCCTGGCCAGCCTGCCCGCCTACCTCCACAGCTGCTTTTACCGCGGGCGAGCAGGGGCAGGGGCAGGGAGCTGGGGCAGGCGGGGTTAGGGTGGGCAAAGCGGGCACCGGGTAGCAACAGCTGCCCCCCATACGGCGGCCGGAGGTGGAGGCTATGGCCTCACTTGCACCTGGGGGCCCCAAATCGGTAGGGGAGAGGGTGGTGGGTGGAGGGTGGGGGCCCCCATTGGCCCCTTAATGAGAGCAAAAGGTGGCAGGAGGCGGGGGGAGTTGAGCTGGTTTCACCGCGGTGAGCGGCCCCTCATGCCAAGAGCTAATTGGTGCTGTGTTACAGGGTAAAGAGATGGCCAAGATAGGCCTAAACCCAACTAATAGGAAAGAGAAACGGAGAGAGAGGAAAAGACAGAGAAAAGAGACAGAGTCGAAAGAAAGAAAGAATGAGAAACAGAGATAGAAAAAAGAGAGAGCGAGAGAAGAAGTGGCAAAGATCGGGCTAAACCTAAGTAATAGGAACGAAAGAAGGTACAGAGAGAGAGAGAGAGAGAGAGAGAGAGGGGAGAGGTGGGCACAGATATGTTTTCTTTTGGCTGGTTCTGCTCTGCGTGGCATTGGCAGCCAGTGGGGAGGGGTGAGCTCACCTCTCCCGCTCTCATTTCTGGGGTACAGAAGCCTGACGGGACCAGAGGGAGCCACTGTTCACCACTGCTTGTGTGCCTGCCTGGGCCCCTAAGGGAAGCATTGAGTGTGTGTGTGAGTGTGTGTGTGTGTGTGTGTGTGAGTATGTGTGTAAATGTGTGCCTATGTCTACGTGTATGGGTGTGTGAGTTCGGGCGTGTGTGTATGTGTGTGTGAATGTATGAGTTTGTGAATGTGAATTTTTTTGTGTATGGAGACAGAGAGAAAGAGTGAGTGTGTGTGTGTGTGTGTGTGTGTGTGTGTGTGTCCTGTGGGCATGCAGAAGCTGAGTCTCACCGTCACATGACAAATGAAGAGCTATTTTCGGGCCCCCGCGTGTGACCCAGCGCTCCCGGTGCGAGGCGTCCCCTGGCACTCTGGAGGCCTGAGGTGGATCGGGGCCGGCTCTCCTCTCCTCTCCTCTCCTCTCCCTTCCTACCCCCCTCCTCTCCTCTCCTCTGTGCGGTGGCGGTGGCGGCGGCGGTGCAGCAGCGGTAGCAGCTCGTTTTGGAGGTGCCTCGGAGCCGCCGCGCCTGATGACTTTCTAATGACTCTTTTATGCAGAGGGCAGCCGCACAGCACACAGCACACAGGGCAGAAAGGCACGCCGTGTCTTTGGGAGAGGGTGTGGAAACTTTTTACCTCCCCTCTCCCTCTCTCTCTCACCCCCTCTCAGTCTCTCTCTTTGTGTGTGTACGTATGTGTGTTTTTCGCGTGTGTAGATAAGCATGAATGTGATAGAATATTATTGGTTTTGAGGCTTTAAAAACGGCGGCTTAATTAGGGGATATTGTGGAATTTGGAACAGGCAAACAAATGAGGTCCATGTTTCCCAGACCCAGACACATAACCCGGGGCGCTGACATTATTCCAGAACACACTGTTCTGATAATGCTGGCCAATGGGAGGGCGGCCGGCTCCAGTGCGGGAGTCCGTTACGGCCTAGCAGACACGGCACACCTTCTAGTGTTGCACCTGCGAAACACACTGAGCATTTTTCTCTCCTCACTTATATCACTGTGAAAGAAGAAGAAAAAAATCTTCTTTGCCGTGAAAAAAAAGAACAAAAAGGTATCGAATGAGCGAGAGAGAGGAAAGGAGGGGAAAAGAGGGAGGCAGAGAAAAACAACACGCTGCGTGTACCTCAGAGAGCAGCTAAACAGGTCAGGGCGTCGGGGTGCTGGGGTGCTGGGGTGCTGGGGTGTTGGCTGGTGGTTTGTGGAGCATCAAACGCTCGTCTCCCAAACGGAATGCTGGAGGTCTCAATTTCTCCTTTTTCTTCTTTTTTTTGGAGTTTAAACAAGCAATTAGCGCAACAGCTACACTCACAAACTTTCCCGAGCCGAGAAACTTTTCTACACATCTCTTATGCATGCGCTTTTACCAGCCCTCCCAATCCTTGACATGCTTTGCTCTCTGAACAATAGACGGGTAAAGCTGGCTTCTCTTGTCTGTGGGAGTGTGTGTGTGTGTGTGTTTTTTCTTCTTGTTGCTGCTCTCTTTGTTGCTCCAGTATCATATAATATCCCTAATGCTAGGTTAGGTGTCACTGGAGATGAGGCAGGGAAGCTTTTTTCTTCTTCTTCCTCTTCTTCTCTCCTTCTGTTTTGCCGTTCATGCTTTAAACAGCATAGCATAGTATCATTAAAAATGTTCACGCTTTCATTTACTTATTTATATTTGCTTGCTCCCGCCTTTGCCACCCTAGCCCGCTTCAATCCCACAATCCCCGTTAGTGGCGGGGACGACGGCGAAGATGGTGCGGCGGTGGTGGCGGGTCCCGGGACGGCTTCTGACACCACTTAAACGAGCCGCCTTGTCGCGCCCCCTCCACTCCGTGCACGCTCACTTCAAAGCGTGCCTTCTTTTTGCCACGGCAACTGTCAACACGAGGGAGAGAGGGAGAAAGAAAGGGTAGTGTGTGTGTGTGTGTGTGTGTGAGAGAGAGAGACGGAGAGAGAAAGAGAAAGACAGAGAGAGAGAGAGGGTGAGAGAGAGAGGAAAAAACAAGAGAAAGAACAGCCTTTGAGCGACAAAAGGTCTTTACCCAACAGTCTCTGGTGAATGTTCACTTTGTGCTGTGCACTTTTTACTTTTTAAAGAAGAACCAAATTGCTATCTCACCGTAGTCACTTTTCTCAAAAAACAACCCCCCCCCCCCCCCAACTCAATTTTTCTTGTCTTCCACTATTTTTTTAACTAGTATGTGGCATTATCTTTCCCGGGACAGCTTTTCTTTATTAAAAGGAGGTGAGTGTGTATCTCACCACGCGGGCTGGCGTAACTGTCACCTGTGAATGGTAATGGAGCCCATGACGGCTGAAGGGGCCCGTCTTGGTGCGCCTTTGATTGAGAGTTTTATTGTTTTCCCTTTTCCGGAAGCCTCTCTTCCCCTGTTGTCACTCTCTGGTAACATTGATAGATGCCACGCCACCCTGTCCTCCTTTCGTCTGAAAACTTTTCCTCTTTCACTACATGCTGCCTGGCTTTTTGGATGCCAATTTTAATGGTCTATGATAAAAAAACAAGAAAAGAAAAGAAGAGAAAACTGTGAAATTCTCAGTAATTACTCCATAGCTTCATAAAACTAGTGTGTACACCACATCGCTGTGCTTTGCTTGAGGCCTATTGGAGCCTAATCGCAGGTCAATGTCAGTTTGTCAATTTCTTCACATGTACTGCACATACGAAGGAATCAATGCCTTCAATGCCTCATGCGTACATTAGACAGGACAGGACAACAAAGAAAAGTGCACAGGCATAACAGTAAGCACTAGAGTCACAACAGGTAAAGTACAAGTGTACAAGTACAAGTTGCTGCAAGTTTTTGCCACTAACTGATGGGTAATGCTGGTCAACGCACACTCAAAAATATGGAGAAGATGGTATGTGAGGCAAAAAGAAAGAGTAAAAAGAAGAGAAATTACCTCAGATATCAGGTGTGCATTTACATGGACGTCTCTGTTGTGTTGGTGCTCCTTTTCTGTTGTGCTAACGCGGAGAAAGATTCCCTTGCATGTACTGCACATGTAGTGGATTGTCAATTCGAATTCTTCAAAACTCGAGGGGGGATTAACTTGTGTTTTGAGGGGGAGAGCGGGGGTGGGTGTGTGGGTGAGGGGGAGTAATCAGACTTAGGCCGACTGACCAGTTTACCATGTAGTGTCTGCTGTGAAACACATGGGATGATGAATCTCTGTGGTATAGGCACAGGGGAGTAGGCATTGGCTCTCTCTATTTCTCTCTCTTTCTCTCTCTCTGACAAATGTCTGCCTTTTTTCGACTTAAACAAAGTCTTTGTGTTCATGACTGATGATTGATGCTGGATGGTTGAAGGGATGTGGGCATCACCCATTGTAAGCCACAACTCTTTGGGGATTCCCCCCAGTGACGTCAGTGGTGTCACAGTGTAATGCATGGTTGGCTTTACATGGTATAACATCACAAAACCTCAGCTTGTTAATCATTCAACTGTCACTTTCAATCATTCAAGTCTTAAGAATGTCTTCTTTTATGTCCAGGGAGCAATGCACCAGACTCACTCTGGTAACCTTGAGTTAAATAATGTCATTTTATAACTGGGAATTGTACAAGCATTGCCGGATGTAGTTTTTTTAAAATGGTGTTTTGAACATGACATTTGTTAAGATTAAAAAGGATTTCAGTTGAAACACCACCAGCAGTTAACTTATTTTGTATCACTCTGGGGAACTATTTGAAAGAGACTAGTCAAAGAAACCTCACGAACTTCCCTACTTCTCAGACTGAAGTTGATTGGTTGTTGATTTGTTAGTGTCATGTCTCTACCAATCGGAAACAATAGGAGGGATATTGGGTTGTGCCTGACATAAAGTAGGGATTGGTGTTAGAGAGAAGTATGGAAATGAGACTGAAATCTTGGCCAGACGGAGATTAGGTTTGTTTGCCTTGATCACTCTTTGCCACCACTGCTTTTGCAGAAAGCTTATCAGAGTCAGTGCCATCTGTGTCTGTTCTAAAACAGGAGGGTTATTGAATGTGGTCAATGTCTGATGTTATGTAATTAGTATATTGTATTTTATGTTTTTGTTGTTTTTTGAGAAGGGCTGTTTTTGACTGTCCTTTTTGTTCTGTGGCCTGTTTGCCGTAGAGTTCATGGATTCTCTTTTCCTCCGTCTTTTCCCCTCCTCCTCTCTCATCCCGTCACCCCCACCCCCCAACCCCATCCACCCCCGTGGGCGCGAGTGTGTAATCTGGCCCAGGCAGGGCTGCTGGTGGGCGAGGGCCAGCTCGGAGACTCAGGCCGGTCACCAGGCGTTTATCTCGTCCTCCCAGCCTCACCTCCACCCGCGTTCCCTGTTCCCGCGCCAGGTTAAGTCGGTCCCCCCCGTGCTCCTTCTCTGGCCCCGGGGGCCAGACAGACAGAAACGCTTGGAGCCCGACCACCACCACCATCACCACCCCCACGGTCTCCCACTCCCTTACACATTCAAGTTGGCTGTAAACGCCGCACCCCCCCTTCCAGATTCCACCCTTCCAACCAACAAGTGACCAGCTCAGTCTTCTGCAAGCTCCAGGTGCCATAGCTAATGCATTAGCCCATCTTTCCAGAGCTCATTCATTATGCTGGATTTGGGGAGAGGAGAGGTTACACAATGTCTGGATCCCCCCTATCCCCTCCTTCCTCTGCATTTTTTTTTTTTGTGGCTCCCCCCTTCTATGCTCGACAGCCAACTTTGAACTGTTGTGGCGAGGACAAAAAAGGAGGAGGAGGGGGATGGATTGTGACGGTGGGGGAAAGAGAAAAAGCTGATTAAAATGAAATCTGCTCCATGGAAGATGTTGTTGAGCAGCGGAGCAAATCTCCAACATGCCCTTTCTTTAACCTTTCTGGAAAAGGTCTCCATGCTTACTTGAGCAGTGTTTTGTCTCTCCTGCAGATTAGGCATGCTGCTTATGTCTGTTCTGCACTCAGGGTTTGTAAACAGAGCCTAACGGCAGCTCGCGGGACGTATCTTTAGACTTTTTGATGGGGTGGTAACTCACTGGATTTGGGAAGTCCAATCATCCGTGTGTCAGATATGCTGCGGATTAAAAGAAATGTGTTCGATTTTGCACTTGTGCTTCACGGTAGATACAAGGGATCCTTTGCTGCTGAATCAAAGCAGTCTTGTCCCTCAAAGTCAACTTCATAACTCTCGTAAGGATCATAATTATTATACAGTTCTGCTGCGAGACTATTACAACACCGGTAAATAGCAACTTTTTTGCATCAGACTCACATCTGCCTATCTTTCAAGTCAATCTCTTGAAAGTGAATAAAGGTCAGCTGCATTCTAAAGAATGCCTCAAGTTCAGGCTGCTTTGCAAACCAATTGTTTATATGCAGAGGTGACAAAATTGTTATACATTTAATTTTAAAGGATGTTTATTTAAAATGTTTTACCTTTCTTTAGCAGGTAGCCATGTAATAAGCAGGATAATAATGTATATTGTCAACTGGTCATTATAGGAAAATATTTGCCTTTGGGAGGAATCGAGACCACTCTGCCTTCCCTTACATTATGCTAACACAACTTTTTTTAAATTTCTTTTTAAAATTTGTCTGCTTGTCCACTTCAATTCAGTGACAAGACATCACACTAGTTGCTATATTGACTCTGTTACTAGGGCCTAGTGAAGACGGTGTGTGAATAATTTTTTGTTTGGTGATATGGGTGTTTTTGTTGTAAAATTTTGTCTTTCTTTCTTACCTTCCCAACAGAAGTTGCAGATTTATCTAAGAGAGACGGGAAGATTTTTTCATTCATTCGGAACTTCCGCCTGTCAGGCATAATGATATGAGTACCTTAACTGTAATAAAGCACTTGAAAGTGCTTGAAGTATTTTCTGAAAGAGGTTAAGAGGTATCTTTCATGGTCCCCCTTTGTCAATTTCTCATCCTTTCTTTCTCTCAATCTCTTTCTCTTTATCTTTTTTTTACATTTTCTCCACTCCATGATTCACTCTCACCCCTCTCTCTCTCTCTCTGTCCATTTTTGAGGAGCCAAGCCCTTCCCTATTTGTTAGTCTGAGCCCCTGGGCTTTTCCTCCAAGCAGATGAGGAGAAGGTTCCCATGCTATCACAGCCTAGTCAGTATGCACCTGATGATGACTTCTTTCTCCCTCTATGTGTGTGCGTGTGTGTGTGTGTATTTTAACAGGTGCAGTATCGAGATCTGAAACCGGAGCCCGGCCATAGCCCAAATAAAAGAAAGAAAAATAACCCAGGATAGCTGCTCCCCGCCACCCCATCGCATCGCATCGACCCCCCCTCCACCCTTCCATGACTCCTACACAACCCTGTCTCCTGTGGAGTCTTTCCCAGCAACACTTTGCTAAGGAGGAGAGATGAGAACCAGGAAGGATAAAAAGAACTGCACCAGACTGAAGGAGAGAACTTTGCACCCCCGCCCCATCTTACCCCCCTGACCAAAAACACTCCTCTGTCATTGGTTTGCTCTTTGTTTGTACAAATGGTAGTCAAATCAACACAAAAAAGGACCACTTTACTTTGTTGTCAACATGGCAGCTTCAAAGGAGTCCATGGTGGTACAGTACAGTAGGATGCCACATGACTCACACAATGACATGGACATTTTAACAGCCATACTTTCTGTGGGTGAGATATTTGGTTATGCGAGTGTTTGTTTCCCTGGAGGCAATGCCTCACATACACTTTGCATTGCTTACAAAGATTGACAATTTTGGATTTCCTGTTGTTCTAGCATTTCTATTAGTCATGTTTCCATTAGCAATCGACTCACAGTTTTCTTAAAGATGCCATGGATCCTCATCTTATGGACTTTAGTTTGGTTTACGAGAAGAGAATAGGCTAAAATATACAGGACTCAACATCTGTTTTTACTTATGACTTTGATGGATCTACACTATTGTACTGTCCTCTCTTTATTTTGCGTAGTGGAGAATGCCAGCCTTGTTTTTTATGTTTGTTTGTTTGTTTTTTGCATGAAAAACAAAACAATAGCCTTAGAGATCCTGGCGTTCCAGCCAGCGATGACATTTAGCAGCGCTCAAACGCTCCCCCACTCATGTGCCAGCCAGCCAGCCAGCCAGCCCTCTGAGTCTTTCTGCTCGCGGGTTAAAAAGACCAAATGGCCAGCGCAGAGCCTGCCCTCTGAGAGATGGAGAGAAAGAGAGAGAGAGACAGAGAGAGAGAGAGAGAGAGAGTTTGTTAACACAGCAGAGCCCCTTGTGATGACACAGACCCATCGGCCGTATTTCAGAGCCTTCATCAGGCATCAAACGATCCCCCCACGCACACATGCACACACACACACCCCCCCCTCTCCCTTGTGGTGGCGCTGCTTGTGGTGCCACATCGCTGATAGAGATGTCCCCACTTGCAGCCACAAACACCAGGCTGCCCATGAGCCCAGCTGTAATCTCATTTGAAAGGCTGCCTGTTCCCTCGCTCTCATTTCCACTTGTGCCACTTCACTGGGCATCATCTCTCTCTTTCTCTCTCTCTCTCACTCGTTTTTGCCTGAGGGCAGTGTTCTCTCTCCATCTGCCCCACCTCCTTTGCCCAGTACTCAACTTTGATCTCTCCTTTAGGATGTGTGAGAGAGAGTGGGGTTGTTTGGCTGGGTTGTATTGTGTGAGTGTGCGTGTTTGTGCACGTGTGTCTGTTGGGTGAGTGAGCAGGTTCTTCACTGCAGTTTTTTTTGCTGCATCGTCTGTCTCAGCATCAAGACAAAAAAGGGAAACTTTATCATCTTTTTTCTTTCTTTCTACACCCCACCGACCCCCAGCCTGTGCCAGGCCCTTCCCTTTCCATCCCCCCCCCCCCCCCCCAGTCGGCCATCACCCAAAGCCTCCTTCTCTGTGCTCATATCTGCAGAGGGAGAGAGTGTGACTCGGTCCAAGGCTGTTAGCACTCGGTGGTGGTGTGTGAGTCTGTGTGTGTGTGTGTGTGGGAGGGGGGCTTGTGGGGTTTTCAAATAAAACAAGACAGTTTTGCTCCTTGTTAAAGAGCAATGACATACACACCCTGTTAGCTCAACTTTGAAAGCTTTGAAATCCTTTCTGTGTAAAACAGCTTTAGGGAGGTCCATTAATGGCTGAATGTGTACGTGTGTAAAAGTATGTTTCTGAAATTGTCTGTGGTGGGTAAATATTGTGGGGCGTTCAGCATCTCAACGCTCTTGTCTCTTGCTGTTTTTTGTTTCATTTTGAGTTTTTAAAGATGTCCATGCTATGTTTGCAAGCAAACCAAAGTGAATTCATGATGAACTAGTAGGCCTAAAGAAATGGATTGAAATATAGAATGTAATGTAAATGTAAAAATGCAAACAGAATAAGCACTTTCATTTGCACCTCTTTTAAACAGATTTATTTCCATTCTTTCTTAATTATGTAAATAAGACACTTGATAATTTATCGGTGTATTGTACATTGTAAATGGTGAAATGTTTTCAATTGTTGTATAGATGTTTGTGTGTCCTTTGTATGGATTTGAGCCTGCTGTGTTGCCTGTGACATCATTTCCATCCTACCAGTTGCTGACCAATGAGATTTCAAAGGGCAGAAGTGGATCTAATGGCTAAACGAATGAGATCTATCAGTGGAGTGTCATATTGAATGCATCAGTTGTTATGTCTACAGATTTTGAGGGAAAAAAAAGTTGAGGAAAAATATTAAATATTTTTTATTGATCTGCGTTCACTTTTTGGTATGTTAATTTGACTAGTCTCTTGTTTGAGTTTGAGCCTGAATATTTCAAATAAGAAGTTATATTGTTTATAAATTATATTCAATCTGGTATGATTCACAAATGCAATATTCCCTTTGAAACTTCCACAGGGGCATCAAAAGGTACAAATCACCAACAAACAGGAATCTGATTCAATGACGACCAATTCGACATTAGAATTAGCAACAGGAAACATTGGAATTACATAATGATGAATGAAACTCCAAATTCTCTCCTAACACATAACTCTCAACCCTTAAACCCTTAAAGGGATAATCTGGAGTTCCAAACCATATTTCTGCAGCTTGAGCTCACCAAGCTCTGTCGGTCAAAAGAGCGACAAGAAAATTCTGTACAACACCAAAAGAATTGGTGAACCGACAGCTAACCCTAACTAAAAAGTGGCAGTGAAAATCAAAACCTTTTGTCTTGCCCTTATTAATCAGTGTTGGCTGCAGTTTCGCCATTTGGTCCATTAGGTCAAATGATCTTGTCCCTGTTGTTTGTTACAGTGTTCCTTGAGTTTGAGCTACATGGTTCTGGGGTGAAATATGCCACACATTAAGTCTACCAATGAAGCCTGTTCATGCCAGTGAAGGCTTAGTCCTTAAGGGCTTAGGGGAGACATTGGGATTCAGTCAGTGAGTGCACCTGCTGAGCAAGAATGATTCCCACTTGTTTTTGAAGGTGGGAGACTTGAGAATGCTGTTTGAGTCAAGTCATGGGAATTATTGGTAACCGGGAGAAACAGAGCGGTGTGTCCTTCGCTTCTAGAACATCACAGACATTCTTACCTCTTGCGTCATGATGGGCTCAGTTTTTACGGGTGTAAAAAATGCAGTGAAATTACATATGTTGTCTGTCTATAAGGGCTGGACAGAGATGGGGGTGGTTATATGTAGGTTATGAAAGTTCTGGAGAACAACAGCTATGGTGGTGGGGTGGGGTCAAATAGCACTACTCCCACACATAAACAAGGAGCAACGATTTAAAAAAAAAAAAAAAAGAACTTTTTCACTGGTCTCTGGGTAGCACACACACCTGTGTATTCCTAACATCTTAACTGTGCTCCTAAAAGAACAACAACAAAAAAGACCCCCTGCACCAAAGATGAACAGTACCTGCACCTTTGATAAACACACCCAGTGCTCATGTGTACCCTGGAACCCTGAAGGAGCATGACCTGTCTTTGATAACCATACCTAGACAAGCACACACACACACACACACACACTGAACAGAGGATGATGAAGGGACCATGTTTCACCCATCGTAGCAGGGGACCCTCCCTCCCTCCCCAAAACACACACACACACACACACAACCTCTTCTCTGTGGCCCGTCATTTATTAGTCTGGGGTGTCCCTAGTGTTGTCGGATCCCTGCTGTTATTCAATATGTGTGTGTGTGTGTGTATGGAAAGAGGGAGGGAGAGATGGAGAGGAAGCTGGTTCTTCTTCAGCCTCAGCAGCAGGATGCTGGAGCGCTCCATGGGCCGAGGCTCTGTGTGTGTGTGTGTGTCTAATCACCCCCCTCGCACCCAAAAACAGGTCAAGAGCGTTTCCTCGCCGTTATTAATTAGCCCCTGTGACCGGCCATCGCTCTCCACCTGACAGCCTGCCCACCGCCGCTCGCTCGGCTGCGTTCTACGCTTACCCCTCTGTCGGGCCTGAGCTCTCGACGCCATCGCTCTTCCTCGGGGTCTCCTGCTACTCCACCCCCCCCATCCCCCCAACACACACACACACACGCACAAACATAGTCACACATACACACTATTCCCTCCTTTACTTGGCTTAGCAGCGGCCATCTCTGAAGTTAAATAAATAAATATATAAAAACAGGGGGTGCACTCAGGAAACGGCCTATCCTTCATGTCAGAGGCGGCTTCTCCGTCTCCCTTTTTTGTTGCCGCCTTTAACCTGCAGGGCTTTGAGTGTCAAAGCCGGGGGCTTGGATGGGGGTGGAGGTGGATGTGTGTGTGTGTGTGTGTGTGTGTAGGTGGATAGAGTAGCCCTCATCCCTCACCCCACATGGCGCGCAGATGAGCTCGCTCCATCTCTGTCCTCCGACTGCCGCCGGGACCTCACACATCACCACCAGCTGCTGACGGAGCCGGGCGCTAAAGGGGGAGGTTGGGGAGGGGTCCAGGGGTAGCTGGGGGGCCTCAGCATGAAAGTCACGGCTGAGGTGAAGCTCCGGAGCAGAGGGGGCCTCCACATGAAAGGGAGGAAAAAGCCTGAGGGAGCCTCAGTGGAGGAGGAGGAGGAGGAGGATGCTTCAGCCAGCGGCAGACTTATGTCCTGCCAGCATGTCCTAAGATCATCAGAACTGATCTCTTTACATACAGCTGAGTTTTAGAATTTGTCAAATGTTCAATGGCGTCTGGCTGTTTAAGCCCACCATTAGGAAAACAAGTGCTGATGAAGATGGAAATAGTAGTGATTGGGATGGTGAATTAAAGAGTTTGGAGGACTATAATTTTAAGAATCTAAAAACTAGTTGCTCTCAAACTCAATTCAGGATAGTTGTATTTCTACAAACTTTCTTTGTTGTAACCTGCACCTGTATTTCTGTAGTACTAGTTATTAGCAGCCATTGTTTTAACTTGTGCATGAGACCTATGGTTGAATGTATGAGACCTTTGGTTCAGTTATTTAACGTTCAATATTTTATTAATAAGTGTGATACAGAAATAGTTAATCAGAATTTTTCACTAAATTGTACAAAAATGCTGTTCATCATTTAAAATGGTTTAATAAACAATGCTAAATATGTGCAAATATGTGCAAGAACAGGAAGCCCTATCCAGACTGAATGAAGAGATCTGATGCTTCTGGTTTGTTTGGGAACCCGTTTCCATAGCAATGCACATCTGTGTCATAGAGCAGCAACTGCATTAGGCAGCAACTGTCCCTCGGCCTGCAGGTCCTCCAGCAGCTGCACCAGTAGCTGGGTGTGTGGCCCCTGGCAGCGCCTGAGTGCCGGAGAAAGGGTGCCCACGTGCTGCCTCATGCCCAGCAGGGTCTCCAGGTCGTGGGCCAGCTGTGCCACCCTGGCACCAGCCCACCCGCTGCTGCCGTCGGTGGCCGTGGTTGCCTTGGCCTCAGAAGAGACAGAGAGCAGGGGCACCAGCAGCGGTAGGACCCGGGCCTGTCCTGGGGTGATGTGAAGAGAAGGGCCCCTGTCGCCGTCGCCGCTGAAACTACCACCACCACTACCACCAGCACTGAAGCAGCAGGCGGCTAGGTCTCGCTCCTGGAGGTAGCTGAGAAGCAGGCAGACCAGCACGCACGAGCAGGTCTCAACCAGGGCCGGGTCCTGCACGTCAACGACGCCAGAGTCCATGGCCGTGGAGGATGCATCGCCATCGTTTGCGCAATCCCGCAGCTCCTCGCGCAGAGCAGACATGGGAACCAAGTCCAGAGGAGTGCGGCCAAAGTTATCACGGAGTTCCAGAAGAGAGGAACCTAGGAAGGGCAGGAAGTCTCACACTTAACATCATTGAGGAAAAGACATTCAAGTAATACACCACTAACCAATAAGTCAATATTATAGTTAGTTGACAGCACTGGTCTGGTCAGAAGTACCACATGTTTGAACTTAGATATTGAGTCTTGTATGGCATGCATGTTTGAGGTTACATATAGAGTCTTGTATGGCATTAAACAGCATGATGACGTTTCTCATTGGTTCCCACTTTTTTGGGAAACAGAAATGCTCTATAACGGCAGCTTGGCCAGACTGACTTTGTTTGCGAAATCGAATGTAGCGCCACAGGAAGTATGGGCGGGCCCAGGCTAATAAACTGCATGTTTGATGTTAGATATTGAGTCCTTTATGGCACAAACTGGTCAGATATATCTTAACGTAGGGCACAGACTGCCATTACCAGCACTATCATTAGCGCTCAAGTCAAATCTCAGGCAAGTGATTTAAGGATTACTGGAAATGGTTGGGCTGCTCCACCTTGAAAGTCTGAACAGAGGGATTGGGTGTTCAGTCATTCTGTGAGACCCACCACTTGAGGTCAGCTGATCTATCTGAACTGAGCACTGCTCTGAACTCAGCACACCCAGCATGAGATACAACGGTAAGTGGGCTATAGCCTGGTCTAGGCTAGACTACATACAGTACAGTACGCAACTGTGCTCAATACATGGCCAGAAACACATTCAAGGTTTACCATGCCATCCTCAAATGTTCTTTAGTTTTTGGTGGGGTCTCTAGAGACCGATGAGAAACTATGGCTACATTCACTCTGCTTCACTAACCTGACTGACTGAGTTATGTAGGTCTTGTGTTTTGTCCGTCTTTGTGTCTGTCTAGTTTTTAGACAATTTGTTAACATATTATAACATATAATAACATATTATTTGTTTAATTACTTTTAGATAAATATACTAATACACATAATCCACTAATTAACAAACAATAATCAAATCATATATATAAGAAAAATATGAAAAAAAGATTTCTGCCAAAATTGACACAATACATCACACACACAAAAAAAGCCATAGATTAACAAAAAAATGTTGGTGCAGTTCCAATACTATAGACATACAGGTGCTCCATTAAATAGGAACTGCAATTAAAAGTTTAGATTAATAGTAATATTAGTATAATAATAGTTGTAGTGTTCTACATGACTGAGTCTTTACATTAGAGAGAGAGAGAGAGAGAGAGAGAGAGAGAGAGAGCAAATAGGGTTGTGGGCTGTCTGGTAAATCAAGCTTGAAGTGAAGGCCGCTTCACTTCACTGTGAGCCAACAAAGAGATGATCTTGTGTGCCAAACACTTGACTAGTCTCTTTTCTCTAGCACTGCAAACACTTTGGAAACACTCAAGGAATACTTTTCTTAAACGACTCTGGGCACTCTGACGGCACTCCTTGGAAAACCCTTAGAAGCCTGAAGTTGTTCATTGCTAGAAAACTTCAACTTTCAAAATCCAAGGTCAAGGTGTGGAGTGTGTCATTGAAAGAAACACACACGCACACACACTTCCGTTCTTTCCGTTCTGACTTCTATCCTTCTACACAAAACACACACGTTCTCTTACTATTAACACACCACACACAGTACTTCCAAAAACACTCTCCTACTATCAACACACACACACGCACACACACACACACACACAACACAGACAGAACAACAGACCCACTCTCTCTCCGACCAATCTCCAGGTATACACACATGACTACAAGAGGATCACAGTAAGAGAGTAGGAGCGAGAGAGACAGTCCTTTGCTTCCATCTGCATAAATTGATGGATAAATTTGCATGCGCTTGCCTTTTCCCGAGGGGTCTGAGCCTGGAAGCAGGGAGGGGAGGGAAAGGTGGGCCG
This sequence comes from Limnothrissa miodon, assembly GCA_017657215.1. Taxonomy (NCBI): domain Eukaryota; kingdom Metazoa; phylum Chordata; class Actinopteri; order Clupeiformes; family Clupeidae; genus Limnothrissa; species Limnothrissa miodon. The sequence continues at coordinate 1,466,345 of JAGFZM010000066.1, forward strand.
CTGGGTCATGGCGCGGGCCAAGGTCAGCGCTGGAGCCACGCTTAATGGCCAACTGGCCCACCTCGGATCAAGGTGGAGTCGCTGGAGGAAAAGCCAAGGGACGGGCTCTTTTGTCCTGGGTCATTATCACAGCCACCACCCCAAGCCCCCTGACCCAGGCACCTCCCGTCCCATCCTGACCGATGCGGCCTTGCCCTCAACATCTAAGGAGGGGAGGTCAACCTCAGCTGGGATGCTGGGTTCTGACAGTGGTGCGCGTCCCATTTAACAAGCCCCAGTTGATGAAGGGGAGGATGTAGGGATGGGGATTGGGAGAAGGGGGGGTTGGGCGGATATTCCTGAGGTTGGCAAGAATTTCAGCAAGGGGCAAAAGAACGCTCTGTGCCCTGCACTGCTAAGTGAAAAGACAGCCTTGATTTGCTTCATGCACGTCTCACGTCTTTTGATGAATAACTGACTGAAGGACAATGGTGTGTGTGTCTGCGCATGTTGCGTGTACGTGTGTATGTTGCATTTATATATGAGTGTGTGTGCGCAAGCACTGTATGTGTGTGCCCGAGCAAAGAATGCCAAGGCATTGGCATGTCCTTCAAACGTGCCAGAACATTTTTTCACACGCTAAACCTTCGAAAACAAAGTACATCCAACCGCATATAACCGTCTTGTTTGTTTCATGTGCCACTAGAACAATTCTTGATACTCAAAGAAAAAAGGGGTACAAAAAAAACTTTAATTTTTCACCCTGGGGGGGAGGTGTGTTTGGGTGTGTGTATGTGTGTGTGTGAGAGTGTATGCGTGTGTGGGGGGGGATAATACCGCTTGATGTTTTGCAGATGATGTAGTCTTCTCTAGTCATGAATTGTACATTACAGTGCCTAGTGAAGTGCATCTCACGGCTAAATCACTGACAGAGGACACAGTCATATAGAACAAGCTGACATTACGGAATGAGAAAAATTCACACCACAGTAACTGCATCTACATATTGTGTCGACGTTAATGGAAACAAATTCACAATAGTTGAAGCTGTTCAAAAACATAAATAATAATAATAATAATAATAAAAAAAACTTTGAAATGTATGGAGTGTATTAAGTGTTTAAGTACATACTCATCGTACATACACACTCATCGCTACTCTCCAAGTAGTTTTGAAGCAGTGCATGGGGAGACAATGGTCAGGCCTCTCCACAACAGTTTAAATGGGGCCCGACAAGAACCGAAGATCCACATTTTGTTTAAATACGCCAAGCATTGGCCGGCCGAGAGCACCACTTCTTAACATGTTCCCAAAGACTGAACATGAGGAAACGCATTGCACAAACTCAACACTTGTTGAGGACAAGTCACGCCGCACTGCACTCTATCCATTTAAAACACGCACCTGCTTTTTCTACCTACAGTAGAGACGAACAACGTCCATCTGCAAAGAATTAGGAAAATGGTGATGAAAGTTTGGGGCCCGTTATGAGCCTAAGCTATGACGGCTGTGGGGGAGTGTGAATGAGGGGGAGTGTGAATGAGGGGGGTTGTTGGGGTAGGGTGGGGTGGGTTAGGGTTGGGGTAGGGCAGGTGATGGGGGTAAGTATGTCAGGTGTGAACAGAGCAAACTGCTGTGGTGCGCTACGCTGCACGAGACTCACCGCTCTCTCAGTCTCTCTCTCTAAGATTGCAGGGGACATTAAAATACAGGAAATCAGAACGGCAGAACGCCAGCTGATATATATATTCTGCCGTGTGTTTTCCCAAAAAGCTCCCCCTTTCCCTTGGTCCCCCAGGTTGGTTCCCCTCCTTCGTCTGCCATGCAAAAGAGGCCCTGGCCCGAATCAAACCCATCAGCTTGGATGGGGGAGGCTGCACTCTCTGCCCCCACCTCTCTCTCTTCTTTCTCCCTCTCTCCCCCTCGCTCACTAACGTGCTGGTCCCTACCGCCATGGTGTCAAACTGCTTGACAGGCCGAAACCTGGAATGTGACAAAGGCAGAGTTGGGGGGTGGGGGGGGGGGGGGGGGTTGACAAGCATGTGGGGGTCCAGGGGGGACTGACTCTCTGTCTCTCTCTCTCTAACCCTCTCCCTCCTTCTCTCTCTCTCTCTTTGCTTCACTGCTCGCTAGCGGCTGGGCTTGATGAATGCAAGTGGCAGGGCGATCTCCCTCCCCCAGGACAATGGAATCAGCACTGCCTATTCTTCACAATGGCCCATGAAATACACATCTGTCAGTGCTTTGCCTATCTCACACACATTCACACACTCACACACACACACACACACACACACACACAGGCAGGCAGGCAGGCAGGCAGACCCCTTGAGTGAGAGTGGCCAGGGCTTGATATGATATTGGCTCCCACATCACGGAGAGCGATTGAAGTGAGTCCAGGTATTGGCGCGATGTGTCAGATACCCCTGTGCCTCAGATAAACAAAACACCTGGGGGACGTAACGAGAACACCGCTAATTATGCCGACACACTAGCGCTGCCCTCTCTCTCTCTCTCTCTCTCTATCCCTCTCTCTCTCTCTTTTCTCTTTCTCTCTCTCATGGGAAGCAATGGGGGAATGTGTGTGCCTCCCAGACAACCTCCACCATCACAGACAGACAGACCTGACAGAGCTGCCTGCATGTGTGCGCACACACGCGCACGCACACACACACACACACACACACACAAGCAGAGAAGTAGAGCACAGCAAGCAGCCCTTTTGGCCTTTAGAGGGCAGGCAAAGACTAGAAATGGCAGAGTAGAAAGGTGGAAGGGCTAGGGAGGGAGGGAGGGAGAGAGAAAGAGAGAGAGAGAGAGAGAGAGAGAGAGAGAGAGAGAGAGCAAGGACGTGGAAAAGAGGGAGAAAGAGGGAGAAGGAGTGTGAGAGAGCTGTCCTTCATTCTATTCATCCTCTGCTCTTGAGAACCCAGTGAATAGAGTGAGGCAGGAAAGGAAAAAAGGGAGGGAGGGGAGGCGAACACTGTAAATGTCTAATCAGTAACTGACTGATGCTTTCCTCCTCCACAGGAGACCCCCAAACACATTGCTGCATTTGCAGGCGGCCAAACACTGGGGTCTAAACAGCAACAGCGGCTCTTTGGGGAGATTACCCTAGCAGGGGAGGGGGGGGGGGGGGGCAGTTCCAGACAGCACAGTGCAATCTGCTGTTGGGTGTGTGTGGAGCATGCGGCCGTTCCTACCTGACACTGTCAAAGTTTCAATGGAAGGGAATGATTTTTTCCACATAATTGCACAAGGTATGGGTGGCAAAAGCATAAAGCACGCAATATTGACCAACTTGGCCTATTTCAGAAGTTATACTGCTGTTCTTGGCTGAATGTGTTTTTTTTTTTTGTCAACAAAGTCTCAAACTCCAGGTGTATTTTTGAGATTAAGATTAACTGTCTTAATAAGAATAAGCCATTGATAGATATATGTGATAATACAGACACAGGGAAGAAGCTTTAAAAGCCCCAATAACTGGTGTATGAGTGGATGCAGCTAAACTTCCTGCGCAAAAAACCCCACTGTGAACAATAATCTGCTGATGCCTGTTGCTGAATGCAATTTAATGGCCGCGAGTATTGAGGTTGCTATTCTTCCCATCATACAATTTGTCTATTAAATGGCAGAGATGTTTTCAGGTCTGAACGGTGGATTCTGTAATTGGTTCAAGAAAAAATGAAAAGTTAGCCTTGACTTCACAACTGCAGTATGTGCAGTGCTAGAGAGAATTGTAATCATTTCTCTCATTTCAATAGACTACAGTATACGTTCTACAAACCGGATTCCAAAAAAGTTGGGACACTAAACAAATTGTGAATAAAAGCTGAATGCAATGATGTGGAGATGGCAAATGTCAATATTTTATTTGTAATAGAACGTAGATGACAGATCAAAAGTTTAATCCGAGTAAATGTATAATTTTAAAGGAAAAATATGTTGATTCAAAATTTCACGGTGTCAACAAATCCCAAAAAAGTTGGGACAAGTAGCAATAAGAGGCTGGAAGACCAATTAACTTTGACAATTAACCAATTAACAATTAACCAACAGACTTTGCAGTTATCATCATCAACTGTGCATCAATGCATGGTTTTTGGAAGTATTCCTGAGATTTGTTGACACCATGAAATTTTGAATCAACATATTTTCCCTTAAAATGATACATTTTCTCAGTTTAAACTTTTGTTCCGTGATTTATGTTCTATTCTGAATAAAAAAAGTTGGCACCTCCACATCATTGCATTCAGTTTTTATTCACAATCTGTATAGTGTCCCAACTTTTTTGGAATCCGGTTTGTATCTTTTTTACACCTATAAATGTATATAAATGTATGTATCTATAAATGAATGGTCTGTAGTGGAAAAAACAAACAAACATTTCTTTCCGCAGTTATTCATATTAAAATATGACCTATGACATAGCAGCCTTATCCAGATAATGCAACACCGGTTTTCATGGTTTTTGAGCAATGTTAACACTTATCCTTGGGATCAACGTGAGTTTAACCACAAGAGGTTTTCTAGCCTGTTTGACAAAGCCTGTGTGTTCATTCAGACCTACCCAGGCTGTGAGGTGTGGAGGTGTGAGGCTGCAGGTAAAGACGGTAAAAAGAAGAAAAGAAAAAAAAGGTTACGAAATAAAGCGTGCAACCTTCATTTGTACGTCACTAGTTGAGTTCAACATTTCTATCTGTCAACATCCTTTGTTACATCCTAACAACTAACCAAGCTACCAATCCCTGAAGCAACCCAGATCCCAGTCGCTTGAGCTTGACAGTGCTGATGGTAAGAAGTTGGAGTGAAATTTAGTTCAAGGACAGAATTGAAAAATAGCTAATGAAGTCAACAAAACTGAGTTTTAGTTTATTTTACTGTTGCCCGCTTCAGTTATTTGGCCTGTGTTGTACAGAATATTCTAATACTTACATTTTCCGGCAGCACTTGGTGAGCTCAAGCAATAGGGATGTGGTCATAATTTACTCTGGATCTCTCCTTTACAACTCTGCTCACCAATCAAGTAAAATAACAGCATGGGCACATAAAAACATGGCCCTAGACCAGAAGTCAAGCCTGCGTACGAGAAAAGCCAAGGCTAGTCCACCCCACTCCATCTTATCCCATCCCCAACCCTCAAGTCGTTAACAAGTCGTTGCCAAGAGAAGCAGCCTCTTCACCCCCGAAGAGGAGGTGGAGGAGTTGAGGGCGCAGCTTAAGCTTGGCTCTGCCCAGGGCAGTGGCACAGTTTTCCTTGCCAAAACTCTCTGCCCATGACTTCTGCTCCTCGAGCTTCACAAACCCCACCACTGCCCTCTGGTCAGCATCATTATTTCATGTTATGAGAAGAGAGAAGGGGTTGGGGGCGGAGGAGGATCTCACCGTGCTCTAATTGAGATGTTCGGCCCTTCATTTATAGCTCCTGCTAAGTCAGCGGTCTGTGCGTATTGTATGCCCCTCCCTGAACGTGCTGAGCGCTAACAAGGAAACATAAAACCCAGGCACTGCCACTGAAACAAAACCAATTTCTACTGTAGGATCATTAATACACAGCAACCCCTTTTAATGGGGAATAACGACGTCTTCCATTTAGAGATTTAGGCACCTGTCTATTTAAAACACAAGAATGGGTGCTGCCTCAATGTAATTTTCGATTTTTAATCTCACAAAGTGCCTCTTTTCTTGATCACCCGTCCTTGGGGTCATTTCAAAGAGCTAATTGGCCAGAAGGAAAACCTGAGTGAGACAAGTGTCGGCTCGCACTATGGGGAGAGGAATCGTCCGACAAACCATGAGGGCTAAAGCATCTGCCTCCTGTATTTCCCTGCCTGCCTGCCACCTTTACGAAACATCTTGAGTACCCCACCCTGAGACTGTGACGGCACCACACTCTACTTCAAAGCACATAAAACATTCGGCAAGTGGCAGACAAACGGCCCTGGCTTGCCGGCTGACACAACGTAATGCGAGTTTGTAACGGGGTGGAGACACTTCCACTGTCACATGTCCTGGTCTTCAGTCGGAAAAAAAGATGTTGCTGTACCAACTTCACGCATCTGCTGCCGTGTCTCGTTGTCAACACATCAGGCGTGGCTTGTTGAAACCGTAAGCAAGGAGAGTGAGGAGGAGTCCATAAATGCACACGGCCAAGAGAATAGAGCAACATTAAGAAAAACAAAGATAAAGAGAGCTTGCGTTGCATGAATCCAAAGCTTAATAAAGAAGTATCAACCCCTTCTGAAGCAGCATCATACTAGAGGCAGACAATCGTTACATTTGTCAACATTCGGTTAATTTTAACGAATATGACGTGTCATTAGAAGATGCTGCTTAGAGAGGTCAGTGTTGTATTGGTCTGGATGCTTCTCTCCATCCAGTACCAGTTTTTGGAATGATGACAAACAAAATGATCCAAAAAAATAAAGTGGTCAATTGCCATTGCCACTCTGAAGCCTCCACCCCGACCCCCACCAGTGACAATCCAATACACTTACATTTGACTCCACTGTTTCATCTACCCTCCAAAAACGGGCTGATAGGAATCACCATGGTATGGTTATTTCAACCACATACATTTTGTTGTTTTGCTGAATTCTTCAAAACGAATGAACTGAAGATGAATGAGTGAGCCAAGTGGGCTTAGTGAGTGCAAGGAGTTAAACTCTTCAAAACCCAACCTCAGACTACCAAACGCAGTTCCAGACAGGATCATACACAGCTCCTACTGAATCATTAACACACACACAAACACATACACAAAACACCTCCGCAAACATGAAGAATGTATTCTGGCTGTCTGTTATTTCTCGTTTTTTGTACTCTCCTCTCTTTCCCATCTCAGGGAACAACTTTACCTCCAAGGTGATGCACCTCCTCCTACAAAGACGCTTTGCAAAAAAAAAAGACAAAAAAAGCACGCCTACAACCCCTCAAAGAGCGGCATTGTGGGTATGTTTACATCTCGAGTGTACATTATGGATGATCTCGCCTGTTGGCCTTTGAGCAGATCAAAGCGCCACTGTGGTGGAGGTGGTGATGGCAGGGGTTTGGGGGGCAGGTGGAGAAAGCATAAGCGCAGGTGACAAGCACCGCTTTGAAATTCAAACAGCTCGCCTGGTCTGTCTGTCCGCCTCAGAGCCCCATCTACCCACTCAGCCTCATCTGCATCTTCCCTCTGACACCCCTGGATGACCCCGCTGCTAGGTGAGGGTGACCAGGGAGTTGTTACTACTACTTGTGCAGGTTTAACTTTCCGACATCCACGGAGCACCAAGACGCTCGTCTATGGATTTCAAGTAGCATTTCACATCAAAAAAACTTTAATGCTATGCTAACAATATATGTTAAGAGTTAAGAGTATCTCTTGTTAAAGGTGGGGTAGGAGAAGTTTTTCTGGAGCACTTTTTTTTCTCACACCCTGATGGGAACCAATTAATGAAATGCTCTAACACAAAAATGTAAATCACCTGTGGACTAAACAGGACTAAAAAAATTAATAGAAAAAATAAAAACACCCCTGAGATATGATTGAATTGCTGTTAATCGATTAAATTAATTTAGATTAATCACAGGGTTGCTGTGGATTCATTCATTAAGTAGATTAATCACGATTAAATGTCCTTCATATTTTAATTAAATCACATTTAATTTTGCATTAGTAAACAGACTCAAGAAAAATGGGAAAGATATGCACTTAGCATCCTGAAGATTGATGTCAACAAAAAACATATATCCACATTAATGTGGCCCCGTTACTCCTCTTTCAAGCAATTACTTAGACACACTAACTTTACATTTTCATTGTTTACCGAGAGGAGAGCTGACTGCTTCTTATTTACAATATTTCTTGCAACTGAGAACAGTCTTTCACGTGAAACGGTGGTTGCAAGAGTGGCAAGATATTTGCAAGCCATCAGTACCGACGCTTCGTGAGAGTTTTTTGTTGCAAGCTGGGCACCGCGTTAGCCAGAGTGCTAGCAGCATTACTGACGAATCTATACTTTGTATTAATGTGATATTTTAAAAGTGTTTTGGTGAAAAGAAAATTCCTTTTTAACCCTAGTTGCTTTTGAATTGAATTGAATTAATATAGACATTGCAAAGGTTTGGAGTCATTCTGCAATTTTTAAACAGATTAATCATGATATAGATTAATCCGTGTTAATGCGTTAATTTTGACAGCCCTACTGGATACACAATATCATTCACAGTGTAAGAAGACTATCTATGATGCTGAGACCTGAAGAACTCTAAGTTGAAGTTAAACTGGTTGATACAGGATTGCGGTTAATTTACAGTTATATTTTTATAGTTTTATTAAACCCTAGGGTGACTAGGTGGTTTTCTTATAATTTGTTTTCATTTTTATTTAATTTAAAAATTTTTTAACCCTAACCTTACAGCTATTTTACAGTGCGTCCAATATTAGAGAAAATATGGTAAGTGTTGTGCAAATCACATTAGTAGGGTCTGGTATATAAATGTGTGCTTGAATAGGTACACATGTGCCGAGATGGCAAGTAATTATGAACAAATACTCAAGTACAGTAACTCGGATATCTGTACTTTAATTAACTTAGTATTTATATTTCTTAAACCTTCTGCAAACAATAATTATTTGTACCTTCGACTCCTTATTTTCAAAACAGTCTGGTTACTTTTGTCATAATGCATTTAAGGAAAATTACCAATTTTGAGTTTACAACAATACACTGTAGTATTGCTTCCCAAAATTGCTTATTCTGACATGGATGGGACAATAGTAGCCTCTTCTGAAATACCATTAGGAAGTAAATTGTAATGGTCACAGACAAGTTTATTTGTTTATACTGTAGGCTACTGCTCTACTTCCTTTACAAACAATAACAAAAATAGTCCTTTAAAACTCTCAGGTATACTTACTTGTATACTTGATGTACATTTCATAGCCTATACTTTTCACTTTTACCTGAGCGAGGAAGCTAAGTCAATACTTGCACTTTCACCAGTCTTATTTTACATTAGTATATACACTTTCACTTACTGTAAGTATGGAAAGTGTGTACTTTAGCCATCTGTGTGTGTGTGGGCACATCTCTGCTTTTCTCTCTAAGGGTTTAAGACTCACCTCAGCATGCTATATCTGGCAACTAATGGGAGGAATGCATGACACTGAGTACATGTGTGTGCGTACGGGTGTGTGTATGTATGTGTACATGTGTATTTGTGTGTGCATGTGTGTGTGTGTGTGTGTCAATGAGTTTTTGAGTGTGTGAGTGCTCGTATGAGTTGTGCGTGGGGTCGCATACCCACCTCCGTACTGCAGGAGCATCTTGGCAATGACCACGTGCCCGTTGAGCAAGGCGTCATGCAGCGGGCTCACGCCACCCACTTGGCTGCTGAGGTCGAGCGTAGGGCTGTGCTGGAGCAGTGCTCGTACACATGCGCTGCTGCCATGGTTACAGGCCTCATGCAGCGGCGTCCAGCCCGCATGGTCTGCACAGAGCACAAAAAATGTGAGTGTGTGAGAGGGTGTGTGTGTGTGTGTGTGTAAGTGACGCGTACACAGTATATACACAACACAGTTTGAAGCACTTTAGAGCATAAATTCATTCTGTAATCTGTTCATACAACTTTTAAAACAAGGAAATTCATTTACTCAAAGGAATCAGTGTAGACTCAGATAGAATCAAAACAAAAACATTAATAAAAGTATAAAATAAAAATTACGACCATACAAATGAACACAATATATTCATATTTTAAAGAAATACTATACTACTCAATGCCATACTATTAGAAACCATTTCTCAGACATGGAATAATCTTTGTGTGTGTTTCGCTATAGAGTTACTACAGCCAACATCAGCCTCTTCTGTCTAGTTTGGAAACAACACTGAGCAGAGTAACTTTACTTATCTAGAATGAAATGAAAGAACTTCATTAAAATAGTAGTGTATGATAGAATACCATGCCAGCCAGAAAAAGACAATTTACACATAGAAGCAAATAATCCATTTATTTTCAATTTACCATTCCAAAAGCTTAGGACTCACGTAAAATGATCAATATGGCTTGCTTTAGCAGAAGCAAAAAAAGCTCTACAAGTACTAAAAGTTAGGACGTGTTACAGGTCGTTAGGTTAAGTTGTTTTTATTTTTTGAATACCCAACAAAATGTTTCAGCCAGGAACGAGTTTGGAAAATAGGTTTCTCAGAATGAGTCATTAAAGAAGATGTGCTAAAAACAACCTTAAAGAACCATAAGTGTGGTCCTGTTAATTCACGTTTGAAAGGTCTTAACCATTTTGAGCGGCAAGAGCGATGACGGCGGCTTTGATTATTATTTTTTTTTTAGCAGCACGCATGGCGTCCACGGTTTCCTGGTCGTTCCTTTAAGACACACCCTTTGCGAAATTCAGTGTACCGGACACGCAATGGCACATAAAGGGACTCCTAAGCTAAGTGAAGGCATCATTAAGAAAGGTGGAGGGTGGAGGAAAAGGGAGGGGGGAGGTGGAAGACGACTTACCTTTAACGTTGACGTCCGTCCCTGGATGAGCAAGGATGTGCAGCAGGGTCTCCACCTGGTCTCGCTTGCAGGCGCGATGGAGGAGCGTCTCTCCTACGTGTGGGAATGGCGAGGAAGGAGAGCAAAGAGGAGAGAGAGGCAGAAAGAGAAGAGCGAGCGAATGGGAGAGGGAGAGAGGACCAGCCAAAAAAAAAAAAAAAACACAGTGAGACAAAATTAGGGTGTGTCCCTCCCATTGTGCCTCTATGATAGAGCAAACACCAATAGTATGACAACACAGTTTCTACACAAGGGACACACACAAAAAGAATCACATCAAACAAATTGACCCCCCCTCCCCTCCATGAAGTGGGGAGCCATAAAAAGAAATGCATGATTTACTTTTTTTTCTTTGCTTTGACATTGAATGGATGTCTGCTGATTTTGTCACCAAAGAGCAATGTAAAGGGAGAAAATGTCTTCCTCTTCCTTTATTCTTCCATCCTTACACACACACACACACACACACACACACACACACACACACACACAAACAAAAGCAGCCGCCTGAAAAGCCTTCTTCAGATCAAAGGTTCAGAATGCCCTACTGGACATCAGCAAAAGGCCACGTGACACACACATAGACACATGGCTCCAGCAGGGGCATCACAATTGTCTCTCCCCCTCCTCCTAACACACACACACTCTTCCAGCACATCCCACTCCCTCTGGTCTGCTTTTCTGATATGAGATTCTGAATAAAGTGTGTGAGTGTGTGTGTGTGTGTGTGTGTGTGTGAGAGAGAGAGAGAGGAGGGGGGTATTTAACAGCACTGGGGCCCTCTCCTCATGTGTGACGCCACTTAAAAGAGACGGGGGCAAAAGTTAAAGGCTAAGCCTGAGTGGCTCTGTGCTTGCCAGAATAATACAGGCACTGCAAAGCCACTAATAAACGCTTTACAGGCTCTCCGCAGGACGCCCAGCCGTGCAGGGGTTGGGCCTGACTGATAAAAACCCAGAGCGTCAGGCAGGGGCAGAGAGAGAAGGAGAGAGACGGAGAATAGCAGGAAGATAGAAGGACAGATGGAACGAAGGATAGTCCTTCCAGGGAGGAGGAGAACGAGAAGGAGAAGGAGGAGAAGAAGGAGAAGGAGAAGGAGAAGGAGAAGAAGGAGAAGAAGAAGGAGAAGGATAAGGAGAAGGAGAAGAAGAAGGAGGAGAAGAAGAAGAAGAAGAAGAAGAAGAGTTTTTGGGTGGTGTGTTGTGTGTGGGGGGGGGGGGGGGGTTAAACTGTATAAAGGCAAAAATTATGGGGCAGGGGTGTTAGAACCCTGAATCAAGGGGCCAACCCAACTGCCAGAGGTCATGTGAGAAGAGGGAGTGGGAGGGGTGGCAGACCTGTCCTTTAATGTCTATAAGAATATAGGCCAGTGTACTGACTGTATGTGGTTGGGAGGGCACACTGTTGACAGCAAGGGGCGTGGTGTGCTGTTAATATGATTAATTATTGCATCAAAACATAAACCTTTCAGCAATCTTTGGAATCAGCGCATTAGGGAACACGGAATCTGAAGAACGTTAGTGCCAATGGCTCTGCTATTACCCTCTAGCCTTTAAGTTTTTTTCCAATCACACATTCAAGTATTCTTTTTAACTACTATTTATATACTACTACTGCTGCTACAATCTTGTGTTGCACTAAGACAACAAACCAACACTGCTGGAACACTTACTTTATGTTATGTCTTGTCTTACATATACTGTGTGTATGTTATGTCTTGTCTTATATATACTGTATGTTTACCTAAGTATAATGCCTTAAGCCTACTTGCACTTTTTTTTACTTAACATTACCTTATTGTTTAGAATAGTTTTTTTGTTGTGCATCTGCACTTTATTGTCATCAACGTCTACGCATGGGACAAGTGTGAAACGCAATTTCGATTCCATTGTATGTCAAGTACATGTGAAGAAATTGACAAATAAAACTGACTTGACTTGAACACATCTGTTCTCAAGACAAAAGTTCTCAAATCAAAATATCTTACTAAAATTGCCTTTAAAAGGCTAAAGATGTCTTATTTGACCCCAGAATTAAGAAAGACCTACTTTAGCCAATAAATGCCTCAAGCAGGCAAATAAATAAATAAATAAATAAATACACGAGTTGAACTTAAATGAGTTGCTCGGCAGTCTGGCATGTTGCCGCCCCTCCCCCTCAATCCTGCCACCAAAACCTTCTTTACCTCCATCATGGTAATAGGCTCTAAAAAACGACTGATTAAACATTCCACAACTCCCAGTGTGTACACATCCTTGCAAATGCCAGCCCCAATCTAGGCGCTGTTAAATCACTTTAATGCCTCCAATTTGGACACAACGCTGCCATTATAGGGGTAATTGCATGCTCAGCATTTACAGACACGGAACGGATAAATCCCTCCTGTCCCTTTCTATAAATTCCCCTCGGCACTCCCTGGCCAGGAGAGGTTGGACGTACAGGGCTGCTCTCCCCCCCCCC
>JAGFZM010000066.1:1485397-1500428 GCA_017657215.1 Limnothrissa miodon
ACACACACACACACACACACACACACACACACCAGCTCGAATGAGTTAGGGAGCCATGCCTAACGAACATGAAGGTCTTTCTGATGAGCTCCTGACCCTCTCTCAACCCTTAACCATCTCCTCCCTCTCTCCCTACATCTCTTTCTATCTCTCTCTCTCTCTTATTGATCGACCCTGGCGTGAGTCCAGACTGACAGACAGCAGGCCTCCTGGGTCACATTCTCCCTCACAGCAGAGCAAGTGTGAGTGTGTCAATGTGTGTAAGTATATTTCTGTGTGCGTGTGTTTGTGTGTGTGTGTGTGTGTGTGCGCCCACCCTGAGCTTGGCTTCTGGCTGGCACAGCTGGTGAGGGTGGGTTCAGCTCCCGGCTGTGACGAAGGGTCAGCCGCAGGCCGGCGTGCACACAAACTCCCCAGGGCCTTCAAATAGGTGGACACCTGACAAGCAAAGAAAGAGAGAGAGAGAGAGAGAGAGAGAGAGAGAGAATAAGAGTGGGGGGTGAAAAAAAACAGAAAGAAAGAGAAAAAAAAAGTAGACTAAAAAGGGGAGAAAAGGACTGGGGGGAAGTGAGAGAGACAGACAAGAGGGTCTCTGTGTTAGAGACCTCTTTATTAACTAGACAAAACAATCAATACTCTGAGTGGCCTTTAGGTTCTCGGAGTTACGCCAGCCGTTTTCTTGACTCCTTGACCAAACAAAAGAGTACAGCCATTTCCTTCGGTGCCAAGCATGTCAGCCGATAGAGTTCCCCAGGTCAGAGCCTCACCGGGCCCACACCTGGCTGCCAGTCAGCTACACCTGGCTGACTGGCGCAGTGGACTCACTGCTGGGGTGATGTGGCAAACGTATAAACACAATGGGCTCAAATGTAATGCTGACGTCAAGGGACTTACAATCTTCCTGAGGGAGAGAGCCTCCACTCCTGTGGCAATGGCGTTCCGGCGGCAGACAAAACGGTAGAGGGCGTCAGCTGTGACCAAGCGCAGCCGAGAGCAGAGCATGCTGGGAATGAGCTCCAACAGGAAGTCTGGCACCACTGAGAAAAGATTGGGAAAGATAATTCATGGTTACTGCCTAAACTAGCTTATGCTATTTCGTTCAATATTCTGCGTGACTACAGCACTACATCAGGGTACCCTCTTAAAGCTAAGATTTCCTCTACTATTATTTTTAAACAACCATTCAACACTGGTGTCCATTAAGGGTTTTAAGAAATGTTGTTAGTTGAATTCAATTCAATGAATGCATTTTGAATTTAAACTGGATTCAACTTACAGAAATTTAATTTAAACTAGAATTACAGGAAGTGAGATTGAATTCTTTGTGATTCAAAGAAATTCATTCTCATCATGAGAATTTTTACCTGCTGTTTCTTTCAAAATAGAAGTACATGTGCTAAGCATACATTCCCTTAACGGTGGAATAATCAACAAACCAGCTTTGGCCCAAAATTAGCTAATGTCAAAAAAAGTTTTATGACTTAAAGCTGGGTATTCCAGGGAATTAAGTACTGTCTAGAATTTTCCATTATTATTATAATTTTAACTATCTTGTTCATGTTGTAATCATACAACTTTTCATTGATTTCATGGAATTATAATGCTAAAAAAGGTAGGAAAATTGCAATTTCGCATACTGTTTGCAAAATGTATTTAAAACTCAAATTTACGGTAGGAATTTAGAGGTCATTCCCAATTCAATAACCGCCACAAAGTAAACATATGCCTATTAAGAGTCCCTAAAATTTTGCACAGGGTAAAAGAGTCTGGTCCACCATGCACATAAAGAATTATGACAAAACAAACTCGCACCGGAACTCTCCAGAAGTAGGACTGAGGCAGGAGCTTACCCGTCCCCTGGCCAAGGCAGTGGATGGCGATGTGTTCGCCCAGCTCCAACAGTCTCTTCTCCACTAGAGGCCGGTTGAGGATACTGTGGGCCTGGCACCAGAATTCCACCACCACCTCCACCAGCTCCTGCAGCCGCAGCACCAGCCGCTGACCCTGCACAGCCTTCACATGCATCACAGGACACAGGACAGAGGAGAGGGAACACAGGACAGAGGACACAGGACATTAGTCAGACTCTTACCCTCTCTCCCATTCCGTAACTGCATATATCACATGCATACATGCTAGCTATTTTGTGTTTGCAGTACTATTGAAGGGCCAATGCGCTAAAAGAAAGACTGAGCCCAGATGAAGCAGACGGAAGCAGCTCTGTTCCTAGCACACCTACCTCACTGCAGGATTGGAGCCACTGATGGGCCTCCACCAGCAGCTCTGCCAGCTGCAGCACGGCCTTGGAGCTCAGAGTCGACCTCTCCCACACCGTCCAGCACGTGCTGCCCAGCAGCGTGGACCAGGGAGCAACCGCCCTAAGGCTGCATGGGGGTGGGGATTGGTTAAGGGCATTCAGAAGACAAGCATGTTGGTTTAAAGAGAATCTGTGTGGGAACAGCATTCAGACAGTATATGCATGCCCTGCAAAGTAGTTTGATATGTTACTCTCGCTAAAACAGCAGAGTGGTGACCTTGGCCTTTGAAGCATGAATTTCGCAGATTTGTCACTATTTGACACTTTGTATGAGTGTTTTTGTTCGTGACATATTAAAACAACAGCAGACACTGTGGGAAATAAAATAAAGAGTCTATACAGAGAACAAGCAGACGGGAGAGAGAGAGAAACGTCAGTGAGGACAGCAGCACGCTCGGCGGGAGCCAGGGTCGCCTGCAGCGCTTACCCAGAATTCACGGCGTGCAGCTCCAGCTGGAACAGCCTGAGGATGAAATCCTGCAGGTCGCCGTGGAAACTGATGAGCTCTGGACAGGCGGGGCTCGGCAATGAGTGACAGGTACCGGCACTGGTCATGCAAACCCTGATGGGAAACCAGTGTCAGAGTGAAACGGTACACCTGAATCAGCAAGCTTAAAGCTATACGCGTCTTCAAATTCAAGGCTGGAATTGGATTTTAGGGTTAATTCCTAATTCAATCGCCAACATGAAAAACCTGGGAGAAAAACGGTCCCATTGTGAGACGGTACACCTAAATGACTTCATACAGTACCTCAGAACCTACACACTCAGAGCTCAGGCTCAAGTGTATGTTCACAAATATTATTACAGTAAAAACCCCACCATAAATACTAAATCACAACAATCATTTTTTCCAGTGAAACATAACACAGCAAAAGTGATGTGTTATGTTTGATGTGTAGATTGAGATTTTGTTGTATGACAGAGAAAAAATGAAAAACGTGAAAAAAGTGAAAAAAGACCCCCACCCGCTCTGCTCTGCCCCAAAGTCCAGGTGTGAAAAAACAATATTTTAGAATACTGCTGCTTTCCTAAACCCAACACTTTGCCAGGCCAGGCCACAGCCTATGGTCCCTCACCTGAAGGACATGTTGAGGAGGGACCAGACTCCTGCCTTGCACTCGGGACACTGTAGAATCTTCTGGAAGAACTTCACGTAAGAGGTGGAGTCCCAGGGAGAGTTGTTGCGTAGGATATTATGGAGTGTTGTGTGAAACATTCTGAGGGTGTATGGCCTCGCTGTGCCCTAGGTAACAGAGAGAAGTCAATAACAATATTAGACTTAATGACAAAACAAACAGCATGGATAAAAAGTGTACAGTAATAAAAAACAACAATAATTGTAATAGTTTGAAGCTTAAAAAACAAACAAAAAAACAAAAAGACAACAAATTAAGATGTCAGCATTCAGCTAAACCCTACAAGGAAATAGTTGCAAATCAAACTTGTCTGCTCATATTCCTCACGGTTTGATGCATGATGCAAAAACAGACAGAATAATAGTAAAAAATAATAAAACAAAATAAAAATAATATATCTCTGGTTTTAATAAAAAAACAAAAAACAAAAAAAAAAACAAAAAGAAAAAGTGTGTCAAGCTAACAAGCCCCATATTGCCCTCTGGGTTGGTATCATGTTTAACGTTTGGCACATCAGCAAGCAGTGACTAAGGATGATCAGGAAGGGTGATAGTGTAGTGTAGTTTGTTATGTTGTGTTGTGCAGTAAACTCACATCCAGGGCATGCTGCAGGATTGCAAGCATAAGCGGGGCCGGAGGAAGCACCCCGGGGTGCAGAAAGGCCTGGAGCTCCTCCAGAGCCTGCGGGAAGAAGCCGCAGTCCAGCAGGCTCTGCACGTTCCGCAGTTCCTCTAGAGCCCGCTGCGCACAAAAACAACACCACACCAGAGGCAGATGAAAGAGGGGAAGAGAGACGGAGAAATAGGAGTGGAATTGCCTTTCTAGGGGGGGTCAACGTGGCACTGTCAGTCACTGCCTGGTTACATCTCTGATTACAGAGAACTTTGGAGAGAGAAAGGCAGGAGATGGAGAAAGAATGGATGAACCCCTTATGCGTTCTCTAAATAGCTCTTTCGGAAGAAAGTGGAGGGACAGCTCAGGCTTTTTTGTAATGGGTCTGCCAATCAAAGAGTCACCAATCACATTGTCTTGCTCACATCAGCTGACCCGGATATGATGCTTTCTCGACAAACGAATCACCCTACAGCCATGCTTAAATGACAGGAGGGGAAATTGAATGACCTGAACTTGTCTGGGAAAAAAAATGTGTGCTTATGCTACTAGCCCGATAAGCATTGTGTTGAGGCAATGCTAATATTCTCAAAGGCGATTTGAGGCAAGTACCTGAGAGGCGGGACAAGACAGGTAGAAGCTTTGGAACTCTGGGTAAGTAGGCTTGCTCTTTTGCTTCCATATCTAGGAAGGAAAAAAAGAGAACATGTCACAAGAAAAACATTAAAATCACTGCATTACATTGTACACTGTGGTTTCGAAGCTTTAAAATTGGATGTGATTTTTTTTAGGCTGTACATCAATAAAGCTTATTTATTACCTATTGCAAATAGATTTTTACAGTAGTATATTGTACATTCACATGGAGTGCAAAAAATGTTACACCTTTATCTAAAAAAATAAATAAATAAAGATCAATTACTTCAATAACAGTACATTTCCCTAGAGCACCTTAGGGTTGATAAGCAGGATTTGAACGGTTTCTGGGCCGGTTTCTAGGCTACTTGCAGGCTAGCCAAGTTCATTAACTGCTGTGCCATAGCCCAAATGTTATCATCATGTACCCATATTAGCTACTGGGTTCAAGAAATGCAATAAAAATTGCACATGTTAATTGAACAAAGTTATTTTGAATATACGACTTATATAACCCCGGTCAAAAAAAATGGATGGCAGGGATGGCAGGTGATGGCTGCAGATAGGCACCTCCATATTGAATATGTAGTCTTCCAGAATATTCTCAAGGCCTGAGAGCAGGTCGGGGTCAGCGGTGCATTCCATTGTCTCTGTTTCCTCTATCACGTTCTCGGATGAGCTGTCCATGTCTTCTAGGTCCCCTTTACTAGGATTGCATGGTTGACACACGGGCCAGTTCAATCTGGCAAAGGATTTCTGAATGATGCGCATACACACACACACACACACACAATGAACAGTCAGCAATTGCGCAGTCACTCACATCTTTGAGTGGACTTTATTCCCCTCTATCAAAATCGATATTAAAACTAATTCTTAATAAAAGCAAAATGTGGGATGGGGTATGGGCAATCAAATGTATTTAAGCAAAATTAAAAGTAAAAGAAAACAATTCAATCGTCAAAAACTTTACATTTTTGAAGCAATGTGGAGATCCTACTTATTTATGTCAGGTTTAATGGATGGCATTATTTGACTCAACAGAAATAGATGCCTCACCCCGAATAGATGAAGGGCCAGCTGGCGCATGGAGGTACAAAGAACTTCCTGTTGGTCCAGTAGATTCTCCCCTAGGTGTCTGTTTATGACGTGGGTAATGGCCACTGAGACTGGCTTCTCAACATACACAACAGCTCTGCCGGCCTTAAGGATCCTGCAAACAAAACATCACTTGTCAGTCAACACATTTTATCTGTAAATGTAAATCCTTTATACCAAATGGTATACTACAATATCCCCTGACAAATTTGTAATAGCACAATTACGGAAAGAAAGCTTCACTAACCGGCTGATAATGTCCCTTCTCTTGAAGTCAACCACGTTCAACAGCACCACCCAGTCCTAAAGTATAATAAGGCTTGTTAGGATTATGTATTAAAATTGAGCAGGATTTACCTAGTGTTTATTTCAGCTGTATGAAGATGCACAGGCAGTTTACCTGAAAGGCCCCAGACACCACTCCTCTGGCCACCTTCTCTCTCCATGCCTTCACTGGGTTAGCAAAGCCAGGGCTCCGGGCCGAGAGGTCCACTTCATATAGGGCCTCAGGCAACCAATCATTAAGCTTCACGCTGTCCAGCAAGTATTCTGGTGTGACAATCCATTTCCCTAAAAAAAAAGACCATGATGAATTAAAATCACCAATTCTGAAAACAATACACTGGACAATGGCCACTGCCGAGCTGTACCTAAAATGTCAAAGTCACCATCACCATACTGGAAGGCAGAGATATTTTTTCATACTGTACAACAAAAACACCTGGATAGCATTTTATCAACTATAGTGTCATTTTAATCATATTTGTTGTTACACACATATTTGTTACACACACAATATAATTATGAAATGCTGAACATAACAATGGGACAGTTGCAGCCAGGTTAATCTAATTTGTCCTTACACAAGTAAAACAAAACTGTTAAATTGTTTAACTGAGAAGCACACCCCAATAAAAACACCATATTTAAATTAATTAGAGTATTTATTTATCTATTTCAAATATATAATTCTGAATAGAAATGTCACAATCACACATTTAAATAGCAGTTACACACCTCCAGCACAAGCTGCTAAGAACTTCTCACTGGGCACTGCCTGCGCAACTACCAGATGGGTGATGCATTCCTTGTAAATCTGCAACATGATAAGCAACAGATAAACCACACCATTAGAGTACCTCATGAGTGAGGTCCACTGGTCTCCACCAGCTCTGCGCTGACTATAGAAAAAATACTAAAAAAGGGTCAAGGATCTCTTTGTGGTGCCACCAAGACTTTAGGGACTTCAATCATTGCATAGAAAAGTCGACTATATTTGGATGCAATTGAGGGCAAGGACAAAATGGTGAAGTCAAAAATACATCTCAGAATCTGAAACCAATTAGGGCCATTTCTCAGGGCGAATGACTGACTCTTCATCTTTCTCTGAATGAACTGCAACATAGGTGTACGTCAGCGCTCTCAATGAAGCCACCATGGGAGCTATTTTTAGACCAGTGAAAGGATGAATCTCATGGGAAAATAATTCCATTAATTAGTCTGGAAAATCACTTGTGTAGTCAATGGATAGATACAGCCAAAGGTGCTTTCTAAACTTTCAAGAGCCATCTGCTACTGTATGGCGTAATGTAGCCTTTCTCTGTATATTTAATTTGATAAGTCATTTACAGAATTTAGTCTACTTTTGCTCTCAAAATTATCTTGTACATGTGATAAACCAAATTAAATCATCATCATGCTTATCCTGCTGTACATTATTTTTTGAAGATAATGTGACCTGGCACTGACACTATACCTCCATGCACACGCACACACATTCACACTCTCTCTCTCACACACACACAGACACACATACACACAGACACCGGAACAGCCCCCAGCTTGGGTTTGGATGGGCATGTTTTTTTCAACAGCAGCCAACTCACCGGGCCTCCAATGTATATTGCACCTAGCTGCTTTATAGCACGGAGAATCTGTGCTTTACGCTGGGCATCCTTGATCCCGGATATCTGAAATATGCGCTTGCTGCTGGACATTGCTCTACAGGGTCATCAACACTGAACATACCTACAGTATGTATAAAAATAAACACATTTTTATTTTCACATGCAACACATGTAATTCTTCTGGATGATTTGTAAATGTGTTGCACAGGCAGATAGAATGCATTGTATGCATGCCCAGACAATGTCTGTTTTTTTTCATAACCCCAGACATTTCTGTCAGTAATCAGTTTTCTTTTTGTCCCAAGTCAGAGTTTTAAACCAGTGATTACTCAGTGCCATTCAATAATGTTACTTACTCCATTGCTATTTTTAAAATGTGTACTAAATTGATAGTATTGTTTGCCTGTTGCTATTAACTCAATAGTCCTCATTTATTTTAGCCCTGTTTCAGCCAGGGAAAGCTCAGAGAAACATTTACATGATATCAGACAGCGATGTGTTTAGCCATATTTTAACCTATAGACTTTACAAAACACAAAATCTGTCTTCATGTAAACCTAATTAACTGATCAACATTAATTAAACAGAGGAAGTTTGTGAGGCAGCATGTGATTTAAAGTAAATGCCCAAATCCTAATGTGCCCCTGTCATCATGACATTTAACACTCACTTGATTCTCAAAGTATATATATTTGCTAAAATACTACTCCTAAAGATGAGCAGACATAGGATATTGACAACATGGTAAAGCATTTTAGTACTGTATGGCATTACCAACCCCAAACGCAGAACATCTGCATATGTTAACGTTCTCTGTCAAGTAACGTTAAGCTAAACCCTGAAAAAAGAAAGTGTTACACAGTCGATCAGATTTTCCCAGACCGCATTTTGTGGAAAACACTGTAGATCATAGCTGTAACCAAAGCTGTAGTGTCAAAAATGAAAGGTAATGTGTCAAATTATGCCGTCGATAATTTCTGAAAACTAGATGATTACTCATGCAAGGTTTCAGCTCAACCTTTAAGCGCGCCAAAATGCATAACATTTGGCTGTTGTGGAACTGTGACAAAATCCACGAAAAATCAGCGTATTGTGTTAGACAATCAAAGACAGCAAGGGTTAAGATAAGCAAGACCACTTAGCGAAACTAACTTCAATGGTTTGCTTTTTGTGAAATCTTACCTAAGATGAGCTTGATGAAGAAATGTTCACGATTTCTTTCCTTAAACGGAATGTGCCAAAGAGTTGGGGGACAGGCAGTGTTTATCTTTCAATGAGGAAATCTGAAATATTTTCACGCTTGTTGTGACAAAAATTACATAGGTGTGTGATTAATAATCTTAATGACATGTTAAATAAAATTGTCTATAAAATATCATATTAGAAAAAGGAATTAGTATAAAATAATACGACCCCTACATATACTGAGCATTTGTACCATTCCATGATTCGGAAGTTTACAAGTCGAAGCTTCCGGTTGGTTGTCAGAGACGCTATCGCGTTGCAAAGGGATTTTATTGGCATGTTACAATGTAGCAGGATGCTAATTATCAACATCATGAATGAGTATCAACATTTCGAAAGTGACAAATCCTTCTGGTAGCACATCTGCGGTCGGCGAAATGTACTGCTCTGCTCGTATGAGTTCCGTGCCTTAGTTATACAGTTGTTGGTCGCCATCAAGTTTTGTGTTGTGCAAGCTAACGTTAACAGATTAGCTGGTAAAATAGCTCTCCTCCAACCAACATTGCCCAATTGCTAGTGAGATTTAACATTAGCCAACGGTGTTTGTTTCCACCGATAATCTTTGACCTAGCGCTTTATCTGACCTCGTCACGTTATGTACACTGCACCTGTTAATGTAGTCTTCAGCTATGTTTTATACATTTTTATTGTTATTTTTGCCACCCAATATTCATGCATTTAGACACCTGTTGATATAGGTTGTACAGTAATATCTAGTCTATCAAATCGATGATATTACATTAGAGAAATCCTTATAAAATCACCACAAAAGCCCCCTTTCTAAACGTTAATTTTACTATGCTTGTGAACGCAAGCCCCCTGACCACTGAGAGTGGAATAAGGGCTGAATCTGGAGACATTTGACCATCTTCTGTTGAAGGTAACGTTAACATTGGTTTGATCTTTTTCTAGCTGTATACTTAGACTGTAGAACATTCATTATTGTATATATAACTGACTGACCATTAAATGTAACACATAATTACCATTTTGCGCCAGACAGGGCAGAGTTTGAATTTTATTTCATAGAGATTTTAACAGGTTTACCTTTTGTGATTATGCTATGAGATTTATTTATCTTTCATTTGACTCTTTGGAGAACTACTCTTAAGCAGGAGGCCAGTTTTGCAATGCACCCAGCAACAGTTGCACTGGTGCTGCTAATGTTTTAGTTTGGTGATGAGCACATACTTTAGGTCTGAGTACTGCCATAGGGGCCAGAGCTGACTACTGTGGGCATGGACTTTCTTGATTTAATGTGTGTGTGTGTGTGTGTGTGTGTGTGTGTGTGTGTGTGTGACTGCATGTTGATCTAATGGTCCTCATTTACTAAACGATCGTACAACTGAAAATTAGGTCTACTCCTGCACACAAACATTTTTTATTAATCATATGATGATTAATATGATAGTATGATTGCATGAAGGACCAATGAGATCATATACAGACATCATACATCATATTATCTTAATTTTAGGGTTGAGGCCTTTGAAATAATAATAGATTTTGGCATGACATTCCAGTCGCCATATTTACCATCTCATATTTACCAACACCTTAGCTGCTATTTGAGCCATAGACAACATGGCCTTCTAGCAGACTTGGTACACCTGTCACAATGCTCTGTCTTTGTAAATTTACTGTGTGGGATTAGCGTGATGATGACAAAAGAGCTTTGACAGTGTAGGCTAAAACAACAACTGTGCTGGTTAATCGTAGTGCTATCCTATTGCATGCAGAGGCAGACTGAAAGATACAGAAACAGACCCTGATTTATGGGCCAGACTATGTATTTTGATGTTAAGGTCTGGGTTGTCAGGCTATCAATAAGGTGTCCTGCTACTTTGCTCATCAATTAATTGATTTTTGACTAAATGTTGAGGTCAGTGCTTTAGCTTGTTCTTCAAGCTCTCTGAAGTGCATTGTCAATTTGGTCAACCCGAAACATGATATTGAGTTTAAATAGCATATTTCTTACATCTTGGTGCTTATTCTGTACAGTTTCTTGAATCCTTGTGGAGACTGGAGTGCTGATCAGCAATGGAGCTTATATTGTGTAATGTCAAATTGCAGTAGTGCTGTGGGCAGCCATGGATGCTATTTGGAGTGGATCACTAGGGAGTTCTGTATTATCACATAAGATTTGACATTGATATGTGTTTCAGTAATTTATGTTGAGTCCTTAAAGCCACTATGTGTAGGATTTATCTTCTATTTATCTTCGTCTTTTATTAAAAATAATTTTTTTATTTTAAAAATATAATGTAAAACGATGGTAATTACCTCCATGAATAAATTGTAGTGTTCCCGTAAACTTGGTCATTTCCATTTATATATAGATGTGGCTGGGTACCAAATGAGAATATCCATTTTGCGCCGCCATTTTCAAAATGAGGACCATTGGAAATGAGGACCGTGGGAAGGGAAGGGCTAATACATTTTATTCAAACGTTTGCAGTATACCACTTCGCCGATAGATGGGAGAAATTCTCATACAAAAAAAATAAAACTTACACATAGTGGGTTTAAAATCAAGGGAACAGGGCTCTTTGAAAAGTCTTTCAATTTGATGTGGGAGAAAGAGTAGGAGCCCTGATGTTTCCTAAGCTAAAACCTGCACTGGTTTCCATGTTTGTTTAATTAAAAGAGAGCCAGTATGTGCAATGGCAATGTTTTTTGGACATAATAACTTTAAGTGTCCCCTCAAAGGCCAACATAACAGATATAGATAGATAGAGAGATGGATAGAGAGATATAACCTGACCC
Organism: Limnothrissa miodon; assembly: GCA_017657215.1. Classification (NCBI taxonomy): domain Eukaryota; kingdom Metazoa; phylum Chordata; class Actinopteri; order Clupeiformes; family Clupeidae; genus Limnothrissa; species Limnothrissa miodon. The sequence goes on from JAGFZM010000066.1 coordinate 1,497,118, forward strand.
TGGGTTGTGTGGCACAGACGTGGCAGCCACTTGTGCCATAGCACAGGCACTGGACTTTTTCATGTTATCAGTTATTTGACAAACATTTCAAATGAGGCTCATACTAGAAAGTTGAACTTTATATTTAAAGTCTGAATTTCAGGGATTACCACTAGTCTGCACTTTGCATTTAGAGAAGTACTTTTTTGTAGTTTTATAATGGTATTGGCAGAGGGAAAATATGTCGGGAAAAACATTCTGACCCCACTACATCCTTTTCAGTCTCCTTGTGACAATGGTATACAGCTAACCTGAAGAAAGTCGTCTCTGAAATAATAGGCCTAAATATTGAACCGGAGGCTTCTTCCTTCTTCCGTCTTGTCGTCTTGAAAAATAATTACCTGTGGTGCCTTTCTGTGAGGAAGATTGTGTTTGACCTGACAAGTCTTAAGTGCTTCTGAAACAAGGAGGCTGTTTGTGTCACAGAAAGAGAGAGAGAAAGAGAGAGAGGGAGAGAGGGAGAGAGGCAAACAGACAGCAGGATGCTGCGAGTCATTCCTTAAGTGTTCAGAGACTCCGTCTGCCCCAGTTCAGCCCTGTGTGGCAGCGTCGGCAAAGCCACCAGGGCCCTGGCACATCAGAGTTCAGAATAGATAACGAGAGAGAGAGAGAGATGGAGGGAGAGAGGGAGGGAGGGAGAGAATGAAGGATGGAAGGCGCAGCTCTTTAATTAGGCCCCGTGCGCAGAAAGTGACGGCACCAACCTGACACTACTACTACTCTCAAGTGTAAGCAGATGCGAGTGCCGATGCACGTCCGCTGTGCTGCGTATGCCGCGCAAGCATAAACACGTACGATGTGCACACATATACACACACTTACTTACACTAATACACGGATACACACACATGCATACACTGACACAAACACACATACACGAATACACACACACACACACACAATAGCACACGTGATATCAGGACCGACAAGTGGAGAGACCGACAGATGTACTCACACACTTCACACACATACACACACACACACACACCCTTAGTTCTTGTGTAATTACACTCTGCAGAGTCTAATCCTATGATTGAAAAACCCAGACACACTTTCAGAAGTCGCACCATGCACACGCACACATACACACACACACACACACTCCATCACACAGTGCACAGAGAGAGCGCAAAGAGGGGGAGGAGAGGAAGGTGGCGTCGTGGTGGTGGGCTTTGAGAATACTGGGAAATAATAAAGTACAAGCTTAACTGCGGAGTCTGTCAAGTGAAGGAAATAATATTTGTCCAGCTGGACAGCATTTCGCTTTTGTGCGGGCTAAATTAATGTTGAGATTTCTGTCTGAGCGCCCGAAAAAAGGCAGCCGTGTCAGGGAGGTATCGCGATCTGTTTGGAGTTTGACGTGGGGATTATTAAAATCAGGACAGATGAAGGGGTGGGGAAGGGGGGTTATGATGGAAGGGGGTGGGGTGGGGTGGAGAGGCGGCTTGGTTTGCGGGAGCGTCAGCCCGAGCCAAATTGACACTGACACTCTCCATTATTCTCCACTTGACTCGTGATGACGCTGTTGATAGCATGTCTCAGGCGGACGCAACAGAATAACATGGTAGGAGTGTGTGACTGTGTGTGCATGTGTGAGTGTTTGTGGGTGGCGGGGTGGGGTGGGGTCCTTGCGGATGGCGTTGGTGAACTTGTTGACGGCGTGGATTGCGGCGGCTCAGTGGTGGAGGGTCGGCTGGGTCCTTGCCCACCCACTTGCTCAAGGTGAAGAGCTGAGCGGTGTTTATTTTCAGACACCTGACTCTTTAGCTCTACTCTTTCTCTTCCTCTTCCCCTTTCTCCCTCTCTCTCTCCCTGCCCTTTGCAATTACCGTAAAGTTGCCCCTATTGTGACTTGAATGCATACGAGTGCTCTTCATGCTGTGCCCAGAATACAAGATTGGTGGTGAGGGGGGGATACTGAAGGGGCAACTTGAAGCAGGAAGCATCTTCAGTGGATACATGCATCTCTTTGTTTCATCTTCAGTGGATACACCTACTGTATCTCTTTGTTCCATATGCAGGATCAATCACTTAGCTTAGTGTGAGGCCTTTTTTACAACCTCTAAAGTGCTGTCGTCTCATAGTTGTTCCTTCCTACATGTAAGTGCCACCTTCTTACCCTTTGTCTTGTGCCCCAGCAGGGCCCCCTAGGCCGGGCATGGACTGGCATCGGGACCTGCCGTACGACCACACCGTGGTGGACCTGCCTCTGCCCGGGGTGCCGACGGAGGCCGACATCCAGCTGCTCTTGCGAGACACGGAGGAGAAACTGAAACTCAACGCCTGCAGGTTTGTAACTGTCTGCAGTCCTGTCGCATACCGAAATTCCCAGTCATTCAAGTCACTAGCCCTGTGAAAACCATTATGTGGTCTTAATATCTAATGAATGGGTGTTTGGGAGACATCCCTTGCCTGCCTTAAAGGTTTGAGGCTTGTAAGCACACATCGCCTGTATACAGCACTGAAGTGCAATAATTTAGTTTAGTCTTAACCGGCATTAATATGAATCTCTTGACATTTGTATTCATGATAGTTTATTTTGTGGATTCATGCAAAGCTTGTTATTACAGAGAATGTGTCACAGAAAAGATTTAATTACGTCTCTGTGACTGACAATGTGTCATCAGTGTAGTTGTCGTTCTGTTCTGCGGCTGAAGGCTTCTTTCCTAATCAGACGGGCTAACACTGTGGTGTGGTTTGCCAGGTGTGTGTGGACAAGTGACCGAAGCATCACCCGGAGTCCTCTTCTTGTTTTCCTCCTCTCAATGTCACGCCATATGGGGTCAGAGTCAGCTGTCCTGTCCTTAAGGTCTAATTCAACAGGAAATTACACCTCTGACCAAAGAGCCCCCTCTCTCTCTCACTATCCATAGCTCTCGTTCTGTTTCATTCTCTCTTCTTTTTTCACCATTCTCCCCACTCTTTTTCCCTCCTCTTGTCCTCCCTCCCACCCTCCCTCGCTCCGGCCTTTTCTCTGTGAAGCAGGGGCCGTTCTGTCCTCTTTGCTTGAAGGACTGCAGAGGAGAGAAGAGGAGAGGCTCTCACAGGCCGAGATGGCACCTCTCTATTTCTCTCTTTGCCTCTCTCTCTTTGCCTCTCTCTCTCTCTCTCTCTCTCTCTCTCTCCCTTCCTCGCTCTCTCACTCCTTTTGAGGGGAGAGGCAATGAGAAAAAAAAATCTATCTCGTTTTTCACTTCTTTCTCTCTCCTTCTTTCTTTCTTTCTCATTCTCTCGCTCTCTCTTTCTCTCTGTCCCTCTCCTCCCCCCCCCCC
>JAGFZM010000066.1:1505292-1512792 GCA_017657215.1 Limnothrissa miodon
CAGCGCGTGTACAGTAATTGTTGTGTGTGTGTGTGTGTGTGTGTGTGGCATAGTAGGCCTGTGTGGTATGAGCGAGACATGTCACTCCGCTCGACTCGCCTGTGTCGCTTCACCAGCCAATTTTCGAGGGGTGCCAGACGCCCCGAGACGCAAGATTATATTGATGTCTGTGTTCATTACGCATGATGGATCTCCATTCAGGGGGTTAGGGGGCAACAGAGGATGCTTCACCCATTCATACACTGGGAGTAATGTAGACTTCAGTATCTTGCTGTCTTGATTTGATGATGTCAGGCAGATCGGGGTTCGAACCTGCGACCCTCCGGTTGCTGAACAGCACCTCTACCCCCCACGCCCCCATCTCTGTTTTACCTCTAACATCTCCCCCAATCTGGTCCTCCTCCAGCATCGAGCAGAGTCTGAGAGAGCTGCAGGCTAAGATGGGTGAGCACCTGGGCAGTGAGCGGCCCTCCAGTCCCACTGAGATCCTCCAGTGGTTCAACCCGCGCAACCCCAACGGACTCAAGCCCATCGCTACGGGACACCAGGAGCTGCTGGAGTTCTACAGGGCACTGGTAAAACGCAGCCCCCCGGCAGAGCCGTCAACACACCACACAAGCATCAGACCTTACACGCCAACCTTTCTTACTAATAAGTGGATCTGATGACGGGGTTGTAGTCATTGCCTAGTTAGTTGATGTTGGAGGTACTGTACTGTACTGTATGAAACGCTAGGTACTGTAAGTCATTTTTTTTTTATAGATTATAGTTTAAGTTTGTTAGATTATATTTTTAGGCTCTTAGCAGACCTCTTAAACCAATGTGGATTATAAAATTCTTTTAAACTAAATCAAGCAGAAGTCAATGTCTTGAAGTTTCTGTGTCCTATGTCTTAGATGTTGTCTGTGTTGTCCATCTGAGTGTCCCCTTTGGGAAAGTCTGTCTTGTCTATCCAGTTCCTGAGAGAGTTGTGCATGCCTTACGACTTAGCTTTATTGTGTTCTTGTTTGGCAGCACCAGTACCTGAAGGAGGAGGTGAACCGCGAGGAGGTGGTCCTGCAGCTCCTGGTGAACATCTCCTACCAGTGCGGCGTCTCCTTCCCCAGCTCTGCTCCCCTCAGCTCCCAGCACTCCTCGGTGCTGCCGAGCGTCTTCTGCACGGTGCGGGAGGAGTCGCCCCTGGAGCTGCAGGACCTGTGGGAGGACGTGCGGCTCCAGCTGCAGCGCCACCTGCTGGGGAAGCTGGAGAAGGTCGGAGGCGAGAGGTTGGCGCCGGTGGAGGTGGAGGGAGGAGCGAGGGAGGAGGAGGACGAAGCGGAAGCGGAGGAGGAGGAGGAGTGTGAGTTGTTCCGAGTGCCCAGGCGCATCATCTGCCTCCAGCAGCTCCTCTTTCTCTACCCGGAGAGCCAGGTGCTGGCCCGTTACCAGCGGCTTCGCGCCAAAGCCACGCAGGCCCTGATCCAGGCCCGCTGGGCATCCAGCGGCATCCGGCCGAGTGAGCGGGGCTTCCAGCGGCTGGCGGCGGGCTTCCGCGCAGCCGTCCCAGCCCTTGTCACCATGGTGAGCGATGACCTGTACGCATTGAATGCCGTGGGCGTGGAACCACACGCTACGCTGGCGTTCCTCAACCAGGCCTACCTGGCTACCGTCAGCCACGAACTGGCCACGCTGATGGAGCAGGAGATCGAGAACGCCCTTAAGGACAACACGGCGCCCCAGGCCAAAGGAGGACGAAGACTGAGCAGGAGCAAGGCCACTGTTGGTCAGTCAAAGCAGCATACTTCTACTTACTAGTATACTCATTACTAGAGTGGATTAGTAGTCCGTAGATTAGGCACACACACATACTGTACACAGCCCACAGTGAGCATGTACCGCGGTGAAATTCATTAACCTTAAGCACACACAAACACAGTGAGGTGAAACACACTAACATGAACCATTGGGCCGCACGCACACACACACACACACACACACACACACACCACACAGCAGGGTGAAACACACTAACCCAAAACATTGGGCAAAACACACACACACACACACACACACACACACACAGTACGGTGAAAACACTAACTCAAAACGTTGGCAAGAGACACACACACACACACACACACAGTAAGGTGAAACACACTAACCTGTAGTATTGGCCAACTAAAATATCTGCTGTGGTGCTGGGGGCACAGTGTGGGGTTAAGTACCCTGCCAAGGGCACCTCAACCATGCCTGTGGATGGAACAGCGATGTTTAACCACTTTCCTGCCCAGGCTTTTTTTTCTGGTCCCGGGGATAGGAACCGGACACCCAAGCCAAAAGCCCAAACTAATAAGTTGCTACTTGGAAGAATACTTGGAATGTTTAACAATTATAATCAAGTTTACGGTCAGAGACTTGATAAAGATCTCTACCAGTACTTATTAGGTTCTGCTAATTCAACTGAAGTCATTAAAATAGAGACTTTGAATGTAGTAATAACCTTGTGTACAACTGTGTAAAATTATACTTACAGTGAATAATAATCGTTTTAAAAGAGGCTCTGATACATCCTAAATAATGATATCCTAAAAGGAAACTCCATACGTTTTATATGAACCTATATTATAGATCTATAATAGACAAAAGGGAGTAAGGAAGTATCTCTTAGATACTCTTTTTCTTTGGCCTATTTATTTCCCTTCTGCTTATCTCAGTATTTGCACATGAGTCTTTCATTGCCAAGGCCAGGAAGCACACACACACACGCACACACTCATCGGTCATCCTTCCTCTTGAGACACTCCAGATGAGAAAGAGGACCAGGAATAATACGGTTTGAGTCATTTTGTGTTCTACAGAAGAACACACACACACACACACACACACACACATGCCGCTCAGTAAACCATCAAGTCCTTGACTGCGGGGCAGATTAGTTAGCTGAGGTCACCGAGACCTCGGAAAGGCCCAGGCCAACATGATGCTCTGGTCTCTAGCCAGTCCAGAGACCTTGAGTGGGTCTCACCACAAGAACTAGTGGGGCAGCATTGCCTTGATTCAAATCTACTTTTAATTTGTCTTGGAAATATCCAGATGGCCCCGACCAATTTCAAAAGTATTTAGCCACAATTAGCTCTAAGCTGTTTTAATTTCAGTGAGGTAAAACATGATTAAAGCAAGTAATTGCCTGAACCAAAGAAATAAAGCGGTTTATTAGATTTATTTCATTAAATTCCATTGATAAGAGCCACCATTTATTTTAATGTGTTTTATTAGTTTGTTGTTGGGGGCCATTAACACTGAAGAAAACGCTCCTATCCTATTTAATAGAAGTCATATAGAAGGGTGGAGAGGAACTGCGCCAGACCACACTGTTTTCACTCAGTGTGTGTGTGTGTGTGTGTGTGTGTGTGTGTGTGTGTGTGTTTGTGTGTTTTTTTATCCTTTCCTTCTTATTCCTTCTGTCTTTGTGTGTGTGTGTGTGTGTATGTGTGTGTGTATGCATTCTTTCTTATTCTTTCTGTGTGTGTGTGTGTGTGAGTGTGTATGTGTGCTGGAACAGGCCCCTGAGACAAGGATTTCCTCCTCAGTCTCTCTGTGTGTCTCTCTCTCCCTGGGGAAGGCATCCTCCTGCATCAGATACTGTCAAACCACTCAAGCGTTTAACAGACTTCACACACACACACACACACACACACACACACATACACACACATAGTGACAGACAAACTTGCTTTCTCTCTCTTTCTAACTCTCTCACTTTCTCTCTCTCTCTCTCTCTCTCTCTCTCTCTCACACACACACACACACACACACACACACACACACACAGACTTATTCCTTTTGGGGGAAAGAGGATGAAGCATCATTGTTTCCTTCTCCAGATGTGCACGGCTTGGCCCTTTGTTGGTGTCCCCACTTTCTCTCCGCCCCCCACCTCTTCAGTACTTCTACCTCTTTCTTTCTTCCCCTCCTCTGCCCCCTCCTCTCCTCATCCCTCTCTCATCCCTCTCTTCCTTGGTGTAATGGACTGAGGAGAGGAGGAGGGTTGGCTGGAGGAGGCGGCTACACAGGTCCACTGCTCAGGAATAATGAAACCACTTTGGTGCCTCCCTGTAGACCTGTGTGTGTGTGTGTGTGTGTGTGTGTGTGTGTGTGTCTGTCTGTGTGTGTGTCTGTCTATGTGTGTTTGTCTGTGTGTGTGTGTGTGTGTGTGAATTGTAAGATGCATGTAAGATGCATGTGTGTGTGTATGTCTGTGTGTGTATACAAGGAATTGAATGTAAGTCTGTAAATGCAATAGACTCTGTGTGTGTGTGTGTGTGTGTGTATGTGTGTGTGTTTGTGTGTCTGTGTATGTGTGTTTGTGTGCAGGTCTGTGGATCTCTGTCTGTGTAATAACAATAGTAATGTGGGTTAGGTACAGTGTAACGGTCATTGGGGTGTACTGACGTAAGAGAATAATGGGCGACACAGGGGCCAAAGAACACAATGTCGCTGTTAAGCGTACAATCCCATTTTTGACGTTATTAATCCATTAATGGGACACCTTAAACGCAGCATCCCGTTTATCACCTGGTTGCATCTCATGCGTATAGACAATAAGCACAATATAGTTTTTTTGTTTTTCCTTTGGTTATTGACTATGATGAGCTCAATAACTGCTGATTCCATTGTTGCTTGCTAGTTTAACTGTTGTTTCCTATGGTTGCTATAGTTACTAATCAAAAGAGCACTGATGTGGAACGGAATAAGTGTATGTTTTTTTTATCATAGTTGTCCTTTATTGAAATAACGGACACCCTGTCAGCCAATCAGAAAAAAGCATTTAATTCTCCAGGTGATCATCTTGTATAAATGTATGTATGAAAGTGTGTGTATGGCTGAATGTGAAAGTATTTATATATAAATGTATGTATGAGTGTGTGTGTGTGTGTGTGTGTGTGTGTGTCTCCTCACCCAGATGCTTGTGTGTGTGTGTGTGTGTGTGTGTGTGTGTGTGTGTGTGTGTCCACATACCCTTCAATGAGCAACTCAGGTTTGTCTGCGGAGGTATGCAAGTTAAAGAAATGCGAAATGCTCTGCAATAGTCTGCATTCTTATTTGCCAGCGTCTGAGTAGCCCCCTCAATAGACTGTGGCGGTTCGGGACTGGCGTCTCCTTCCGCACTCGCTCTGGCCTGCCGACCTTCCGCTGTGAATTGTTGCTCCGGCGTGAATAGTTCCCTCGCTTCACTTCCTCTCTCAAGGCTGCCCATGCGAGGCCCTTTCAGCGCCATCCAGATTGCCTTGCCGACAGTTTCCTTAGCTGTGAAAAGTGTGTGTGTGTGTGTGTCTGTCTGTGTGTGTGGTTTACAATAAAGAAATTAATATATCATAAACATTCATGTTTCTTTGTCCACCCCCCCCCCCCCAACACGTACACACAGAAACACACACACACACACACACACACACACACACACACACTATCTCTATCTATGCCGTTGTGGAGTAGCTCTACAGCCTCTGAGTGGCTCTGCCTTCAAGGAGTGCCTCAGCACTGGAGGGGATGGAGAGATTGCTTAGGCTTGCTAGAATGCTCCAGAAAAGCACCGGCAACCCCTATTTGTTAATATTTAATAAGGCCACACTTCAGTAAATTGTGTCTCGGTGCAGTAGTTTTACGCCGGCTGTCAGCAAGGCTGTGGCGGAGCACAGCTCCTATAATTACCAGGCCAGCAACTGTACTTATTTATTTATTTGGCTGTTGTTTGTTTATTTATTTATTTATTCACACACACACCCACACACACATACATATACTCACAAACACATATACATTCCGTCTACCGTATAGCACTGTGCATCCTTCGCTCCACGCTGGGGCTGGGGGTGTTGGGGGTGTTGCTGGAGGAGTGGAGTTCATCTGGAAGGCTTAGGGGAATTTCTTGCTCTCCACTAATGAGGAGCGAGAGACCGGAGGAGTCTTCTCTTTTCTTATATACACTCGTCTCTGTGGGGTGAAGGTGGAATGAGTGGAACGGCCCACTCTCCACACTCCGATTACCTGTGTGTGTGTGTGTGTGTGTTGGGAAACCGAGGGTATTGTTGAACAATGACCTTTGTGGACAAGCCTGTGGGTTGACTAGTGAAGGTCAACGGAACTTGGGGATGAGCGGGTTTGGTGATTTTGCCCCACACTCATGGACATCAGTCTCACTGCACCATGCAGTGGCTGCGTGTCTAAATTTGTGTGTGTGTGTGTGTGTTTGTGTTTGCGTCTGTGTGCATGTTTGTTGTGCCGGAGCTGTGTGTGTGTGTGTGTGTGTTTGTGTGTGTGTGTTGTTTGTACTGGGACTGTGGCACTGTGTGAGTGTGTGTGTGTTTGTGTGTGTATATACACATGTGTCTGTGTTTTGCTGGGTCTGTGGCTCTTGCTGTTCCTGTGTGTGTTGTGCTGGGACCGTGGCTCTGGCTCAGTGTGTGTGTGTGTGTGTGTGTGTGTGTGTGTTTTGCTGGGACTGTGTCTCTGGCTTTGTGTTTGTGTGTGTGTGTGTGTGTGTGTGTTGTGCTGTAGCCGTATCTGTCCCTGTTTTTAAACGGGGCCGAGCGCTAGTGTGGGGAGCACAGTGTTCTTACTCAGGGCCACTGGGTGTCACTGCTGGCAGGAGAGGAGGAGAGAGAGAGAAGAGAGGAAGAGAGAAGGGCACAATAATAGAGGAGAGGAGAGAGGAGAGCAGAGGTGGCACAAGGAAGGAAAGCTAGGTTCCTTGCATTTCTTTTTTTCTTCCTCTTTCCTTTTTTCCCTTTAGCAACCTTTAAAGTGACTTGTTTGACAGTCATCTCCCGAATGGCCTTGCAGTGAAGCGTACACACAGACACACACACACACATTTCTGCACATGCATGGCCAGGCATATACAGATACACACACACACACACATACACACACACTTAATCTAGACATCATAACTTGCCTTCCACCCTCCACCATGAGAGGCTGCGGTCCCTGCTGTTCCCCCTGCGTGCTAGTTGCCTGGGGTGAGCGATGGCGGGCAGCAGTGGAAAAGGGAAAAAGTGGGAGGGGTGATGCTGGTGCTGGTGCTGGTGCTGCGTGGTGGTGCTGGTGGAGGATCTGGGGAGTCACTCTCGGTGGGGATGCCGAGACCCCTGCTGTCCCCACACCCGCTCCTCCGCCCGTCCCGCTGCACCCATGGGTGAGGACCCCACCCATTACTGCTTGACTCCCCCGCCCCACTACGTTCACCCTTCACCCCTCCCTTCTGGGTAGTTGGGTGCCACAGTGCTCTATGTGTGTTGTGTGTGTGTGGAAGAGAGACCTCTGTGCTCCTCTCTCTTCCTCTTCTCCGTCTCAGAGCGCTGGCTGTATTGTTCCATCATAAGCCGTCAGAGGGGAATGGAGATGTGGTTTGTGGTATTAACATGTCAGTGGACATTTCTGCTTCTTTTTCTAAATCCTCCCCTCCATCACCCCCCCCCCCCCATTCTTTGAACTCTGGCTTGCATCATCTGCCAGCAT
>JAGFZM010000066.1:1531935-1546420 GCA_017657215.1 Limnothrissa miodon
CTGCCATTTCCTCTCTGCCTGAAAGCAATTAGACACACAGGAAACCAGACGCTCCACGCTCATACACACTCTCTGTCGCTCACACACCGACTCACACTGGGTCGCTTGCTCCCTTACTCACTCGTACACTCACACACTCGCTTCTCTCACTGTCACACACCCGCTCAGTCAAAGACTCATTCCCTCTGTATATTTATACTCTCTCTTTGGGTGTTCCATTTGTCTTTTTTGTTCATTTTGGTTTCTTTTTTGTGTCCTGCTTTTGTCTTTTTATCTTGCTTTGTCTCTCTTTCACCCTTACCTACCTTTGTCCCCTTTCTAAAACATTACCCTGACCCGTTGCACAATTCATTCATGTTCGTGTCATCTCCTTGCTTGTGTGTGTGTGTGTGTGTGTGTGTGTGTGTGTATGTGCATGCTTTGGCTTGACTCTGTGAAGCCCTGTGATGGCTCCTCCAGAGCAGACGTTGAAAGGAGCGCTGGATGTTGGATCCTCCATAGGGAACAGGAGGAGGGCCAGGTGCAGCATGCCAGTAGTGTGACCCTGGTGTACACACACACACACACACACACACACACACACACACACACACACAGACTCTCTGATTGCCTTGTCTGTAGTCACCTCCATTTCTGCATTCTTATTCCCTTTTTTAATAAACACAGCAGTTGACAGACAGATTGATTGATTGCTGGAACAGAAGACATGCAGACTGATGTATGACGCTGGACTGACAATTACAGTAATACAAACAAGGAAGAAAACATTCCTGTCCAGAGGGAGAAAAGGCTTCCAAATGGCCTCTCACTGCCAACATAATCTCACTTTCTCCTGAATGCTGAAACAACGTTGAGTTTATATGCTGGCTGCAATAGATTTTTCTTTATGGTTCACTAACTTAAAATGACTCCGCCTCTCCCCCCCTCCTTTTTCTCCTCCACCTCCTCTACCTCTTCTTCCTCCTCCTCCTCCTCTCAGGACGAGCGCTGCTCTTTCTCCATCCAGATGTGGCACTACTTCCTGACGGGGTTGCGGAGCGACCTGTGGGGGGCGCTGCCGCCCGATCTGGCCCGTCGGCTCCTGGCCCAGGTGCTGTGCGAGAGCCTGCAGCTGCTGGTGCAAAGGTACTCCCGGGCCCGGCCCTCCTACCGCAGGGTCCAGCAGGTCAGGTAACGAACGACTACACACACACACACACACACACACACCGTGTCTGACATTCTCCAAAACAAGGGGTCTCAGGGCCATGAGTTTGAGAGTTTGAGAATAGATATAAATTCTCCACTACATCACATTATAGACCACATAAAGCCCTTCTAGGCAAGTCCCTTCACTCGGCAGCCATCCTGGTGACGCCTTCGGGCAGCTATTTGAGAATAACAAGACCAGCATCCTATTTAAAGGAATGGGGAGAAAGCTGGATATCATCTTTGCGAAGTTTATGAAACATAAAAAGTACATGGTTGAAATCACGCTGAAAGGGATTGGTGGTGTTATGTGAAATAAAGGGTTTATAAGCCTTTTTTCTTAAAGTTTATCCACAACTGCGCATGCGCCTGCTTCACAACACCATCTTAATTTACGGCATAACAACACTGGCGGGCTCTCATGGCCAACTATCTCTGATCATATCATAGTTTCGGATACTGCAAGAGATCAACAAAGTATTAACATTGTCTGCATTTGATTTGGCATTGACTGTAAGCTTTAAGATAATATATTATCCTAATATGACGCGCAATATAAGTTTGTATTTTAATAATTTCCCACGGGAAATAACAGTGAAAGTTGGCTTAGTCTGAACGTTAGCTTTCACTGCTAAGCTAACAAACTGCTTAAATGTAGCATGAAGCATGAAGTGAAATATAAAATCCTTCACAAGTGACAAAACTGATAGATACAGAAAATCTCCAATTCCATTTATGTGCAGAATCTTGAATGACAATGAATTGTAGATTTTACTTATTTGCCTATAATGTATAAGGTTTTTCTTAATTTTATTTATTTGATGCATTTTACGGTGGCTACATACCTTTCTTACTGTAACAGCATTCTTAATTCAGTGTTTGTGATGACGGTTAACTTTTTGTATGCTGGCTTCAAGGATCTGCTATAATGTCATGTTTAAAACCTTACGGAATATTGCTGTTTACTCTGAAGTAGCGATAAACGGTATTACAAAAAAAATGACGTTTTTATGCTTTTTCTAGCTTTAACATTCAAATTGGGTACGGGTGACATTATGTAAGATAACTTCATATTTGCGCAATTGTACATTTCCAGTTGAGGCTGCTTTAGCAACATCTTTTCTCCTAACTGCCAACAACTTGCAGGTGCCGCAAAAAACATGACGATATGCTTATGTAGAAGCAACAAAATGATTGGAGCAACGGCTCCAAAAGTAGGCAGGACATATACAATCAACCGCCATCTTTGCGTTACGAAGTTTCCCAATGCATTTCTATGGGCGATTCTATAAGTGATGTGTCTCCTCCTATTAAAACGTCTCTGATTATAGTATCTAATTGTCATAGAAGAATGCCTATATGAAAAAAAGTTGTGTTGCAAACATGAGGAGTACTGGGAAGTTAGCATAGTAGTAAAGATAATAGTTAGCATACAGTAGACATAGTTAGTATCCTACACATAGTATACGGGTAGTTAATTCTATGTTCAATGAGGACTTCCTCTTTTGACCTTTGACCTGATGCTGTGGCAACAGACTGATGGTGCTACTTGTCCTGAGTGATCTCTGAGTGGCTTCATTGGTGGGAATGCTGGAGGTCTAGAACACTCATGTACGCTCCAGTATCCACAACACACACAAACACACACACACACACACACGTGTGCTCCACTATGTGGCTGGCTGGCAATCTGCCTGCCTGTCTCTTCTCCCTCTCTTCTCATACTTACTTCTTCTCCTTAACTTTTTTCTCTCCTTTCCTCTCCATTCTTCTTCAAGACTCCCCTTTCCCCTTCTTTCCTTGTCTTCTCCCTTTCCCTCCTCTTTTCTCTTTTCTTTTCCTTCTCTTCTCTCTCCACTATTCTCTCTTCTCTTTTTTAGTCTCCTCCTCTCCTCTTCTCTTCTCCTCCTCCTCTTCTCTTTTCTCCAGCACTGCATGTCCACTGAGTGCTCAGTCTAGATTTCACCAGGGTCTCAGTGCTCTGCATTAACACATACTTAAAGAGTTTAAACATGCCACCCTCTCCAACCGCTCACCACTGACAAAACCCAGACTCACTTGCTCACGTTCTCTCTGTGTGGGTGTGTGTGTGTGTGTGTGTGTGTGTGTGTATTCATCTGTGTGCATGTCTGTTTGCCTGAGACTGTGTGCGTGTGTGTATGTGTGTATGAACGTATGTTTCTTGGTCTGAGACTCTGTGTGTGTGCGTGTGTGTGTCTGACTGCATGTGTGCCAGCATGCATTTTTGCATATGTTTTTGCGTTCAGCCCGACTGGTTTTCGTTTCCTGAGATGTGCTTTTCCTACAAGGACAGCCAGCCACGGGACTGCTTATGGGAGTAATATTCTGTGTGTGTGTGTTAGTGTGTGTTCTCTGTGTGTGTGTTAGTGTGTGTGTGTGCGCGCACACTCTGTGTCTGCCAAGCAGATGAGCTCTTTGCTCCAGTTCTCTCTTCCGACATAAGTGCTTTAGACATTAGCCAGACAAATAGCGACGTGCCCAAACACAGCCTTTGAAGACACAGCGCCGCTTTTTTTTAACGAGACCTTGTCCCACTGTAACAGGAGGAGGGAATTACCTTCTTCCTTCTCACCCCCTCCATACTCTTCATCCTTCTTAGTCTATGGTTAGGATATGACCATAACCTACAGTAGAATCAGCAGATCTGGATGGAATTCCTGAAACATTTACCACACCGCTCAGCAATGCTAGATACTTCTGATAATTGTGATCCATGTTTTATTTCCGGAAGTGATATTCTGGCTCATTTCCAAAAAGCTTTAACTTAATTTCTCTTGCACCTAGGGCCATCAGTTGGGATTATACCATAATAGCCCTTCATCTCTGTCATCAAATTTCCAAAAAGAGTGTTTGGACAGAGGGGTTAAAATGATAAGGATTTTATTCACTATAATGTCAATTTAATTTTGAACAATAATATGCATGATGTGCATAAAGTGGTGTGTAAGGGGTGAAATTACAACCCTAGTTTTGTATGGGTGTCAGGAGCCTGGTCAGAGTCTCACCCTTAACCACCACCACCCCCATCCCCACCTCCATCTCTCTCCACCCAGGTCAGACATCACAGCCATCCTCCAGTGTGTGCAGCAGCTCCTCTGGAGTGTGTGTGAGGGGCTCAGTGAACTGCTGCCTTCCGGAGGCTCGCGGGGCCCGGTGTCACCATGGTGCTTGTTGTCGTCTTCATTGCCAAGGTCCACTGCGGCGGGGGACTGGGTCGAGGCTATCCACGGGCTGTGCACACAGCTGCTCATCGTGCTGGTGGTCGTCACCGCGCCCCTCCCCGAGCTTTATGGGTAATGTAGTTTATTCTCTCTGTTAGCTTTGTTATGACTCATTTTTCAGTATTGCAGAGTACAATGACTAATGTGGTACAGTAATACAATGGGAAAGGTATAAATATAGAGCACTTTTCATGTGTGCATAACAGATTAGCAAACAAATGAATGAAGGCTTATCTTGACGGGACATTCCTCAATCTTGATTGGGCCAGACATCATGTCTTCATGTCTTCTGCAGAGATGCTTGCCTTTATGATTGCTGTGGGTATGGGAAGTGATGGGATTTAATAAATATTGATGCCATTGTCGATTTTGGCCTAGTTCTTCAGTACTCCTTATTGTTTTATCACAGGTACAGTACAAAGTGACCCAGCATCTTATTAGAACAAGGGAAACCTTGTAGAGCTCTGTGCAGGACTGTCTATTTTAATTTTTGTTTCAAGACGACACATTATCCATAGTCTGAAAAACATGCCAGCATTGCTAATGTCAGAGGGATACGGTTCAAGTGAATTGAAGCATTTACACCCTTCATTACACACATACACATACACACACACATACACACACGTGACTTTTTTCTTTTCTTTCTGGGTGTTCTCTAGGACCTTCCAAGATGGCCCAGGGCCTGTGGGAGAAGCACCAGCAGGCACTAAGGATGTTGATGCTGCTGCTGGCCCAGCAGACATTGGTTCACCCCTGGCCCCAGAGGGGGAGGGTGTCAGCGCGCCGTCTGCCCAGGGTGAGGCTGACGCCCCAGCCAAGGGAGAGCAAGAGGTCCCGGAGCCCACCGCACCCTTTGAGCAGGACAGCCTCACCCTGGACAACGCCTTCTGGCTATCTGTGATCAACCCTGTGGTGTTCCCTGAACATGTGCTGAGGTAAGCACGCATTCTCACTCACACACACACACACACACACACACACACTCTCTCACACACACACACACACACACACACACACACACACACACACCTCTTTTATCGTCAGCTACACCCAGCCAGGGAATTATAATAACCAGCCATTAAGCAGTAATTACTGTGTAATATGTTGTAATTACTATCTAATAACTGCTTAGTCACCTAAGTGTCCCCCCTACACTTACACTTACAGACACACACACACACGCACACACACACACACACATATTGCTGCACTGTTGTAAATGGAAACAATGTGGACTGTGGCACATGGTGCAGTGTAATGCGATTCCATGAGCAGGGAACAAAGATATTTCACAGTTTTATGGAGCGCATGTGTAATGGTTTCAGGGCACACACACACACACACAAACACACACACATTCACACACATTCACACTTTTACTCGACTGCCGGGTCCTCTGAATCATGGGCCTAATTCAACACAGATGCCCCTGTCACACAGGCTATTTCCTCCGTTGCCTGCTTCATATTTCTCCCCTCGGTGACGTTCGGTGTGAAACTCCACATTGGGAAAGCGGCGGGGTCAGGCTCTTGATGCAGCTGACTTCACCTCACTCTCTTTCCCTCTTTTTCTCCCTCTCACTCTATCTCTCTCGTCATCGATCACATCACGCCGTGGCCACGCACAGTGCAGGATCTTTGTGGTGCCTGTGCACAAATCACCCCATACAGACACACACACACATATATACACACACACACACACACACACACACACACACAGCTTAGTGGTGGTGCTCCGAAGGATTGAAATTAGTTTATTTTTTATAACCTCTTTCTTTCTCTCTCTCTCTCTCTCTCTCTCTCTCTCTCTCTCCCCTCTCTGTCTCACACTCTTCATTCAAGCACCCCTTAGAGGCTGATGCTTCTAACCCCTCTGGTCCCATTCAAGGAACCCCAAAGACACAGACAGACACACATACACACACACACACACACACACACACACACACACACACACAGCTTGACTTCTTCAGTCAGCTGTCTGCTTTGATTATGAAATAAAACAATAATGAAACTGTATAACACATAAGCATAAATCAAGCAGAATTGCACAAAAGTGGGGGCTATTCATTTTTCCCTCACATTTCTTTGTGTGTGTGTGTGTGTGTGTGTCCATGTGTGAATGCTGAGTTGTCTATGTGCTTCAGTGTGTGTGTTTAAGGAGACACTTTCTGTGTCTGCTTGTGTGTGAGTGTGTGGACAGTGTGTGTGTGCTACTGTGCTGAGATTTGCCAGCAAAGGGCCAGCCACTGTAGATGAATCTTCTGTCCTTTATACAGCACTCTACCTTATGTACAGCACAGGGACACTATTGTGTGAGGATGAAAACAACCGTCTACTATTGTCTTGTTACGCTGTGTGTGTGTGTGTGTGTGTGTGTGTAAAACAGGCCCTGATGCAGATTTGTGTGTGAGTTTAAAAAAGTCTCTGTCATTGGTCATTGTGTGTGTGTGTGTGTGTGTGTGTGTGTGTGTGTGTCTGTTTTAGGCATGGTGTAAGCAGTGAGCTGTCCTGCCTTTGGTCCCTGAGGATGCTTGGTGCAGGCCCTTGCTTCAGTCCTTCCCTCCTGCTCAACTGCCTTCTGCACACAGACTGCCTGCTACTACGCACACTCATGGAGAACTCATGTAAGAGCACACACACACACACACACACACACACTTTCTCACTGTTGAGTTTCCCAGTGGCAGTGCTCCTGATTAGCGTTATGTGAGCTAGCAAAGAGCAGTGCTAAACAGTCATTAGGTTGGGGAAGATTTAGGAGGGGAAATGACCTTTACACATCCCCCCTCCTTTTCTTTCTCTCCTTCTCTCCTCTCCCACACTCCTCTCTTCTGCTCTTTCTCGTTCTCCCTCTCCTCCTCCTCTCTTCTCCTCTCATATGGAAAAAGGCTAACCTTTAAAAGCGCTTTTCTCTTGCACATTAGTTCACATTACAGCAAGCTCATTAATAATCTGCACAGTTCACTTAGAGAGTAAGATCATGTGAGCGGAGCAGCTGGGGTTTAATCAGAGCATGGAGGGTTATATTGGCATATATGTATACATTTATATAAATGTGGTGTGTGTATGTATGTATGTATGTATGTATGTATGAATGTGCTGTGTCTATATATGCTGAGTGGGACGAATTTGGGTGGTGTAAATCAACACGGTCCCTACACTCTCACATCCACTGGCCAGCTAATGAACAGAGAGAGGCAATGAGGCCATCGTTTTCCACATGGCTATTCTGGCTTACAGACACACACACACACACACACATACACACACACACACACACACACACACACTAATATGTATACCTTCTTTCTTTCACTCTCACATGCTCAGACATACACAAATAAATACAGACACACCCATACAAGCATTCATAAACCCAAACTTAGACCTACGAGCACATGGATGGACATGCAGAGACCAACTCAAACACCATATACATTCAAATGAAAACATACTCAAGGAGACAAGACTTTTAAACACACACACACACACACACACACACCAACTGTCTCTTTCTGCCGTCGGATGAGTGCTGCTCTGCGGAAGAAGCTTTGTGGACTTGGCTAGGGAGCAGGCAAGAGAGAAGGCCCTGGGCAGTACTCAGGGCAACAGTCAAGCAGGTGCTTTCGTTGGCCCGCTGCCAAGGTTGCCGAAGCCTTCGCTCGAAGTGCGTCAGGTGGAGGGCGAACTTGTCTCCCACTGCGCAGCCTCTATCCACCTGTATTCCTCCCCCTAGATTTTTCTCCTCTTTCTCTCTCTCACTTTCTCTCTCTCTCTCTCACTTTCTCTCTCCCTCTCTCTCTCTCTCTCTCTCTCTCTCTCTCTTTCCCCCCCCCCCCCCCCCCTCTCTCTCTCTCTCTGTCTTGTTCATGTGTTGCTCCCCCATAATATGCAATTACCAGACAGACAGAATACATTACAGCGCCGTTGTCCTCTATAATGTACTGTAATGGAGTGATTGCAGGTCAAAGGAACTTTGACCATTTATATATTTATTTCAGGAAAGGGGAACACACTTTTTTTTTTTTGTTCCTTCCCGGAAGAAAATCAATTCCCATCAGAGTTGGGCTGACTAAACAGGCTCCTCCGGGGCCGTCCTATTAGACGCTCCCAGATTAGGTGGCCGCGTGCCTTTAATGCGGGCAGGTCATTTGGGCCTGTCATTTTAAAGCAGCCCAACATTTATCAAGGCGCCCAGGTGTAGACGTCGACCCGGCCTCACTTCGCTCCGGCAGAAGGGAAGGGAGAAGCGAGGGCCTCAAAGACTGCCTCCTCGAGTTCGCCAGCCCATACGAACGTCTGTCATCACACACACACACACACACACACACACACACACACACTCATACACACTTTTAAACAGACTGACGCATGCCAAGGACCGGAGCCCAGGGCCACACATGTGATACCCCAACCTTATACACCTCTTTTTTTTCTTTCCCATCTCTCTCTCTCCCTTTCCCTCACTCCCTCTCTCCTGCAAGGACACTTTTCTAAGCATCCATCCTCCACGTAGCCATTGTGCCCTTGGTCTTGCTGCCTTAATGTTTACGTAGAGTGACGGCTTGTCTTTTTTTCCCCTTGCTCCGCACCTCTGAGCTTTTGTTACCGTGTTACCTTGTTTTCAATTAGAACAGCCCTGACACTTCCACTTCAGTATTTGTGCATGTCCTTGAGTCTCTCTCTCTCTCTCTCTCTCTCTCTCTTCTCCTTCCTAGTAGCAGGATTTTAATTTTATCCACAGCACTTTTTCACCTTGCTTTTTTCCCATCTTTTTTCCCTTTTTATCCATGCTGTCTTGTATCTTGTGAAATCAGCAGAATGTCTTCTAGTTTTGCTTGTTTTTCCCAAGTGTGTGTGTGTGCGTGTGTGTGTTTGATACATTGTATGTATGTATGTATGTGTGTATGTGTGTGTGCAGGTTCACATGTATTTGTGTGTGTGCCAGTGTCATTCAGGTTAAAATGTCACACCCCATGTGTAAGCTGTCACTTCTTATCCAGTTTTCCCACACACGTCAGTACACAGCATGCTCGATTTTAAACACACCTCCTTATTGCGTCATGCCACTGCGTGCACACACTGACACTATGCAACTGACAGTCGATTGATTATTTCTGTCTTTTCGGTGTATATTCCCCTCTCAGACCTGTTCGCCGATGAGCCAGTGGAGCCTCCTCCGGTGGGCCATGAGGTGGCCGACGGCTTCCTGGAGGCCATTGTGACTGCGCTGGCCTCGCTGAGCAAAGTGCCCCGGGCCCTGACCCTTGCCCTGGAGCCCTACTTCAACAAGAACCAACTCTGGGAGCACCTCTACAACCTGACAGGTGCAACAGCCTGTGCTAGAGAAATTGGATGTGTCACACTATACATTTATGTGTGTGTTTTAATGCATATATTTGTGTGTGTGTGTGTGTGGGGGGGGGGGGGGGGGGGGGGTGAGGGTGGTGTTTTGTGTGTGTTTAAAAAAATGATCCAGGTTCAAATGTCACACACTTTTATAGATGTGATTGGGTTCTACACAGTTTCTTTGTGACCTGACGCGTAACTATGTAGGATGCTGCTAGCAAGTTTAAACTTGCTTGTACTGTGAAGCGTTACAGCGCAACATGTGCTTTTATTGTTCATACGTGGCTTTTTCAAAGCAAAGACAACAGCAAACAATTCAAAATGATCAGCACTGTAAGTTATTACTGTTTGTAGCATTGTAGTCTCTGTCTATCATAATTGCAGAGACTGACCACCAAGGCAAAAAAAATAAAAATAAAACAACAGCTTTCGGAAATAAAAAAAAAGCTTTCAAATTGCCGCGGCGAGCAACTCATAAATCATAAAGTCATAATTAAACCCTCAGCTGTCTGTGATCTTGTTTACTTACATTTCCATTTTTCATGTGTTCCCACGAACAAACAACAACAACATCCACTCCCAACCAGCAACATCATCATCCTCAGCAACAAAAAAGGCCCGACATGAATCTTAGCTGTTGAACTAATGGTAGAACATTGATTTTGGCATCGCAAAACACAGGCTGCAATTAAATCCTGACACTTCCTGTTTGGAAAGGCCTTTGATTCGGGAGGTTTTTTAATCTGAGCTCCTGTGGAGATGGGGGCCCGTTTTTGTGTGTGTGTGAGTATGTGTGTGTGTGTGTGTGTGTGTGTGTGTGTGAAAGATAGAGAGACTTTATTACATGCAAGGGGTAATTACTGTAGCATAAATTACATCAATGAGCGGGGCGGTTGGAGGGAGGTTGGGGGTTCGGGAATCGGAGGGAGGAGAGAGAGAGAGAGAGAGAGAGAGATGTATAGAGAGAGAGAGAGAGAGAGAGAGAGAGAGATGTATAGAGAAAGAGGGTGCTGGTGTGTGTTTATGTGGAGGAGTGAGGCAGGGCAGAGGAGTTTTGGGATCTCACTGAGTGAGTACTGAACAGTGGCTCTGGTGGCCATAACGAGGCTAATTGCCGACTGGCACCACCCCAACCCCCTCTACAGCACTCATAACAACACTGACACAACCTTCAGCGTGAACAGTATAAATAAACAAACTAATAAAAGTATTATATGTATTGTATACTTTTATCATTTATTATGCATTATATGTATACTTAAATAATAAATTACATAAATTACATGTAAACATGTATTGAAATAATTTACAACTTCCATGACAACTTTTCTGAGGACTGTTTATTGTCATAGTTTGTTGATGAAATGAGTTGTGCCCTAGCTCTAAAGCTGTCACTCCAGAGGTGATTATGGAGCTCCAGCTTGCTGTTTAATGGTGAATAAATACAGTACTGTTCTGTATGTCTCACGTCGAAAATTTAAAAATAGACACTTAGACTTCATTAGCAGTGCAGTGGCTCCTCTCTACCCAGCACACCCAATTATGTGCAATTGTACTGTACTGCATGCTCTCAGGGCACCAGAGCAAACACAGTTTATACAGTAAGCCTTTTTAGTGACTAACTGCTTCGCTGACTACCTACAGTAACCCACTTTTTTACATGCACTGACTAACTTACCTTATGTCTGTGTCTGGTTCTTCTGTGTGTGTGTGCGTGTGTGTGTGTGCGTGTGTGTGTGTGTGTGTGTGTGTGTGTGTCTCAGACTCAGGTGGGCCAGAGCCAGCCGTGCTACGCTGTATCTGGGCCACGGTGTCACAGTCCACGGATGGCCTGCTGCGGCAGGTGGTCCAGATTGTGCAGGCCTCTGACGACCTGCCTGGACCACTGCTGCAGCAGGACGCCCCCGAGTGCCTCCTCAGCAAAATCCCCAGAGTGTGGAACTACATATCCCATGATGCCAAGGGAAAAGATCCCATGAAGTGTAAGCACTGATTTTGTTACACATGTCAGCACTTAAATCGGCACTAAGCAACATTCTGTTTTTCTCTCTCACGAGCTCCCTCTAAAGCCTGCTGTATTGCATTGTATTGCACTGCATTCTATTGGAGGCGGTCCGCGCTGCTGAACATTGCAAGTGCTGTATCTACTGCTATTGGCCATGGTGGCGCATTCTACACCGTTCGTTCGCCGTGTAATGACTCATTTTAGCATCCTAAACAGTATGAAACGGTTTAATTAAATGAAAAATGTTGCATAGTGGGCCTTTAATGACAGAATGGGAAGCAAGATGTACAAGTTATTCAAGCTTGACGTGAGGTTGACAAGTTAAGACCAGTGATACTGTACCTTTAACAAAGTAAAACAAAATAAAACAAAACAAAAAATATAAATGCTGCTTCTGGTTGGATACTGGCAATATACATAAACCATTGGACTATGATAGCTTGTGAGTAGTCTGAAAATTGTGGGTTTGGCTGCCATTGATCACAAAGTTTTCTAGTGGACACTGGCCCTAAAAATAAAACATAATCAACAAATGCAAATGCATTTTAATAAAAGTGTCTGTAAATGTACAAATGTAAACATAAATTACAAAATGTGAAATGAAAACATACACAAACAAACCATCCATCCCTGTCTCTCTGGCAGCGCCTGGTAAAACAGTGGTCATGCAGGCCCTGTCCTTCATCCTCACCAGCCTGCCTTCTGCTGTAGCCTCCGTGCCCCTGCCTGTCCGCTTCCTCTTCACGGCGGCCGAGAAGCAGCTCCCGCAGCATGCGCGCCAGCTCCGGCCCACGGGCCTGCTGGTGTGGGGCCTGGTCGGCCGCCTGTGCCGGCGGCTGGAGGACGGCGAGGCCCTGGAGCGTCTGGCCGGGCGCTCGTGCTTGGAGCGGGGTGCCAAGGAGCGGCTGGCGCTGCTATCCGAGTGCCTGCAGGCCAGCGTGGGGCGGCAGCAGCGAGGTGGCGTGCCCAAGCCTGCAGTCCTCATGGTGTTGCAGGGCCTGGACGAGCGCAGGCCCAAGTGGATCGCCATCCAGCTGCACAAGGCCCGCAAGCTTTGCTGTAAGAGGTCAGTGTGGGTCAAAGGTCAAGGTTCATCTGGGGGTCAATTTAATATTTGGTAATTGATACAAAAGGTGAACTTTTGTGCTGTGTTGCTAGGCAGTCTTCCTGAGTAGAGTTTCTTACTGACATTGGGCAATTCTTTTAAGTATCATATAGGCCTTGTCATTGTTGGCAAATTAGGAATTTGGAAAATAGTTTTGTGATGTATTTTTTTTTTACCTTATTTGAACTTCAACCCCAGGACAATTTTCTGTAATTTGTCAGACTACTTACATATCTGATTATCCAGTCAGAACGCACAGAGTCTGTGGTTGCCTAGCAACATTAGTCAGAATGTTTCTGCATGTTTTGTCATCTTTTGTGTATTTTCTGGTATTATTTTGTGACTGCATCGAACCATAGAACTATGGTTTGGGTTGGAAGACTTGAAGCTGTTCACATGAATCATGGGATTTTGGTGGTCAAGAGAATTAGATGAGTCTTGTCAAATGAGTCTCAATCACAAATCAAACTGTCAGCCTGCACTGTGTGTGCGCCATAAAAGGCATAATATAGACGGATGAGTTGCTAGCTGGTCTTAGCTGATCAAATTGTACAAACGGAGTTGTGGATGATTTAGACAAAAGGGGTTGCATCATGCTGATCAAATCCATCATAAGATGGTCAAAGGAATCATTCAAAAGAATAGTTTCAGGTTACTGGAATGTGTCTGAGCCTATGATTAAATGCATATAAAAGCAGTGCCTCAGTGGCAACACAAAGAACTCCTGGAGTGAGTTAAACTGAGGACACACCGATGACATTGAGACATCCAGTAATTTTGAGGTCGAAATTGGAACGTGATTGGCAGTTACACCGAGTTGTGGACCCCACTCCCCTCACCCTTACACCCATCCACCCCGCACCGACATCTTTTAGATGGACACATGTCACCCGTGACAGGCGCGAGGCAGAATTTCTGGGCGCGCGCATCTGATGAGTTTGATGCGACAGCTGATTTATGGCTAAATGGCACATAAATCTTACTCAGAAACCCCTCCCCTGTCTAGAGCGGTGATGGAGAGGCATCATGCTCGCTGATCTCATCCCCTTCTTGCAGGAATTTTTGAGCTGTTACTTGTTGTTTTGCCATTAAGGTCATTCTGCAAAATTGAAATATGGCCCATTTAAAAAAAAAAGACCAAAAGTGGAGTTCCTGGATGTTGACCCTCTCTCTCTCTCTCTGTGTGTGTGTGTGTGTGTGTGTGTGTGTGTTTGTAAATAATGTCTTCTACTCTGGAGAAAAAAGTGATCAGACTCACAGACTCGATGACCCCTGGTGTCCGCCCGTGCTCTCTCCGTTCCCAGCAACTCATTTCTCCGGCAGTGAGCGAAAGACATCCTTAAAATCTTTGGGGTCTATTTATCCTCATTAAAAAAACCTGCCACAACTTCATATTCAAAAAAACAAAACAAAAAAAAAAAACAGAAGGGCAGTGGAGTAGATTAGCTTAAGTGGTCCTGGAAATGCTGTGGTTTAAGTGAAGGGAAAGCTGGATTTAGTAAATAAAAGGCAGTGGATGAGGTGGATGGATTGGTGTTAGGGTGGTGTGTGTGTGTTGGGGTGGGCGGGGGGTGGGTGGGCGTGTAAG
>JAGFZM010000066.1:1576647-1581647 GCA_017657215.1 Limnothrissa miodon
CACACACACACACACACACACACACACACAGACTCCCATTCACTAGCTCCCCCAAAGCAAAGCATGCTACCCTGAATCAACACACATGTTTGTACAGTAGGTGAAATCTAAAACTCACCTAACCGCAGAAATCTCATATTTCGTCCTTTTTTTCCCCCTCCTGGTCTTGTTCCTTTAATAAGGCCATTGAAGGCCGTGTGTGCAGATCACACCAAATGGGAGCAGGCCTGTACTGTAGCCTGTAGGATACCATCTTCTGTCAGCTAGTAATTAGACTCGGGGAAATCAGGTGATGGCACTCTCAAGCCAATCAGCTCTTTTAATTAGTCAATTAAGGCCTGTGTGAGAGTGTGTGTGTGTGGGTGGGTGTGTGTTTGTGCGCGTGTGTGTGCGCCTCTGCCCCCGCTGCTCCAGCCCTGAGGTGGCTAACCTCAGTATTACCATAACGAGTGCATTTTTTTCAGCACAGACCAGGGGATATCTCAATTAACGGCCGCTACCGCCGGAGATGGAGGCAGGCGCTCACTGACTGTCATGCATGCAGTGGTCAATTTGAGCCTTTTTCTTTCTCCCCTCTGCACAAATGTGTTTTGAAAGATATTTGACATGAGAGGGTTTTTTTTATTGAAGGTAAAACACGTGCCTTTTTGCATTAAAAATTAGTTTCAAACGGTATTTGTCATGACAGCTGTGACATTTTACTGAAGAAAAAAAAACATTAATGTTTTTTTTCTGTTTTCTTCATTAGTGTTGCCAGTGGTGCTAAAAATACAAATAATCGTGCTAATGATAAAACCTGCAGTTCCACAAAGACAGAAAATATTTCCAAGAGTTGAGTGGGAGGCAGAGGATAAGAAAGCTACTAGAACTGAGTAGAGAATCAGGTGAGAGAGTAAGCAAGGACGACTGTGTCTGTGTGACTGCCATGGTTAAATAAAAGATGCATAAAATACACATTTAAATAAAATGGTAACAGAATGGGGCAATAGGGCCAGAAAGGGCCTATTCTACTATAAAAAGGTTTCATGTGCCACACACCCCACTGAAGTGTCCTCCTTCTTCCACCCCCACAAGACCCCCCCACCCCTCACACACACACACACACACACATACACACACACTCTACCCAACCCCACCAACCCCTGCAAACACACACACACACACTCCCTCCACATGTGTCTGTGTCACCGTTGGGCTTGAGCAGGCCACGTCACATGGGGAAATGATCTAATACATCATTGCAACAGCTGAAAAGACCCTTAATTGCATTTGTTATTAGGGCGCGTGTGTGCACGTGTGCGTGCATGCATGCCAACAGTCCGCTCCCGCAGCCTTTCCCACACCCCCCAAAACACACACACACACATGGATCCACTAAATGAATGCATTATTGGGGGATATTTTAGAAATAACAGTAATAACAATGAGCGTTATCAGTTTTGGTTGCGGGAAAGGGATTTCCCCCCTCGTCTCCCAAATAGAAATGTTTTTTCAAGAGGCTCCCTGGCCTCGACAGCTGTTTCCATGGCAACAACCCCATTTGTCTTTGTGTGAGCTGCGGTCTGCTTGCCGCCAAGAGGGACACACACACACACACACACACATCAAAGACCAGCTCATCTGTGCCATCTGATCAGTTCAATTAATGGGGCAACATAGGCTAAAGAAGACCGAGGGGGTTGTGGGGGGGGGGGGGGGGGGGGGTAGTATACATTAATTTAGTCCCGTGCCCTTCATTTCTCCAGCAGAGCCCATGTAGAGCCCATGTCTCACAACTGGCAAAGGGTCATACGTGTGTGTGTGTGTGTGGAGAATAAAGCAATGAATGGAATTTAACACTCTGTCACAGACATTATGAGGAGAAGGGGAAAGGACTGTTTTCCTGTGGGGAGGAGGTGTGTGTATGGGGGGGACATAGGGTGTTATGAAGCTGTCAGCTGATAGGAGGCCATCGGACAAGCAGTGGTTACACACACACACACACACACACACACACACACACACAGACACACACACACACACCAAACACACTTTTCCATGACACTTATTTACTCCATGGCTTTTAGAGAGCAGAACAAGACAGCCATCTCACATCGGCTACTGCAATGATGACAGTAGCAATTACTGTGATGAGACACACAAACACAAACACACATACACACACCTTATTGTGGGGTTGGCTTTATGATGCCATCAGGCCTGTGATTTGTGTTTGTGTGATTGGGGGTGAAATCTGGCCATATACTTTGATCAGCAGCCCTGTGCACTGCTCCGTGAAGACATACACTCACTCTCACACACACACATACACACCATGGGAGGGTGGTGTAAGATGTCCTTTGATGTGACCTGCCGGTCAATAAACACATTTAGACATATGCCATATTGTGTTCCTAGCTGCTCACTGTTAATGTGGCTCTGGGCACGAGTTCATCAGGACTACTCGTTCCTCTGCAGGATGACACTGTGCTGCAGGCTTGATCGACATTCTCTAAACGCCTTGATTGTGGATGCAACCGTGTGTGTGTGTGTGTGTGTGTGTGTGAGAGAGAGAGAGAGAGAGAGAGAGAGAGAGTGTGTGTGTGTGTGAGAGTGTGCGTGTGTGAGGGTGTATGTGTGTGTGTCTGTGCCCCCAATTTTTCAAGGCCCATTAGCAGCATCAATAGAAGGTGTTTGAGTGTGTGTGTTTGCTGGTTGGAATGATCAGTTTTACGCCTGAGGGACTCTTTCTTCCTCCTGAAGCAGCTTGGCTGGAAATTTTCTCCGAGTAACATCCGCCAGGAGTGTAACGAAGACCACAGACCCTAATAATGCAGGGTGCTAGCAGTCACAGATGCCACAGTCTCAACCCTAATAATGCAGGGTGCTAGCAGTCACAGATGCCACAGACTCAACCCTACCCTAATAATGCAGGGTGCTAGCCATTACTCACCATTGTCACAGACTCAACTCTAATAATAAAGGGTGCTAGCAGTCACTGATGCCACAGACTCAAGATGCCACAGACTCCTTAATTAAGGGCTTTGTATGTTAGGAGAAATATTTTAAAATCAATTCAGCTTTTAACAGGAAGCCAATGTAAGGAAGCAAGGATAGGTGAGAGATGTTTTTTGTCTTAGTGAGTGCTCGTGCTGCAGCATTTTGTATTAAGTTTTTGATGCAGCTAGCACCACATCCAGAGAACAGAGCATTACAATAGTCAAGTCTGGAGGTAACAAATGCATGTATTAGTTTTTCTGCATCCTCAAAAGAAAGGAATTTTCTAACCTTAGCAATGTTGCGTAAATGAAAGAATGAAGTTTTGGAGATATGCTTTACATGACTATTTAGAGAGAGGTCTTGATCAATATATACCCCAAGGTTCTTGACCTTTGTGTTAGGTGAGTGAAAGGTCACTAAGTAAGCTCTGATGATGGGGTAGAGTGTTGGTCAGGCAAAGACTGGATGTAAGGAGGACGTGACTGGCTACAAAGATTAGCCGTTTTTACGTCGCTCTCGTTGAGGCTGAGCAGGGAGAGAGAGAGAGGTGGGGGGACTAGAAGTGTGTGTTGTGTTTGAGAGTGTGGTGTGACACCTCTCTCACCAGGGCATACAATTTTCCTTTCTTTCTTTTTCCTTTTATGTTTTTTTTTCTTTTTTTTCATGACATATATTTTTAACTCCCACACTCCTCCACCCTGTCGACAAGCGAGGAATAAATAAAAGTGTTCTCTCTCTTTCTTTTTCTCTCTCTTTCATTCTCTAGCTTTTTTCTCGCCTCCTTGGGCTTCAGTCTTTCAAAAAAAAAGAGAGAAAGAAATTCGGAGGGTGAACTGTGTCTCACCTTTGTGCTCTCGCCGTTAAGTCTCCCAATTTGCCCATGCTGGCAGAGTTCGAAAGGCTTTATATAGAAACAATAAGTCAGCATCGGCTTTTTGAAGAGGGGAGCACATCCAAGACCCGAGCTGATTAGGGCCTCCGTGACACTGTCTTCCTCCTTCCCTCCTGCCCTCCCTCTCTCTCTCTCTCTCTCTCTCTCTTGCTCAGATCATCTTCCCCCTCCGCTCAGTTCATGAGCCAAGGATTCAAGGAGAGAACAAGCAGGAAAAAACACATAAGCCATCATGTTTGACCTTGTTCAGTTTACATCCCTCCAATCTAGTGCCATTCCTCCGGGTCCCCCTCTTCTCACAACCCCAGCAAAAACATTTCAAATCAACAGTAATCT
The DNA here is from genome assembly GCA_017657215.1 of Limnothrissa miodon. Lineage (NCBI taxonomy): Eukaryota > Metazoa > Chordata > Actinopteri > Clupeiformes > Clupeidae > Limnothrissa > Limnothrissa miodon. The sequence continues at coordinate 1,580,855 of JAGFZM010000066.1, forward strand.
AGAGTCTTAAGGAGCTGTAGTCTGAAGCTGCAGTATTCTGTTTTGTTCTTCATCTCTTACTATGCCCAGTTCCCAGGGTCATTATGACCCATCTTTTGGGTATTTTACAGCTCTGTCACTTTGATGGCGGGTCCAATGCATCGAGGTGCCTTTGCCTCTATTCTTACCGTAATGTGACGCTGCGGTGAAGACGATGCGGTTTGCGGCAAGAGAGGAGGCGGCCGTCTCAGGTCAGCTGTCGATCAGGCTTGTGGCGAGAGAGAGGAGCTGCTTGCTTAGCCTGCTAGGTGGGAAAACTAGCTGTCTCTGAGAGCCTGTTCACATTAGTCATTTGAATGTGTCTTGGGTAAATCTGATTGCAAGTGGTTAGCCAAGACACATTTCGTTCACACCAGTATTCTTTTATGCGTCTCAGATAATCACTTGCAATCGGATTTACCTGTAGAATGTACCTTTAGAATTAGAATGTTTATCTATTGTCATGCATCATGTACGTTGAAAACACCTACCGTAGGCACAATGCTACTGCTGCAATTAATGTATTTGCGCTATTTCAACTTCTTAGATCTTCCGGTTAAAATAATTTAAGACTCGCAACGGCACACCGGAGGAGGAGACGAAGAAGGCGATTGAGGAGGGCACTGCCTTTTGCGGCTTTAGTCTAGTGTTGTTTGTCGAGAGGTAGCAATGAAGGATGTAGACCATTTCTTGAAGAACAACTTAAAGTTGCCATTACAGTAGAGGCTTCTTGTATAATAAAAGTGTGAATCATGCAAAGAAAAACACCAAGGAA
>JAGFZM010000066.1:1586647-1589717 GCA_017657215.1 Limnothrissa miodon
TCTGTCTGTGTGTGTGTGTGTGTGTGTGTGTGTGTCAATGTGCGAGAGAGGGTGTGTGTTTGTAATGGGAGATGGATTTCACCGTGCATTGCCCAGGGGAAGTGTGGGTAGACGGCCTTCGCATCCCGAGCATCATTCGCCGTGACGACCACGGCAGCAGCAGCAACAGCGGCAGCCCCAGACATCCAACCCCTGGCCACGCGCCAGCCGCTCCCCTTGGCATGCTGGGAGATTTTTGTAGCACTAGCAACGTGCGCGGCACACGGGGCGGCAGATGCCACTCCATTTGCCCCCACTCCAACCTCCTCCTCCTCCAAAAAAAAAAAAAAAAACTAAAACAAACCACAAAAAAGGAAAAAAAAAAATCCAGTTGACATTTGGAACCGTGACAACAACGACAGCGAATAGAGGAGAGAGAGCAACCAAATAGCAATGCAATGCAAACAAATGGACCTTTTCTCTCTCTCTCTCTCTCTCTCTCTCTCTCTCTCTCTCTCTCTCTCTCTCTCTCTCTCTCTCTCTCCCCCGCTCGCTCGCTCTCTCTCTCTCTCTCTGCCACAGCACCTGTCTGCATGTCTTTCATTCGGTGTCACCCCAGGGGCCGAAGACAAGGGGTGGATGAGGGAGTGGAGAGAGGGATGGAGGGATGTGGAGGGTAGGGTGGGGAGGAGAGGAGAGGAGAGGGTGATTGATGGAGGACTGGCAGAGAGGAAAGCTGGTAGAGTGAGAGCCAGGTTGGGAGGCAGATGCTCCTTTAGAAGCGCCCACTGCCCATGTGCCAGTCAATGTGACAGAGATAGAGAGAGCAGTGAGCAGAGGGAGATAGAGAGAGGGAGGGAGAGAGGGAAAGGATGGAGGGAGAGAAAAAAAGGAGGAGGAAGAAGGAAGGGCATCGTGAGGCGAAGTCGGTGCCAAGTTCACAGAAAGGATGAGATCTCATCCCCATCTCCCACTGAGATACAATATAAGTCCCCGCATGCTACTTCCTCTGCTCTCTCTCTACCTCCCTCTCTCTCTCCCTCTCTCTTTCTCTCTCTCTCTCTCTCTCTCTCTCTCTCTGTCATACTGCTGAGAGAGCATTTTCCCCCTCCTCATTAGCAATGGTATGGTTACAGTCTCTCTCACATCCTTGCACTCTCTCTCTCTCTCTCTCCTCTTTCTCCCTCTCCCTCTCTCTCCCTCTCTCTCTCCCGTACTCTCTCTGATGTGTGTTAGGCCCACCAGCTGGTGAGACAGTGGGAGCGGATGTCATAGCGTAGTGGCTCTCCTCTGAAGTATAAATACATATGTAATTGGGTTCCTTTGCTGTAAAGGACATTGGGGCACTAACCTCTCCCGCCATGAAAGGACACCCCCTGCTTGGTGGCCAGAAACCGCAGGGGACGTCGGACAGAGGTGTGAACGCTTTTGGGGCCTTTATTTTGAAGCCTTTTATTTGAAACTTTTCACCTTGACACATTACCGTTTTTATTTCCTACGTTTTTTTGCACTCTTATTCTCAAAACGCGAGTGCCTCAAATCAGTCTGTTTCCTGTATAGGCCATTGGAATGGCTAACGTTGGCTGCAATGATGCCTTAGCAATTTAAAACCAAAACAATAGCTGAATGTTCTACGTCATTCCTGAATGTTCCTGAATCTCATTCTGAAACTGCTTCCATACATGTGGATATGAAATCTTAAAATGGAAGCCCAGTAGGATCAGCTATGTGGTTAATAATTACTCTCTCTTGATATCATAGAACACCATATCACAGTTATGGTGGACGATTGGTATGGATACGCTAGAAGTGCAGATGGTAGAGGTGCAAGCCCCACTCTGGCTGAACCTATTCAAAGTGTCCTTGAGCAAGATACTCAACCCCAAATTGCTCCCGGTCCCGGTGGCAGGTTGGCACCTTGCATGGCAGCCTCTGCCCCCGGTGTATGAATGGGTGAATAAGAGGCTTGAATGCTCGTGGGAGTAGAAAAGTGCTATATGTAAAATCAGTCCATCTATCATTATGTTTATAGAGGTATTCATAGTGTTAGCATATTCACCCAACACTTAAAAAAGTGACTTAACAAGAAATTAAAGGTTGCTGTCAACATGAGAATACCGCACACATCTTTAGCTTTACTGCCCTTCGAAATGCCTGCTTTTATGCTGCCGGTTAGCGTGACATTTTCCAGAGATGAGCTGTTGGATTTGTCAGTATGAGACCTCAGTGTTTGTGCAATGAGTGGTGCGAGGGAACATTTCACTAAGAAAGACCATGAAAAGACCATGTGTGTGGGGGCAAGGCCGTATCCAGTACTGTATATCAGCCCCGCAGCTATTACATAAATCTGTGCCCAGGCAAGAGCAGGTAAAGGAAGGACACGTATTCCATTTAGGAAGCAACTCAAATCCTCACCCGAGCATGTTTACCCCACAGGCCTCTTCTATTGATACACCTGGAGTTCGGTGATGTTTTGGTTCACCTCAGCCAGCCGCTATTTTTTATGTTCTTTTATTTATTTATTTATTTATTTATTTATTTATTCCTTTTTTTTTGGGGCGTGTTAGGCTGTGCGAAGGCTACAGGGCTTTGGCTGTGTGAAACAGAGCTAGCTAACTGTAGTGCAGGGCAGGCTAGTCCTCCAGACAGCCTTTTCCTTCATTGAGATTCCGTTGCAGACCCCGGATGGTCTACTGTCAGTGCTCACAATAATTATTTTAAATTGCTAGCAGGAAGCCAGGTCCTGGCGGGATATATTACCCCCATTCTAACGAGATGAGTTTCTCTGCACATGGCTACTAGGTGCGTGTGTGTGTGCGTGGGGGGGGGGGGGGGGGGGGGTTCTATAGGTACTGTAGGCGAGTGTGTGTGTGTGTGTGTGTGTCTGCCTGCCACAAGAAGGTCAGCCTGTATGGATTTGTGTACATATATGAATGTACATAACCACACGCACTTCACATACACACATACGCACACACATGCACAACATCGGAGACTGTTTCTCATACAGTATGTGCACATGTTCATAGCATTGTTTGCCCAAGCAGTCTCACTGGCATGAGAATCAAACATGATAATACACACACACACA
>JAGFZM010000066.1:1607634-1629071 GCA_017657215.1 Limnothrissa miodon
CCCCCCCCCCCCCCCCCCCCCCCCCCCCCCCCAACAAACACACACACACACACACACACGCTCCTGTCTCCTCTCCGCTCCCTCCTAATGAGTTGTGACTTATGGCCCCTTGCACTCACCAAACGGACAGATTTGCTGGAATATCTGGAGGGGGCTCCATTGTGTATGGAGACTGAATGTGAAGGCAGAGATAGGAGAGAGATCAATGCTGATGAACTGATATGAACTGTACAGCGGGCTGCCAAGGAAGAAGGGGGTGGTGGTGGGGGTGGAGGTTGGTAGTGGGTGGTAGTGGGTGTTGGTGCGAGGCGGTCAATCGACTCGTCTTGGTCCACAGCGCTGTTGCGCAGGACAAGAGGAGGGAGAGAGAGGGAGGGGAAAAAAAGAAGGTTGTGAAATGGTAGACGGGTGGAGGAATGGGCATCGAAGCCACGGATGAGTACTTGGCCTCTGCCACTCTTCGCCGTCCCGCGCCCATGCACACGCCCACGCCCTGGCCCCTGGTTTATCTGTGCCGCCCCCCTGACGCCGGGACTGTCTCTAATTAATAAGCGGGGTGTGAGACGTGCGAGCGCGCCGGTAGCCGTGCCAGCGCTGCGGCTCCAACAAAGGGCCACTCGGCCGGAGCGTGCCGCTTTCGCCGCGGTGTGTAACGCTAGAAGCTAAAGTCTCAAGGCTGACTCATGTTGATGTGGCGGAGCTAAGTGCATTCTTGGCTCGGGGGGCCACGACAGAGTTTGTGTGACACTCGAGCCAAAGTGGCGGGGCCATTTGCAGTGGCAAAATGTCACCCCTGCCCAAGTTTCCATGCCTCACCAACACACACAAACACACACACACACTGACAGTTCCTCCACTTACCAGACACACAGACTCTCTCTCTCCCTCTCTCTCTATCTCTCTATCTCTCCCTCTCTCCTGTCTCTGGCTTATTTAAGGTGCTAGATTAATCTCCTCTGTGTTATGACAGGGAGATGGATGGGTAATTGAGAAGTGCATCGCCTGACGAACATTCACGCGCGCAAGAGGAGCTCCTGAATAATGCCGGCTGGCGCGCTCGGCACGAACGGCCACTCTTTTCCAGCCTCCGCTGTTCACACATACACACACACACACACGGCGCGAGTGGAGCCTGGCCACAGCCTCCACCACTCCATCACCAGCCCCAAAACAGGCCACAAACAGCCCCTTTTTCCTGCCCACAAAATGGTTTATAAGCTCGGTGACAACGCGGGGGGAAGCTGCCAGTATAATGAATGGGCGCGGTAGCTCATGCATGTTAATGTTATGTTGTAAGCAGTTTTGTTGACAAGTGCTAATACTTCTTTCATACTATCATCAAAAGCGACTAATACAACAGCCATTACTCGGGACCTTACCAAGCAAGACATGATGGATTGTGACCTTAAGACGGGTTAGCCGAGTTTTGAAAGTGAAACAACTCTCCATAAATCATAGGATTATTACAATGCACTTTAATTGGTTAAGGACTGTTTATTTCCTTAAAGAGTCTGGTGGAGGGGAGAGGGGAAAAAAACATTCAGGGGGGAAGGGGGCTTTGGCACTTTCAATTTGTAAAGTGCATTTTCATTACGAATGGCAGTTTATTATTGCCCTCCTTTGTCATGCAAAATATGCGCACACATACCGGCAATGTATTAATTGGAATTAGGTGGGGAGGCAGAAAAAAGTGCACGGCAAGCGTAAATCCCGTCATCCTCTCGCACCGGACGCACGGGACCCGCCGTCGCGATTCCCGGCGTCCTGACGAGAGTCATGGCAACCTCTCCCCGCTCTGCGCCTGGAAGCTAATTAGAACACTGTAAACACGAAGGGCGTGTTTGGTAATTGTGTGCGCATACAGAACGCACCTTTCTAGGTCCTCTTGAAAAAAAAAGTTAGTAAATATTATAAAATAGAAAGTAATGCACCATGTGATCATAAATCACAAAAGTTGGCCTGATCTGGCCTCAAATCTCACAATCCAGAGACACTTCATTTCTCCCAAAGAATTGAACTCGTTGCAACTTTTTCTTTTTTCCTTTTCTTTTTTTCTCTCTCATGTTTCCTTGACTAATCATCTGTTCTTATCCCAGACAACTCTCTCACAGACAATTCCTATTTGCAGTAGAGGCAGTAGTTCGGAGTTTGTTAACCACATGGCAGAGCAAGGAAAGTGTGTCATAGATGTTTAATGACACATCTCACGTCTCCCTTGTTTACATTTCTTACATTTGCCCTTGGCCAATATTATGGGAGGGAACTGGCCATTAGCCTCTCTAGTATCAAAGACATAGGAGGTTAGTGTACTCAGCACGGGAATATCCAGACAGGACATTTGGATGGCTGGATTCCCTGTGCTTTCTCTCTCTCTCTCTCTGATCCCTCTGTTGCCCTCAACGCCCTTCCTTTGACTGTTTGAGACTTGGATCGACTGTGATCGCACTTCACCTCAGTACAAACACACAGAACTTACAAAGATGAGCGCACACACACACACATACACACACATTCAAGAACTCACAAATATGCACACACACACACATTCAGAAAAAACACACAGGCATGCACACGCCGACACATGCACTCACAAAACTATCACACACACATATGCACATGCAACACACACACACACACAATTATATGCACTTCCCCATCGTTCATGTTTGGCTCAGCTGTCAATCATGCATGGCCCTGCGGAGCCCCGACAGGCCAGTCAGCTGGCGTCTCTGGGGACTCTTTGTCAGGCCCGTAAAGATGCATGACAAAGTGCTGCTTGATTTCCCAGTGGCCAGCGGCCTACCCTTGTCTGCATGTGGTGTGGATAGTGTACGATGATGTACATATGCACCATACACACACACACACACACTTACATACACACATAGACCATACACATACTCTCACACACAACGCCTACATACATGCACACACAAATATACCACCTATAAACACACACATACACACACTCTTACACATGCATAAACACACACCACACCAACTTCCACTCCACATTCTTACTAAAAAGTCCCTTTATATTAGCCTGTAAGCAAAACTCTCCACATTCGGGCTTTTGTGTGTGTGTGTGTGTGTGTGTGTGTGTGTGTGTACTCAGAGTACTCAGAGTAACTAAGCACTGTATAAATATTATTAAATTAATCTTTTATTGGAGTTTCATTTCTGTGCTGATGAATGCACAAATGTGTCAAGTGACCTTGACTGAGAGAGAAAAAAAAATCATAGCTCCTATTACTTACACATGGTTCTCACATGGCCGCAGCAATGGCGTGTATGCTAGTATTCAATAAGGCCCGCAACTCTCGCTCTCACCCTCAATAGGCTTTTTTCTCTCCTCACTGCGGGGGCGCTTGGGTGTAGGCAGGTGTGTGTGTGTGTGTGTGTTTGTGTGTGTGTCTGTGCGTGGGTGTGGGTTTGGGCACGTGGGTGTTTGTGCATGTGTCAGCGCTTGCTCCGAAGAAGTCTTGAAAGGGGTGTGCGCGTCCGTCCGTGGATGTGTGTGTGTGTGTGAGCGCGTCCGTGCATTCGCACATGTGTGTGTGCATGTGTGTGTACACGTACTGTACGTGCGCATGAAAGATGTTGTATACAATGCCCATCAAACCCCATTGTAGACAGTTAGATAAAGCACAATTGACTCTGTGGATGGGGACAGAAGCCTATCTCCCTGGCTTAACACCGACAGTGTATATAGTGTTTACAGTAGCCTGGCAGTTTGGTCCTATACACCTGAACAGGAATCAAATAATGGCCCCTCTAAGCTCTTCAGACGCACACCGCCACCATGTGCTTCCTAGTGTCAGATTAGCACAAAAGACGTAAAGAATGCATAATTGTTTTTTTTTCTTCTTCTCTTTTTCTTTTCTTCTCCTTTTCTTTCCTCTTTGCTTTCCTTCGGGTCTCTGTTTATCCTCGGCAGCACAAAAGAGCGAGGGCTTAGACGAGATAGTAAATTAATTTTTGCGGCGGTGTAGTGCACTGGCATGTGTTTTGTGTGATGGAGTAATCCCTGTAATAAGAAATGAAGTTGATGGATTATGACCAGTCTGCACTCCGCGTGTGCACGCGTGACACCCCCTTGTGTAAGCAGTCTAGGGCTCGGGGATTTTAATTTATTTAATTATTCACCCGCGTCAGGTAAACTGTGTGTTCTCTGGGTGGAGAGAAGTTTTACTCCTGTGTGTGTGTGTGCACGAGTATGGGTAGTGTGTGTGCATGCGCTTGCATTGCAAGAAAAAAGGAACGATTTATCTGTTTATTTATTTTGGTGGGGATGAGGGTGGGCTACATCTTTAAAATCCCTGATTTGTTCAGCTGCTGACAGGTGGCGTTTGTTGTTGATGAGCTGACACAGAGGAAAGCAAAACTAATGTTAGTGTCATGCCGCAAAAAGAGGAATGTCCGTGAGTTTGGTCAAATATTTGTTGGAATGTGGTCAAATATTGGTTGGAATTTGGCCTACCATTGATTAGAGCTCAATCTAAAATTTATAGGGTTTCGTTTCATATTGACTTGTGTAGTTTGGTCTAATATTTGACTTTGGGTAGTTAGTTAATAATTAATCAATTAAAGTAGTTTAATTAATTAAATATTTGTCCAATAACTAATTGGAATTTGGAACTTGGAACACTGGATGGAGTTCAGTTTAAAATTGGGTGAAGTTCAGTTTAACATTGGATTGAATTTGGTCTAACATTGGATGGCCAACGGTCTGCTGTATCTCCATCCTCTACAACTGAAGGATTTATAGGTTAGGCTCTCAGGGAATTATCCGATTATATTTTTGAGCCCAGTCTAACCGACCCTTGAGTTTATTAATTAAAACACTCCTCCCTGCAAGGATGTTTTCTGCCCGTGTGTGTGTGTGTGTGTGTGTGTGTGTGTGTGTGCCTGTGTGTGTGTACCTACATGTTTACACCCTGGTTTCATCATTCCTTTCCAGGATTTATAGCCCCTAATAGATGTTCTCAAAAGTTGTGTGTGAGAGTGTGTGCATGTGTCTCTGTGTATGTGTCTGTGTGTGTGTGAGGGGGTGATGAGAGTGGAGGTGAGGAGATTGATCGCCGGCAGACTTTTATGTGCTGTATGGGCTTTGTAATTAGGTTAAATAGATGGGATTGGCCAGGCTGGCTAAATGCGCCATCCCTCACCGGGTGCGATTTACGATTATTGCGGCTCTTCCCAAGGCCCCAGCACACGTAATGCCCCTGTTAGCAATGGCGTGGCACAGGGACTTGAGTCCGCCCGTCGTCGCAGCCCGATTAAGATGGCACAAGCTCAGCAAAGACTGTGTTGGCACTGGGCATTAGTACGGAAATGTCCTTAGGCCCTGGTGAGCTTCGGTACATTCATTCCATACCGCTGTCTCGCAGTGATCGCGTTACACTTACACACTACACCGAAGTGGGCCGTTCACCGGGATGCATTCAGGGATGACGAAGGAACGCTGCCACTCGATTACTTATCTCATTCGGAAATTGTCACCAAATGTTTTCACGGGCAGGGGAACGAGACTCCACAGCACGCAGCAGAGTCGACTGTGCGAGCGAGGCCATGAATACTTCATACACGCGTAGGCAAAGTGTGAGCGTTTGTTTAACACGCCTTCCATCCACTCGCTCTTTAGACTTAATGTAATTTAATAGAACTTAATACTTAATGAGTTTTCCGTTTTTAAACACCCACTCCTCCCCCACCCCACCCCCTCTCTTTCTCTCCCTCTCTCTCTCTCTGTCTGTTTCTTTCTGTGTCTCGTTCTTTGCAAGTGGCGCAGAAACAGCTGTCATCCTCACTCGTCTGCTCTCCCCTTTGTGTGTAGAGCAACGGCTCGTGGCTGCTGCGGAGGAAATGACAGTAATAAGTGTAGGAATTACAGCACTGCTGGCAAACTGACATCCCCGTGCACGGAGGTGCCACACAGAAAATGAGTTATTTCAACAGATTCCGCTTCTCTGTCCATCACTACCTCGTGTGAAAAACGTGCACTCACACACACACACACACACACGCAGGCGGACACACATCCATACTGTACATACACACACATGCACTCACACACACAGGCACCCACACACAACATGCAGACACATATATACACTTACACACACACGCACACACACAATCTTAAACTCTTTGCCTGAATCATCATCCAACCTTTTCAAGAACTTAACTGAAGGTTTCTGATAGACAGGCTCTTCAGCTATGCTTCATCTCTCCTTTTACAGGTGAAAACATGCCATTATGACAACCAAGGCCTTGCTCTTTGGGGGCGAAAGATCACACAAAAGAGAAGACAAAAAATACTAAACTTTGGATACACACACCTAACAATATTTTAGGCATAGGTTTATGTTTTTCTCTATAAGAAATACAGATAAAGTATGTGTACATATATTTTAACCATATGTTTATCTATATCTGTGATGCCCATATGAGTGTCTGTGTGTGTGTGTGTGTGTGTGTGTGTGTGTGTGGGTTAAGCCTCTCTTGCTTTTAATTCTCTATACTTGAAGTTATTGTCTAGGAGTGATTGTCTTGTGTGTAGGATGTAGTATGTAGGATGATGGTGAGGCTGTAAGGTACGGGCGTATGTGAGTATGGCGTTGGTAGGACATGGGGTATAAGGAAGCTTCATGCAGGCTGGGCGATGACTTCTTGGGCAAGGATGGCCTGTGTAAAACCATAAGGGAGTGAGGGAGTGGGTGGCAGAGGAGCAGGGACAGAATGAGGGAGCAGTAGGTGGCAGTGATGGTGGAGGAGGACTCAGGAGGATAAGAGGTGCAGGGAGGTGGAGTCCGATGGGCATGGTGGGCAGAAACCCTTCACACCTCATTTAGCCATAGAGAGAGAGAGAGAGAGAGAGAGAGAGAGAGAGAGAGAGAGATACAGAGGTGTAGACAGGGAGAAAATGTAAAAGAAAGGGAGCAAGACTGGAAGAGATGAGGGGTGTAGAGAGAAAGAGAGAATATGTCAAAAAGAAAGGGAGCAAGAGAGAAAGAGTGAGAAAGAAAGATGGAAGGAGAAGGAGAAAGTGAAAAAGAGAGAAAGAGGGTGTCACTAGACCCAGGCTATCAGCTGCTGTTGCTGCCCACCTGTCATCATTCAGGGTTTGTGTGTGTGTGTGTGTGTGTGTGTATGTGTGTGTGTGTGTGTGGGAGGTGGGTGGGGCAAGGAGCTGTGACAGGATTCAGAATGCCATGTCACAAAGCAAAGGAAAGAGCTATTAAGACGCGTGACCACCATTAATTCCGTCTGATTGAGCAGTGTAGTGCCTTTGCGTGTTATCACATCGGAAATATTGAGCTAGCAAGGGGAGGGAGGGAGGGAGAGAGAGAAAGAGAGAGTGAAGTGTGGGGTGGTAACGGGGCTGTGATGCCTTCATACACTCATGCCCCAATGTAGCATTTCATCTCCCGTTCAGACCGGAGCAAATGAAATCATAGCAGAAGGTGGCTGAAATCAAAGGTGGCAACATTAAACAGCGAGGGCTGTTTGAGCCCTCCTGGCGGTATCGCTATGCTGTACTGTGGTGCGCCGTGACTTACCACACACCCCCGGTGCTACAGCGGGGACAAACAGAGTTGTGTGATTAGCTTTAAACGTCCGTGGCCAGATTACTGACTGTGCACTCTGTAAATAACACTAAAATCTCCCTCGTTCTGCAGTGGTGGCCTACCCAGCCTCGGACAATCGACCAACAACAGGAAAACTGTGCACATGCTGTATTCATCATATGTACATTACAATGTACACAAAAATGCTCATGAGCAAAATGTGGTGACACTCCCATTATGGATTGTTTCAGTGCTGACAATAGAAACAATGCTTGAATATCCACTCAGATTCCAAACTTCTTCCTCTACCTCTACATAACCCTTGTGGGAACAGCTAATCAAACCCTCTAGAGATAGCCTATACTATAGTTTAATAGTTGTTGTGTGTCGTACTCTGGGACTGGTTGGCTCTTGGAACGGCGATGGAACTCTTGGAAGTGAGATAGCAAAAGCACCCAGGGAGATTTTAATATTTCATCCAGTGTCAAGTTGGATGCCTGAAACATTGCATCCCCAGACGGACAAGGACACTTAAAATACTGACTTCACAAGCCCTACACACTCTGACTCTGGAAGGACACGTCTGTGAAATGGCACAGTAAATCTTTATCCCAGGGAGTAAGAGAGAGATTTTTTTTCCCGTTTTTTTTCTTCTTCCTTTCTTCCTTAGATCATTGTATTACTTTCTCTGAACAGTTTCCCCCTCACTGCGTCTCTATCACTCTCTCTCTTTGCTTTTAGTCCACCACCTCTTTGTTAAATGTTCAGGCTAGCAGATGCAGAGCCGGTGTGTTCCTTCTCTCCCTGTGCGCTGGGCACGATGCTCTCCAGCTCATGGGCGTTTAGGTATGGCCAAGCCATCTGGTCCAGTCACCATGCTTCCACCCATTGGATGCCCAGACGCCACCAAAAATCACCTCCCCTTTCGAAGCGTGTCTACAGCTCAGCACAGTGCAGCCATGTGACTTCTGCTTGCTAGATGCCATTTCAGCACTTCCAGAACATTCTGTGTGAGTCTTCCACAGCCCCAATCTAGCCTTGTCCTCACCAAGTTACGGTATATAGCAGTCTGGGGGCTTCTTAATACCAGGCTAGCCCTAGTCAGAGGAATAGTATTTGTGCCTGTATACTTGCCAGTGTTGTTTACAAAAAACAATTTACAGGCATGTCTTAGATATCTGGTTCTAGGGCAGTCACATGTGTCAGCTGGATCAAACCCATTTATGACAACAGATATGACAACAGTACAATAATTGATAAAATAATTCATAAGCCAAACTATTTGTGGATTTGTATTGGCCTTAGTACTACTGGAAACAGGTATTCATAGTCAACTGTATCTGAGGAAGAGGAATACCCAGGAGTACCTTCCATTTAGGCCCCATTTAGGCTGGCGGATTATTGAATATGGGAATTACCACGACCTTCTGTCGTTTTCTCCGAGGTCCAATTAAGGTCGATCAGGAGACCTCCAGCTCCTTTGTGGTGACTCCTCCAGTAATTACGGAGATCCAGTTCTAAGCCGGAAATTGTGGCTTTGCTTGCTTGTCTGCACTCTCTCATCTCTACTCTCTCTCCCCCTTCCGTCTCCCGTTGCAGTTCCCAGCTCAGCCGTGCTCTTTAATACAAGACTAATTTAGTCCGAGTTATTCTCATGGCCTCCATGTTGAACACCCTCTCGCTCTCCTGCGGTGAGTAGTTATTATGGTGACTGTAACTGCCACCGTTGTCACTACTTGTAATATGTGAATTTACGCTCAACCATTAAGCGACTTCAAATGGAAAGTATGGCGTCGCAAGTGCCACGTTCCCACAATGTGGTGCGGGCGGGCGGGCAGTGCACTCGCAGGGTGGCGTGAAATGAAACAGTATTTTACACCAAGCCATGATGTTTTAAGTGGATGCGGTTGTAAGTGTGCGGCTCTCGTCGTACAGCAGATGAACAGAAAGGAAGCTGTGCCCTTAAAAAAACGATTAAAAGTGAGCAAGGCGTTGTTGGGTGGTGAGGGGGTGGGGGCACGGGGACAGTCTTTAGAACGATACGTGTGACACTTTGAGTTATTGTGCGCTCCACTGGAGGTTCTCTCTTTCATGGAGAGCACAAAGGCTCTCCTCTGCACCAAGGCAAAATCCCCCTTGCTAGGTGTGGCAGCTAAATGAGATGTTTGTGCACGTTTCCTTATCTGTGTCATGCCTCTGTCAGCTCCTGTCGAGCGGCAGCATTGCCATTTCATTCTGTGAATCGGGGAGAAGAAAGGAACAAAAAAAAAAATAAAAGTATGATGAAATTACGGTTAGCCGATAGCGATCTGGAGATTAGCGTTGAGCATGACAATAAATGATGCAAAGTGTTTGAAAACACATACAGCCAGCAATTAGGTGGCATTTGGAGATGAAACGAGCATGGCGATGCCGAGGCCCTGTTTATCGCTTTTTACGCCCTCCTCTGCTCAAAAAGAGAAGGAACGAGAGACACAGGCGTGGATAGAGAGAGGAGAAACTGATACATTTGATGGCGCAAGTAGCATGACTTCACAATCAGATACCACCCCCCCCCCCCCCCCCCCCCCCCCCCCCCCCCCCAACAAACAAACGCGCACACACACACACACACAGACAGGTAAGAGAGCACACACACACACACACACACACACACACACACACACACACACCAGGTCTCACCTGCTGAATATGAGGGCAAAGGCTAATCAGTCATCACCCCAACCAACACCAAGCAGAGAAGAAAACAACCAAGACGTTGAAGTGCACATAGTGTCTCATTTATGTGACAATGTATCCACAAGTCACAATCCTAATGTTTGTATGCCACTGATACCACAATCCTAATATTTTTATGCCTGTATTCTTCCCGCTGGTTACATCCAAAGCAGCAGACCTTTGAATAACAGACCCCAGCGTGCTTTGGCTAAGACAGCTCTAGGTATCTGGTTTTAGAGCAGACTCAGAGCAACTTAGAGCAACCGTAAAGTCAAACCCGACTGCGCCCCCACTCCGTTTTATCAGTCCGTTGGAGTACAGGCGAGTGGAATCCCCATTCAGAGAACGTGGTTCAGAGAGCAGGTACGGAACCCCCATCCTCACCACCCCCACGCCCCATCTCCGTATTAAAGTTTGATGCCACTTCTTCTTTCTGTACTTTTTTTTACCCTTTCTCTGCGGAAGATTGTTTTCCTCAGGAAAAGGGGGAACACTAGTGATTCCGTCAGTTATTTTTTGGGATCTCTGTCGTTCTCCCTCTAAAGTTTTGCCCTGTATCAACATCTTTGGAATGTGAACGGAACGCCTGAAAGGAGCGCGTCTTCCTCCCCCGGCGCTGTGATTTGGGTGTGTGTGTTTTAGCCCTGAAATATGCATAACTGACAAAGAGAGGGCCATAAATAAATGATAACCCTCACCTCCCAGGGGTGCTAGTGTGGGGGTGTCAGCGCCGAGGTGAAACCAGGGAGGGGAAAGTACCCCTTTTTGTTTTGTTTTTCCTACTGCCAAAATAAGCGGGAGAGAAAGGGAAAGAGACTAAAGCGAGGGACGATGAGAGACAGAGATGAAGAGATATAGACAGAGGGAAAGGGGGAAAAAAAGGAAGTGAGAGAGAGAGAGCAAACCTATGTATGTGCGTATGTGTTTGTGTGTGTGTGTGTGTGTGGGGGGGGAGTATTGTTTGTCTCAATCTGCTGTGATCACCATCTAATTTGGAGGCATAGAGTGGAGCAGGTGTGTGTGTGTGTGTGTGTTTTCTGCACTTCTGCACTCTGGGCTGAGGTGCTGGCTCTAGGTGTCGACCGGTACAGCCACCCCCCCATGGTAAAATCGAAGCTGTCAGGCTGCTGCGGCGGCAGCCGTAGTCCTCGCCCTGTGAGCCAAGACAGATTGCCGGCACTGCTCACTGTTTGATCCCCGGGACCTGATGTCGCCAGGCTGGAGCCCGTAGCAGGTTTCTGGCTCCTGCTTGTTACTGTGCGCAGTGCCTCAGCTGGAGCTGCGTATGTGTGACTGACTGTGTGTGCGTGTGAGTGAGAGAGAAAACACGAGAGAGCCTGTATCCCTCTCTCTTTCACACACACACACACACACACACTATGAAAGCGCGAATGGAGCAAACGCTCAATCCAAACCCCCTCGCCTGCATAGCTGATCAAAAGGCCGCTGCTCGGTAAGTCAAGCTGTTGTCTCCAAATGAGTGTGAGGTCGCGGAGAGGTCACGGCAGGTTTCCAACTTCCAGGTGGTCACCGTGGCTCGTGGTAAGGTCGCCCTGCCCATTAGACCAGTCCTCGTGATGGGAGTACCATTGTTAGACAGCAGCGAATCAAACGCCGTACACGCCGAAGTGAAGAGGACAGGTAGCAGGTGATTGGGAATGGTGAGAAGATTCTGGGTGTGAATTACCCCCCACTGTATAAGCCATTGTCCATGGTCTCCCTCTGTACAATACAGCTCCATGGATCTCATGTGTGCATCCTTACTATTGTAGTTGGCAGCCTCCAGCCGACAGTCAGCCTTTGGAAGTTGAGTCACTAGCACACTCACTGCATGGACTCCCTTGGCCTTGGTCCCCTGTGTGTGCCTATGTATCAGAGAGTTGCTTCGCTCGCTGACCTTGCCCTGACCTTGTAGGGGTCTTAGAGGCGCTCGTGTCCGTGTTCAGCCGACACAAAAGCTGAATGGCTCGAGTGGGACACCTCGAGGGCTCTGACTGACTCAGCTTCTGGTGTGTCGCCTCTTATCAGTGGTGGCACCATTTGGACCTTCTCTCTCTCTCTCTCTGTCTATCTATCAATGTGTGTGCCCATGCGCGTCCGTGTGTGTGTGTGTGTGTGTGTAGGATCCGATGAAATTCTGCGGCGTGTCTGTCAGCCCTTTGATCTGCGGCTCACCCGGGCGCCACGTGTCGTGCTTTCGCCCTCTCCGTGCCCCCTGCACATGCTCCCCATACACTTTGATCGCTGACAGGAGCGGGAATGCAGAACACGAGCAATACTGCGCCACTCCTGACACTCACACTCACTCCATATACAACAGAAACTGAGAGCTCTGTTCAAAATATATATTTTTTATTCTATATATTGACATTCTCAAAAAATATATTAAAAATGATGTGAGCTTATTGTGTTTTCTCAGTTCATTTTCAGTAAAATTACAGTTTTGCTGTTTTATTTGGGTAAGGATAAATAAGATTTCCCAACATTAACCCAACTCCAACTCTCTCAATGTTGCCTAAAAATCAAACTGACAAAGAAAGATTAATGGGATTCATGATTCATGACAATGCTTGTTGGTACCATCTGTAAATAGGGATTCATACTGCTTGGCCAAATCTATCATGTCAAAGCAACAGGATGTATACAGTCAGTTTTGACCTTGCATGTTTTTGTCACTCGCTGCTTTGGAACACTTGCATGTTTGGATATAAAGAAAACCCTGTTTGGTCTGAAAAGGATGGTAATTGGAATGGTATGATAGTCCCTGACGGATTTCTTAAGGGTTAAATTATGCCCATAGCGCAGGCATAATTGAAATTCTGAATGAAGATTCTTCTTTGAAAGACAACGCTATATTTAGATGCCTCCAAATCCTCCCGAGAGATATCGGTCCCAGATATCCAAAACTACAGAGAGACAAGCATTTTATCTGATTGTGTAGCGTTGCTAATATGTTGCTGAATCGTTGTGATAGAAGATTTCTTTTATGGAGAAGGGATCAGATTGCTCTCTCATTTGTAACGTGTATAAGATAGCAGAGACAAAATGGATTTAACAGTAGAACACCCACTAGTAACCATACACCGCTGTGTAAATTCCACTCCATTTCCATTTGTCTAGAACAAATACCGCAACCATACTAGACCTTTGAGAAGTAGCATGATAACAGCGGCTCTAGTAGCCTATCCGGGTTCCTCTCGTGGTTCTCTTTCCCAAGCCCCCTCTAGTTTAGCTCTCATCCATCATCTATGCCCATCCGCAGCTGCGAAGCTCAGCGGTGGAGACTGGCCTCACATCTGGCCTGGGCTTGCAGATTGCCAGGGTGAAGCAGGCACTGGAAACAAGAGGAGAGGCTCCAGGCCTGGGTTAGCTCTCGTGGTTAGCAACCAGGCCTGTCTCTGCCACTTTTCCTCTCCTCTCCTCTACGTCTCCTCAGCCATGTCAGCTGGGCCTGGCTCCCTGTCTCTGGGCTGAAGACAAGCTCCCTGAGCTCAGCTGTCGGTTGGCCGCCGGTGGCTAACGGGAGACAGGGCCTTACAATGCTCATTTGCTGCCTTTCTCTCTTTCTCCATCCCTCCCTCCCTCTCTCTCTCTCTGGCTCTACTTGGCTGGTGTCAGTGTCTGTCCACCCACGACCCCAGATTGCCACTGCCGTTCTCTACCTTTGTTCTCTCAGGGCAAAGGTTCTCTGTGTGTGTGAGTGTGTGTGTGTGTGTATGTGACAGAGTGAAGGGCAGTTAGAGAGGAAAGCAGTGGAAATTTGCTCAAGTTCTAGTTCTACCCAAGAGTTGAAGTGGAGTTAAACTTAAGTCTGTTGCACAGGCAATTGAATCACCAAACTCAGCAATGCCTGACTACCTCAATAAATGCTTTTGGAAATCATCACTATACCAAACATTTGTTTGAAATGTCACTCTTTGGGCTATGAAGACATAGTTTTTTTTTTTTTTTTTTTTTTTTTTTTTTTTTGTTATTTTTTTGTTTTTTTTTTGTTGTTTATTTATATATTTCTCATATTTGTTTATTATATTTCCCATATTTATTTATTACAACTTTACTACAACTGATCACTGTTACTGCTTTGACAGTACCACAAGCAACCACATCAGCTATCCTCCCAGCACTAGAGCAACCACTTTGCCTGCACTGGTATTTCCCTCAGGAAATGCACGTTCTGTAGGGGCCTTGTTCTGCTTCCAGCACCCTAGGGTTTCAAAGGGCAAGCTCATGAGCATGAAATGGAATCATCATCAGTTTGAAGTAGCCATACACCACAACACACACACACACACACACACACACACACTCCTTCACACTTTTCCTATGCCGTGCGTCTGACACCTCTCCTCCGGTAGTGGAAAGCCATAACCTTTCTGAAAAGTTTGCCACTTTAAATATTTAGCTTTGGCTCGCACGCCGACCCCTTGGAGCACTTGCCGTCTGGTGGCTGCTCATCTAGGTGATGAGCCACTCTGTGTGGATCCCCGCTGTTTGACAGCACTTGCAGTGTTAAAACAAACATGTGAAGGAAATCAGAGAGAGAGAGAGAGAGAATGGCCAAGAGACAGATTGGGTTTGCTTTTATGAGAAAGATGCAGAGGATCTGCTTTGAGAGAGTAAGAGAGTGAGTCTGTTTTGAAGCTCTGCCTGTGGCCAGGTGTTGCTATGAGAGGAAGGAGGGATGAAAGAAGAAAAAGTGGTCACTGACGAGGTGTAGAACAGACCCCCCGCTGGGGCCGCCCGCTCATCTAATGGATCTGGTTGAGAAGCACCACACCCCACCTCCCAGCTTTCATCCCCACTTTCCAGCTCTCCTCCCAGCACTTCTCCTCTCCATCCAGATCTTTGTGTCCTCTTCTCTTTCTTGCCCGAAAAAGTGATAGCCAGGCCACTTGTCATGCGTCATTGTCCAGAATGACATTGCATAGAGTCGGACTTGCCGGTCGGATTAGGTGGATTGTTCCTCTGTGTAAACCTTCATCCATTTTGCAAGCTGTTAGGCAGATGGCATTATGGTTGGTCCAACGCTTTCACTTATTCATTGAAAATTTTCATAAATTATTGATAAGCTGGTAAATTCGTATCATATTTGCTATTATTTGGCACCACGTGGAACTTTATTTTCATAACAGTGGAGGCTTAAGATTCTGGAGCCTCATTATTTTATGTTTCATTTTCTCGAGTCACACACAGCCTGTGCCTGCTTGTGCGTTCGGAGGAATGGCGGAGTCAGCAGGAAACACATTAATGCGTGAAAAATGAGGCGTGCTGAAAGACTGAAAGGCCACATCAGATTCGGCTTATTAAGACACAGACCCCGGGCGCAGCCCCCGCGACCCTCCGTCTGCTGAAATACGAACCTGTGACAAGAGAGACAGTGGGGTGGAGGGATTGGGTCGGCTGGCATAGCTTGGCACTGCCCTCCGTGGGCACACCTGGAGCATTGTGTATGGATGGCACTCACATTAATTCATATTAACATTTCTTTTCTTTTAGGAGGCCATTCTTTTCAGCGTTCAGCGCCAATGTGTGAAAAAACTGTGCCTTATTGAATGCAAAGATACTGTAGCCTGTAGCGTAATTGGCGCCTATTACTGCTCAGTGGTGACTGCATGCATAAGATAATTTGATTGAAGCCTGTCTCAGCATGCCCACTTAGCATTACAATTTCATTTTTCTTACTTTCTCGAGACTTGTTTTAGAGTGTGCAAGACAAGAACGCTTTCTTTGCTGCAGGTTGCTGGTGCTTGTTAATGTTAGCTGTCTGAGTATTTAGTTGACCTGTAGAGTTTACACTCTAGAGCACTCCAAGGGCTCTTCACCGCTCTCTCTTTCTCACTCTGCAACACCCCCCCCCCCCCCCACCACCACCACCACCAAACACACACAGTCATTTACTCACTCACTCACTGTCTGCTTCTCTCGTTCCCCTCCTTTTACTATTCTTCATCTCCTCTTCCTCGACTCCTGCCACCCCCCCCCCCCCCCCCCCCCCCCCCCCCCTCCGTTTCCCTTTCAAATTTGCACTTAACACCTTCCTGTGGATCGCCCCTTCATTCATCAACACTGTTTGTCCCGGTGACAAGCGGGCCGCTTCCAGAATATCAATATCGGCTAAGACAATGTGTCGCTCCGCCCAGCCAGTAACCTTCAGCTAAATGTCACTCTGCTTAATCCTATTTGAAAATTAAACATCGGAAAACCTTTAGCATTCTCTTCCTTCCCTTTCTCTGCTCTCACCATCCCCCCAACCCCCCGCTCCGCCTCCCGTCCACCCGTCTGCCTCTCGCTTACTTTTTCTATCCGTTCCGAACCACTGTGACATTTGTAAATATTATGTTTCTCTTGCTCCTAATATTTGTTTGTCGGCTCTTAAATAATACCAGTGGCCAAGGATGATAAAGTGGGGCAATTGGATTTTTATACCTATCTTTGTGTGCGTGTGTGTGTGTGTGTGTGTTTGTGTGTGTAAGAAGAGAAGGGGAGAGAGAAAGAGAGATGTCAGGTGCCGGCCCAGTGGCTTTGTAAAGAGAAAAGCGAGTGACAGAGAGAAAAGCGAGTGAAGCGTCACGTGAGAGATCCTCCCATGCATCAAACGCACATATTTACATAAACAAATGCAGGCCGTATAGGCAGTAATTACCGTGGCGACGGCGCGGGCCGGGGGAAGAGAAAGAGAGTGTCTGATGCGGACAGATAGGCACAGTGACTGAGGCAGAAACTCCATCAAAGTGCCATGGTGCAAGTATACTCACGTTGACACTTTCCCTCTCTGTGTCTTTTTCTCTTTTATGCACTCACTCACACACACACACAGTCCCAGACCATGGCTTCTTTGTATGCATGAGGTGCATGGTATGAGAAGCAAACTCTTTTCATGAAGGAGATAGAGCCCATATTTCCACATTTGAAGATTATAGTCCCCACTCCCACAGCAGGAAAAGGTGGATATGTGCAAGCAGAGATCACCAGCAAAAGCACAGTTACGCCGCTGCTGAACAGACCTCTTTGGACAAGTTATGACATGACAATCCCCCTGATAAAGAAGGCAATATGTCTCCTTCTGTGTTTTAATACAGATGTAATTACGCTTCGGGTCACAAATTTATGTTTGCCACTTTACCACCATTGTCGTGGCGACTCACCAGTCAAAGAAGTAGCCACTAGTGCTGTGAAATATAAGCTGAGATGTATGTCTGCCTTAGAGTGACAAGAGGATGGCTGCTGTACGGTGCATTTTGCCACCGTGAAAAGTATATGTAATCCTCAATGTCTGACTGCTTATGATGGATGGTGTGAACAAGCCAAGGAACTTTAATGTTCAGGGCATGCAAATCTTGGTTAACTGAACCCTGTAAATTATCATAGTGTCATAGTTGTTCACTTATGAAGGTTACTGTTTATCTTTAAAGAAAAGCAGAATGGCATGAGTGCACAGAGCCCTGATGTGTGTGTGTGTTTTTGTCTGTGTGCTTTCAGGTGGGAGATGCAGGAGGATGCTGAGCTGGAGGATGAGGAGAAATCTCTCGTGGATCACCTCCAAAAAACCTGGTTTACCTCCAGCGCCGACCCTACTCCATAATCCAAAGATCCACTCAGCAGCAAAGCTGCCGCATCCGTCAGATATACACACATATGTTTGTCCCTCTTTCTGCTGATCTTTATCTGGGCAATGGCACCAAGTGCTGAACTCATTTTCTGTTTGGAATTACTCAAATGTAAGCACAAAAGTCCCATTATGCATTCATTTCTGCATTGCTGTACTATATTTGGCAACACTTTATAGCAGCATTCATTAATAAACCATTACCAATCCTGTATTATCTATGAATAAACATTATTCACAATTCCAAAATATACAAATGTTTAAGAAACATCATTTATAGACAATGGTTTGTTAATGAAATAAAGTTATTATAAGGTGTTACTCAATATTGGTCTTGGGTTTCTGGTTTTCTGAAGGTGCTTCTCCAGATATTTGTTGGTGCTACACAGCTCTACATGCGATAATGTTCCCTTGAGCACAGAACAGAATGTACAGTTTATGTTGGACGGATGTCAGAACACATGTAGCTTTATAAAAAACTGTTTGTCTGTCTTGTGTTTTGTAATATGAAATAGTCACTCAACACTGTAATAAAATAGAACATGCCTCACTATACTTTATGTCTTTTGAAATGACCATTTTTGTAAAATTAAAATCTTTTGTGTGGCTAACAAATATATCATATAGCCTACAATAAGAATTTTATTTATTTTTTTAACAAGTGTCTTTCTTAATAATGGCTGTCCTTGTATTCAACAGAGAGGACATCTCAGTATAGTGGCATCCAGACAATACTGAATGCAGTCTTTGAAGTGACTATTATTATAATGTATAGCCTATAAATCAATGAAAGGATAGCATTTTGTATTTGGTTTGAAATGAATAGCATGGATAAATAGCAGTTATCTTCTGACAATTGCGAATGCTGTTAAAAAAAAGACACCTTTGAAATGCTATTTTGTGATTAAAGACTTAATGCCTCATCGGTTTGATGCAGTGTGGTTAGCTTTAGCTGTCAAAGGGTGTATTGTGTATTTCAAGAGCCTTTGAAAAGAACATGTTTACTCACGTCACGCCTTTGACAATGGGAAAGTCTTTGAATGACATCTACGAAATGGAAATTGTTTGATGCCATTATCCTACAAAGAAGAATAATCATAGTAACACAAGCAGGCTATTAAAGCAAAACAAGTTAAAGGGTTATTGTGTCTAACTCCACGTAGGCCAACAGACTTTACAGAGGAAACAACTTGTCAAAGCAGACAATGCAGTGCTCTCGATATCCACGCATCTCAACAAAATGTGTACTGCGTCTTTAAGAGTAGTAGCGCTCCCTAAAACGTCACATTTCCGTATCCGGCAGATTCTTCCTGCTTTCTGCAACAAGGAAGCAGAGACTACATGATGGTTGAGATTTTCACATTTGCTTGTTATGATGGTATGTGAGTGAAATGAAAATGCATGTTTTGCACTTTATATTCGTCCCCTAGACTGCCGTTCATTGCCGCCGACGGACAAGGACATTAAGTCAAACGCGGCGGTGAAATTAAGAGTAAACATTTACAGAACAACTAGCATTTTCATTAAATTATTTGCAAACAGTGGCTGTGCTTGATTATTGACTGCTGAATTCAAACGCGCAGAAGCATTTTGTTTGAGAACCTTGCAGTCTACGTATTTGCTGCAAATTTCGGTTAGTAGGCTGGGTGGCAAAGTGGACAGTATAGGTCAGCCATAATTTTAAATTCAAATCATCATATTGGTGGGGTGCACTATTAAATTAACCTACTGCAAACAGTCCAGTGGTTTGCAATAGTTGCTAAAACTTAAGTTAGAATTAACAACGTTAGTTCTGTATTGATTCATTTAACGTTACAAGTTACAAGTTCAACACCTCAAGAAAAGGTAACGTTAGCTTACAAGTCATTTTGTTTGTTATATAACTTAATGTATTTTAAATATGCTAAAATTGCAGGCTAACTATCAGTGATAATCACCAAGACGTCCATGCTGGTCAGAACAGAGTCCTGCATATTCTTATGTTTCTTTATTAACATGGCTCAGATGGCACAAGATGACAAAGAGAAGACAACAGCCCTGAAAGGTATATGACACCCTGCTCATAGTTTCCAAGGAGAGTTGGGTTTCAGTAACATATAAACCTGTAATTTTTTGTCTTATTAGTTTATACAGCACATTTCCTGCACAAAACAGTTCAGTGTGCTTAAACAAAAAGAAAAATGCAAAGAGCATTAATTAATTCTAAGGCAAATCATGATTTAAAAGTGGAAATTTCTTGGTTTATTTCTTTTTTATTTGCACTTTCATTTCTTTGTTTATTTTTATTACCATGCCAATGATCTTTTATATGATCCTTTTCATATGGTATGAAATGACTTCTGAAGTAGTAGGCTATTTAATAAATATCGACCATAGTATTAAGTGAAGATCTCACTGGGCAATTTTAGTCATTTTTATATTATGATTATTTATGCATTTGTTTACTTATTTATTTATTTTTAGATTTGCTGTCAAGGATAGATCTTGATGAGCTAATGAAGAAAGATGAGCCTCCCCTCATTTTCCCAAAGACGCTGGAGGAATTTGAGTATGCCTTCAATCAGCGTAAGTTTTCCTTCAATGCAGCGACAGACTTTACTGTTATGTCAGCATTATACTGATGACCAAATGCTGTGTGGAATATGGAATGAGTTAAGTGGACAAGTAACTGGATAAGTTTGTTTGTCTGTTTATTGCTATTTAGTGTAATATTGTATTTGTCGGAGTTTGTATACATGCCTGTAGATGTTGTTAAAAAGAGTGAAAGAAAAATTTATTTCTGACATAGGGATAGCATAGCATGCTTCCTTGAAGTTTGTGTCATGGGTGGTGTGTGTGCGCGTGCGAGCAGTTGTGTGTGAGTGAGTGAGAGAGGGAGGGAAAAAAGGCTAGTGTAGTGTGTCTCTGCTGAAGCCTAGCCTCCTCTGATGATGCAGTGATTTCATTGTGCATTTGCTGCGGGCCTCTCTGGGGACGGGGATAGCTGTCTGTCTGGGCTTCTGCAGGGGCCGCCTCCCTCCCGGCAGCAGCGCTCGCTGGGGCTGGCTGGCTAGCTGGCTGGCAGCTTTGGACACGAGGTGTTTGGAACGGGCTGTCAGAGACCTACTCATCCCTGCCGAGCACTTGACGGGGGATTTGCATAACCTTGCTCCTCCGTCCAAACTCTCCTCCTCCTGCACCCCCACCCCCAACCACCACCACTACTGCTGCCACCACCTCCTTAGCACACAAGAAAAGCCCTGAATGCCATTTTTTGCGTTGAGTGAGTGCTTTTTTTCCCTCTACCTATTCTCGCTTGCTGTCTCCCTCTCTCTTCTAAATGTCACTCACTGGGCATCTGTTGGAAGCTTACTCTGTGGATGACTTGGGAACAGCCTAGAATATGACACCACTTCTTATGCTTTCAGAGGCACCTGATGGAAAAGGAAAAAATGTGTGTGTGTGTGTGTGTGTGAGGGGGTGGTGGTGAAAGGACCTGTGGATTTATGAAGAACACATTTGAAACACAAGGAGGATAAAACACACACACACACACACACACA
>JAGFZM010000066.1:1641657-1658143 GCA_017657215.1 Limnothrissa miodon
GGGGGGGGGGGGGGGGGGGGGGGGGGTGGTGGAGAAAGAATGGAGAGAGAGAGTGCGCAAGAGAGAGAGAGAGAGAAAGAGAATATTCAAATGAAGCAGAGTTAGGGTCGACCAGATGGCAACATTATTCTCTCTCTCCCTCTCTCCCCTTTCTCCCTTCTCTTCCCTCTTTCCTATCTCTGTTTCTCTCTCCTCCTCTTTCCTCACTACTCTCTCTCCCCCCACCCCACCTCCTTCCCTCTCTCCCCCATTTTACTCTGTGCTGTGCTACTGATGAGGAACTCCTATAGAATTGGGACTGGGAAAAAGGAGCCAGGGTACTGTAGAAGGTTGACATAGCTCAAGCCACGGATGACGTGTGTCTGTGTGTGTGTGAGAGAGAGAGAGAGAGAGAGAGAGAGAGATAGAGAGGGAGAGAGAGGGAGTAAGTGAGTAAACAAATGAGGTCCTACAGTGTGTGTGTGTGTGTGTGTGTGAGTGAGTGAATAAATGAATACTGTAAAGATCTTGTATGTGTGTGTGTGTGTGTGTGTGTGTGTGTGTGTGTGTGTGTGTGCGCGTGTGTGTGTGTGTGTGAGTGAGTGAATAAATGAATACTGTAAAGATCTTGTGTGTGTGTGTGTGTGTGTGTGCATGCGCGGTCATTATGCAGTGTGGCACCACTGGAGGAGGTGGCACAGTATCTCAGGAAAAGTCCTTTAAGGTGTGCCAGCCTGGGTGGCAGCATGCCAGCATAAATGAGTTTATGTGGCCTTTACAGCATCATAACTTCAAGGGTCATTTGCGCCTTCGTGTGTGTGTGTGTCTGTGTGTGTGTGTGAGAGAGCATGTTTTTGTATGTGTAAACAATCAGAGCATCTCCCAACAGCTAGCTATCTGTCTGTTTGTGTGTCCCTCTTGAACCTGCCTGGCACACACACACACACACACACACACACACACACATACAGTGGTGTCAGTCACAGTGGTTTTTGGCTCGTCGTTAAGGAGAGATCACTCTTTAAAAGGAACAAAATGGCAGCTGTCTTTTCTGATCGAGCTTCTCTCATCTCTCCTCAAACCCCCACAGGTAGTGTGTGTGTTTAGACAGACAGACAGACACACACACACACACACACACACACACAAAACACGCGGGCAGACAGACAGACACACACAAACACACAAACTGTGATGGGCTTTTTTTTATGAGAGCCCCCTCCATTACCTTTCCAAGCAACACCTGAGGTAGTCATTAAATTCCCTATTAGGAGATGCATGCAGAGGGCATTACAAGGGAAATCATATTTTTGTGTGTGTATGTGTGTGTGTGAGTGTGTGATATTTGGCACGTGGAGAGAAAATTTCCCACAGACACATGTAACGAGAGCGAGCTAGAGTTTGTGTGTGTGTGTGTGTGTGTTTGTGAGGCAGCCTATGGGGAATTTCTCTTTAAGTGAACCAGCTTTGTTCCTTTCCGAGCGGCAGGCCTTTGATGACAAAAAAAGGGAAAGATAATAAAAAAAATAGAAAAAAGAAACGAAAAAGAAACGGGAAGACGAGTGGAAAGGAAGAGGAGGGGTTGGGGAGACTTGAAATAATCCAACAATGAGCTCTATTTTAAATCTCTTCCTTCTTTTAAAATAAACACTGTCCTTACACTCCTCCTCTCAGCTCTGTCAATCTATCCCGCCTTCCCTACCTCCCTCCCTCCCTCACCTCTTCTCTTTACCTCGCTTCTTCCTCTATTTCTACCTCCCTCTTTCTCTCTCCCTCCCTCTCTCTCTTTCTCCTTTATTCACTCTTCTTCCTTCCTCTTAACTTCCCCTTCTTTGTTTGTTGTTTGCCTTTTTAAAATATTGCATTTGCTTGTTTTAGCTGGCATCTCTCTCTCTCTCTCTCTCTCACTCACTCACACACACACACACACACACACACACACACAAAGAGTAGCTTTATGTGACTAGCTTTCTTTTGCACTGTCATTCTAAACACCTTTGATGTGATGGCCATTCAGTACCCCCTGGCTAAGTGGATTTTGGTGATTGAGCTGACGTGTGTTTGTTATGTGTGGATGGGTGTGTCTGTGTGTGTGTTTGTGTGCCTGTGTGTGTTAGTGTGTAGGTGTTTATACATGTGTATATACGTTTGTGTCTGAGAAAGTGTGTTGTTCATATCCTTAAACAAACCTAAATATTAACACACTGATCCCTGGTGAGTTGTAGTGGATACCTATCAGGGAACTAATCGGACTCTCAGTCTCTCTCTCTCTCTCTCTCTCTCTCAGTCTCTCTCTCTCTCTCTCTCTCTCTCTCTCTCTCTCTCGCGCGCTTGTGTGTCCAGCTATCTTTATCATTTAGCCTACTATTTTAACTATTTTTACTATTTATTTTTTTACTATTTATTATTTTATCGTCGATCACTGACCAACGCCGACACAACTATGTCATCATCGCCAAGTGATGATACACTACTAAAAAAAAGCCACCAAAAAGATTGCCTACCTGATGGAAGATATCCGTCGACTCTCTGAAGAGCTTCGGAAGAAGGAAGCACTTCTCTCCGACTACTCTGAACAACTCTGTGAGAAAGACAAAATGGTATCCAGCTTTTCGAACCTGGCTGTTGATCAATCAAAGAAGATCTCCTCGCTCACTGCAGCCATCCAGGACACTGTCCTTTGGGATCCGGCATACAGCCAAACGCCCATGTCCTCCACACCTGGCTCTCAGCCATGGACAAAGATCTCGACCTATGGCGCTAAAAAGCAATCCCGGGGAAATGTTGGCCTACCTCCCCTCTGCCTCTCAAACCGGTACACTGCCCTTTCCGCCATCGACCATCAAGGCATCCAGTCAGACACTAACGTTTCCACCATCGACGACGGCCCGGTGTCTCCATCGACCTCCATTGCCTCCGGTGAAGTGGTTACTGCTGCTGCTCCCGGTGCTCGACCCCTGAACACCATGGTAACGCTACCTCCACTCCCTGCTGCAACGGATGGCCCAACTCCCCCGTCGACTGCCCAGCGGGTACCTAGGGCTTCTCCACCAGCCCCTGCCAGTCAGATGTTGAAGAACGTCGCAGGAGGGGATATTCCTGCTGCTGTCAGCCGAACATCGAGGACTGTCTCCTGTGCTGCTGATGAATTCGCTGCTATACGGCTGGCCCAGCAGCCGGCGGTCCAAGATGGGTCCTCTCTCCGACAGCCATCGGTCCATGATGGCGGGTCCTCCTCTGGTGGTGGGTCCTCTGCTGCCCGACGCAGGCTGCTCAGGAACGCGGTGGCAAGGCGCTCAGGAGCGCTCTCTCAGGCGGACGCCGCTGAAAGTCGCCCTTCAGACTCTCCTCGAGATGGATCGGCTGCTGTCAGCAGTGGTTGCCGGGTGAGGCCGCCCTCATCATGCCACCCCTCGGCGCTCTCTCGGCCACGTCCGCTCTTCCCTATCAACACCCTCATCATCGGTGATTCCATAACTAGGAACATCAGATTTTTTTATTCTACCACTCACTGTGTTCCAGGTGCCAACATCAAGGATATTCACGGAAGTTTATGTGAGTTGCTACCCTCTTTGGCTTCCTCCATCACTAGAATTATTGTCCATGTGGGGTTAAATGACACTGTTCAACGTGAGTCGGAATTAATGAAACGGGACTTTCTTGCTCTCATGGGACTCCTTGAGCAAAATGGGAAGTCAGTTTTTATCTCAGGCCCTATACCAACTGTTAGACGCGGCGATGAACGCTTTAGCTTTTACATTTCATACGTTGTTCAGCTCACCCCACGCTCCACCAGAGACGATTGACTAAATAAAACAGGAAAACTCCCTGCTTCAAGCACCCGCCTTCATCAGGCCCAACACGCAGCCCATAGCGGTAGCGCCCCCTGCTGTTCCCTCCAGCCACCACCCAAGCCACAGAACAAATCGCAGACGCCATGCTCATGGGGCCATCGTGGCGAATCTTAGACCTGTCCCAAAAACAAATATAGAAGTGAGCAGGACCCCTGAACCTACCTTGGTTTCCCTTGCCCTCCTGAACATCAGATCTCTTAAAAAAGACATTTTTAGTTAATGAGCTTATTTGCACTCATAAACTGGATTTCCTTCTTTTAACCGAAACTTGGCTGGACCAAGCCACAAATGCTACTATCCTTATTGAGTCTGCCCCCCCTAACTTTAACTTCATGAGTGAATTGCGCATGGAAGGCAAAGGGGGAGGAATAGCAAAAATATTCAGAGACACTTTCCAGTGCAATAAGACATCCCTGGGCGATTTTACATCATTTGAGTACTTAAGCGGACTTATAAAGTGCTCTCCTGACATCCTGCTGCTGACTGTTTACAGACCGCCCAAGCTCTCTGTCAAATCATTTTTTAATGAATTTTGTGAACTGCTATCAGCTGTCTGCATAGACTATGATTGCATTTCATATCTGGAGATTTTAATTTGCACATTGACAACACTGAAAATACAAGCACCAAAGAATTCATGCATCTGTTAGATACTTTTGATCTAACACAACATGTTGAAGGGCCAACTCACTCTCAAGGTCATACACTAGATCTTGTTATAACTAAAGGTCTTCATGTCTCCACCACTGTAGTGGATCTAGCACTATCTGATCATTATTGCATTTTCTTTGAAGTCAAATTATCCCCTAATCTATGCACCAGATCCATGGCTACTGAAAGGAGGACTATAAATGAAAATACGGCCAGACTCTTTGAACATGCCATATCACAAGCACTCTCACAGGCCCCAAGTCAACTTTCTGACACGGCTGATGACCTGTTCACCAATTTTAATACTAGAATGACACACATTATGGACAATATTGCACCATTAAAGCTTAAAAGAATTGTGGATAATAAGAAAACCCCATGGAAACAAAATCCAACAGTTAAACACCTCAAAAGAGAGTGTAGAAAGGCAGAAAGAAAATGGCGCAAAACCAACCTCCATATCCACTATCAAGTATAAAGGAACGTTAAAAAACTATAATCTTGAAATCTGTAAGGCAAGGCAATCATTTTTCTCTGAAATTATAAACAGGAATTTGAACAATGCTAGTGTGCTCTTCTCCACAGTTGAAAAGTTAACAAACCCCAAATCACAAATAGCACCTGAGTTTCTCACAACTGACAAATGCAACGAGTTTGCATGCTTTTTTAGAAGTAAGATTAATAACATCAGAATAAATATTACAACACAGTTGCAGACAGCCCAACAACCAGAGAGTATATCATGCTGTATGTCAACATTCAACTCCATTGATTATGATGTACTGGTGAAAACCGTCCAAGACCTCAGTTCTTCCACATGTGAAATGGACATTTTGCCAACCAGCTTCTTGAAATCTGTCCTCCACCTTGTAGCACCAGATCTGCTCCAGATTATAAATGCTTCTTTGGAGAATGGCATTTTCCCCAAGTTACTAAAACTAGCAGTAGTAAAACCACTACTGAAAAAAAATACCCTGGATCACTCAGCTCTTAACAACTATAGGCCAATATCCAATCTGCCATTTGTTGGGAAGATCATTGAAAAGATAGTTTTCAATCAACTAACTGTGTTTTTGTCCTCAAAAAATTGTCTTGATATATTTCAGTCTGGCTTTAGAGCCTATCACAGTACTGAGACTGCCCTCATTAAGGTTGTGAGTGACATCCGTCTAAATACTGATGCAGGACAAACATCTGTTCTGGTGCTACTGGATCTCAGTGCTGCCTTCGACACTGTTGATCATGGCATACTACTACACCGGCTGGAACATTGGGTTGGTTTTACTGGTATAGTGATTAAGTGGCTAAAATCCTACTTAGAAGATAGAAGCTTCCTCGTTGCCATGGGCACCCATGCTTCAACACCAATGCCCCTGACCTGTGGAGTCCCCCAGGGGTCTATACTTGGACCTTTACTATTCAACCTATATATGCTCCCACTTGGTCAGATTATCACTAACTACTCAATTTCTTACCATAGCTATGCTGATGACACCCAAATCTACATTTCATTGTCCCCTGATGACTATACCCCCCTTGAAGGTCTCTATCAGTGTATTGAACAGATAAATGACTGGATGTCCTTTAATTTTCTACAGCAAAACAAAGACAAGACTGAGGTGATTATATTTGGAAACAAGAAGAAAAGATCAAAGGTGGCCACTGCGCTCAACGCAAAGGGGTTCACAGCCAAAGAGACCGTTAAAAACCTTGGAGTCATCATTGATAGTGACCTTAACTTCAGCAGTCATATCAAATCAATCACTAAATCAGCATACTATCATTTAAAAAACATCTCTAAGCTGAGAGACCTAATGTCAAGTAAGGACCTTGAAAAAATTCATGCTTTTATCTCTAGCAGAGTTGACTACTGCAATGGCCTGTTAACAGGCCTACCCAAAAAGACCATTAAGCCCCTTCAACTCATTCAAAATGCAGCTGCTAGGGTCCTTACAAGAACAAAAAGAACTGACCATATTACTCCAATTTTAAAATCCCTGCACTGGCTTCCTGTGAGTTTTAGAATTGATTTTAAAGCACTGTTACTTTTATTTAAATCTATGAATGGCAAAGGCCCTGTTTATATTTTAGACATGTGTCAGAAATGTTCTCCATTGAGGTCTCTAAGATCTGTGGAAAAGAATCTGTTGATCAGACCCACTGTCAGAACAAAAATTGGTGAAGCAGCTTTTTCTTATTATGCTGTGCAGCTATGGAACCAACTTCCAGAAAATATAAAAAATGCACCTACCGTTGACAGTTTTAAATCAAGACTTAATACCAAATTATTTTCTGATGCTTATTCCTAATGCCACCTGATTTTAATTATTTATCTGTTTTGTTTTTATGATTAATTTTCTCTTGATGTTCATTTTATGTTCATTTTTACCTGATTGTAATTATTTATGTATTGTGGTTTTATTATTAACTTTCTTTTAATGTTCATTTTTTACAAATATTTTAATTATTTGCATTTACTATTTATTTATTTTCTGTTAATGTTCATTTTACTATTTATTTTCCTAAATGATCATTTTACTTCATATATTTTATATTTCCTCTCCTCTTTTTTTCATCTATTTTGTTCATCTTTTTACTATCAATTTTCTTTTAAATTCTCTTTTAAATTTTTTCATCTATTTTATTCATCTTTTTATTATCAATTTTCTTTTAAATTCTCATTAATGTTCATTTTATTATTTATTTTCTTTAATGATCATTTTACTTCATATATTTTATATTTCCTCTCCTTTTTTTTCATCTATTTTATTCATCTTTGTATTATCAATTTTCTTTTAAATTCTCATTTTTAACACACACGTTTGTTGCCTTGTATTGTATTTTGTTTTGGTCTCTGTACAGCACATTGAGTTGCCACTGTGTATGAAATGCGCTTTATAAATAAAATTGCCTTGCCATGCCTTGCCTTGCCTCTCTTTCCCTCTCTCTTTCCCTCTCTCTCTTTCTCTCTCCCATACACACAGACACACACTTTCTGCCTGCCATGACACACACACCCTACATCATTCAGTACAGCACCCATGCCTATTCAGCTCTTTACAACTTCAGTGTCGTGTCCTCGTTTGCCTTAGCGTGTGTGTTAGTGTTTTGTAATGATGTGACGAGCATTTGTATTCACCGTGTGTGTGTGTGTGTGTAGTATGTGTCTTCGTGTTGTGCCTTCATGTTGTGCTGGTTCTAGTGTTTTGTTGGTGTTATTTGTGCTGTGCTGTGTTGTGTCCTCCATGTTAGCTTTGTGGGTGTCAGGCTACTGCACACTGGGGTCCCACCAGGGCCTCTGTTCTTAAGCATCCACTAGTGTGTGTGTGTGTGTGTGTGGCATTGTCACACAAGTGCCAGTCAGGGACTTAGCGTTGCTCGGCACTCCTACCTGCGGGCCCTCTATTAAGAAACTAATAAGAGGGTGTTAATTACGGCTCATAATAAGGCTTTGTAATTACGCAGATAGGACGGAGCAGATGAGGCCGCTCTGCTCCTCTTCCTCCACCTCCACATCGCCTTCTTCCTCGTTGTCTAGCCTCCCCTTCTTTCTGTCTATCAGCGACTGCCCTCCAGGAACGAGCTTTAGCGAGAGTGTGCGACCGCACTTGATCAAGTCCCCCCCCCCCCCCCCAATAAATGTGTTTTTAGCGCTGAAAGATAACTCTCCCAGCACCTCAGTCGGGGGAGGAGGACGTGCAGACTGGAGATTGGGTGAAGGTGCTTGGCGGGACGTCTGCATTTCACCATCCAGGGAAAAAGTCTGAGTGTGTGTTTATTTGTGTTTTTTTTGGTGTGTGTGTGTGTGTGTATCTGTTTTGAGAGCAGTGGATGGGATAGTTTATTCTCCTCTGCTGTTGGTTTATGTCTAGAACAGCACATTAGCTGTGTGTGTGTGTGTTTGTGTGTGCGCACGCCTGCGTGTGTGTGTCTGTCTGTCTGTCTGTGTGTCTGTCTGTGTATCTGTGTGTTTGTGTATGTCTGTGTGTGTGTTTGTCTGTGTAGTGGTATGTGGTGTGTGTGTGTCTGTCTGTGTCTGTCTGTGCTTATTGTTATGTGTTTGTGTGTTTGGCTTGTATTTGTGTTCACCGTGTGTGTGTCTGTGTGTGTGTGTGTGTGTGTGTGTGTGTGTGTTGTGATCCTGATCCTGCTGTAGTCTTCCATATGCCTTCCACCAGCTCGTCTCCAAAAACCACAGAGTCCTGTCAGTCAAAATCAAACAAAGGCATCTCAATGCTCCCCCCTCCTCTCCCTCCCCTCCCCCCAGCCTCTCTCCCTGCCTGTGCAAACACCCACCACATGCCAGCGCAGCCCCAGTCACAGAAACACACAGCACACAGTTTGCCACAAACTCTCAATGTAGGATGTAGCAAAGATCTCCTCGAATCGTAACCTAACCTCACACACACACACACACACACACAAACACACAGCAGCCCCTCCATGTCCTTTACCCTTCAGAGACCACCATCATGGACATGCATGCGCACACACACACACACACACTCTCTTTTCTCTACATGAGATCATCCCAAAGACAAACAGAACTACTGCGAGCACAAAATAGAATTTTCTTCCAGGCGCATCGGTGTCATTAGGCACAAAGCGCATTGCGCTTCACCATCATACTGCCGCCCATCCAGCCGAGTGACATTTTGGCAAATCAGGGCCTGTGACGACAGTTTCCCCCCTGCCCCGGGACTGCCACCACGCACACACACACACACAACACACACACACACACACACACACACACAGGCATGCACACTTCTCCCCCAGTCTGCTCAATGTTCATCTTCGACCGTTTCATCTCATCTGTAGTCTAACAAGGGGTTTATTTCCCTTCGCATCACTCAGTTTGGCCAAAGGTGTATGTGTGAGTGTGTCTATGTAGATAGATAGATAGATCGATAGATACTTTATTGATCCCCAAGGGGAAATGTGTATGTGGGTGAATGTATGGGAATATGGGTCTTCCCTGTCCACTGGTGTGTAATCAGAAAAACATTCGATTTCCAGTTGGTATTATTACCGTTATGACCTAATCCACATGCTTGAGACATGAACAATGTGACACGCAGAGGGCGAAGATATCTCAGGTTCAGCTGGCACAAGGGCCACCCCTCGTCGGCCGTTTGTAGGACACTGCTCAGCTCCTCTGTCATATCCGAGCCCCTCTCCCCGGCGCCTATTTTGGCTATTCTACATGGCGTGTGCGAGCACCCTAGCCTCCTTCGGCGAAGATAAACAGAGCTCAGCCTGCGCCAAAAGCTGCTCTACGCTCCGTCTGGCGCCGGCCGTATCGGATTGTGCCGTTTTATGACTCCAATATGGTTGGCCTCCATTTTGGCCACGTTGTAAATATTTGCCATGGCCGAAGGATCAGGCAAAGCACCCAAAGCCCTTTTTCTCTCCTCTTCTCTTTCTCCCTTTCTTCTTTTCTCTCTCTCTCTCTCTTTCACCCTTTCTGCTTTTCTTTCCAGACAGTATATATATGTGTGTGTGTGTGTGTGTGTGGCTAGTGTTTACCTCAATCTAAGATAAAGACTCTGCGGCCCACAGTTGAGATAATTACTCACGTCCAGCGACACTCCGTCTGCCAACACGCTGCTAATGGAATGGAAGTAAACAGCAAGTGTTCCGATCCGAAATCCCCTACCACGGTCTGGGAGCCTGCTGGAGTTAGTGGGCCCGGCTGACCCGGTGTTGCCGGCGGCGAGGCTTTGGCCGCTGTCATGGCGTGAGCGTGCCACCACGGGCCGACCCGAGGACGAGGACTGAAGACCCCATCATCCATGCTGGTGCCGACTGTGATCCTCCGCCATTTGTCGTGTTTGCCGTAAAGCCGCAGACGCCAACGGCCTAATGAAGTCGTCTGGCACTACTCACCACACACACACACATTGTGTGAATGCCCACTCACGGATTCAGTTATACACCAAACTCGAGCCAAAGCACATCCGCCGCCATTGTCACCCCGTTTTGGCCACCTAAATGTGGGCCAGTGGGGTGGCGAAGGGGCCTGTGATTCCAGCTGTTTGGGAGAGATGATTGGGAGGAGGGTGGATTGGAAGGGCTAGATCGTGTTTCTGTGTTTGTGTATTTGTGTGTGTTTGGGAAAGGGAGTGGATGGGATGTGCTGGGTCGTTTGTGTTTGTGTGTGGATGTGGTTTACTTTTTCATTTTGTGCGAATAGTACGGAGGGTGGATGAGGTGTTCTGGGTCAATGTGTCTGTGTGTTTGTGTGTGTGTTGGGAAAGAGAGTGGATGGGATGTGCTGACTCGTTTGTGTGTGTTTTTGGTGAGAGGAAGTGGATGAGGTTTGCTTGGTCGCTGTATCTGTGTGTGTGTGTGTGTGTGTGTTGGGGTTAGCAGGCAGGCGACCGGCCTAGAGAGAAACAGAGAAAGTTGTTGGTGTCATTGAGGCGTGAAACTTTTGGCCCCGGGATGAAATTACACCCTATATATGTTTCTTAGCGCCGTAGCTCGAGGGATAAACACACCTTACATCAACTCACTCGCTCCTACTCGAGATTTCTCCCTTTTGGCTGACATTCCCCCCACACACTCACATACACACAATTACACCCTCTCTCTCTCTCTCTCTCTCTCTCTCTCACACACACACAAACACACACACACACTCACACACACACACACACACACACAAACATAACACAAACTCCTCTGCTCTAGTCAGCTCCCAAGCCAGCCCATTTTTTGCT
Source organism: Limnothrissa miodon (assembly GCA_017657215.1). NCBI lineage: Eukaryota > Metazoa > Chordata > Actinopteri > Clupeiformes > Clupeidae > Limnothrissa > Limnothrissa miodon. The sequence goes on from JAGFZM010000066.1 coordinate 1,652,867, forward strand.
CTCTCTCTCTCTCTCTCTCTCTCTCTCTCTCTCTCTCTCTTTCCATCTATCCTTTCTGGTTTCTCCGTTTTTTTTTCTTTTTGTCTCTCCATTTTTTTCTCTCTCACTCACTCACTCTTAGTCTCTCCATCTCTGTGCGTCTACAGGGTAAATGTATACTGCTGCATTCTCCATATGTTCAAAGCAGTAGCCTGCATTTCTCAGTCATTTCGGCCTTGTCTATAGCCTTAGTGTGTGTTACGTTTGTGTGTGTGTGTGTGTATGTGTGTGCTGTCTTATCTGTAGCCTGTGTGTGTATTTATGTGTGTGTGTGTGTGTGTGGGCGGGTGTATGTCGATACATAAACCCAATGGAAAATAAGTTTGCATTACAACTGATGTCAGTTAAAATGTCATAACTGCACTCCCTGACTTATTTTTTTCCCTCTTCTCTTCTTTCTCTCTTTTTTTTTCTACCTCACTCTGTCAGATCATCACGCAATATGTTTACCAACGCTTGGAGGAAGAGTGCAACTTGACAAGAGAAATCCTCCCGGTAAGCACTGCAGAGTGCAACACACACACACACACACACACACACACACACACATATATAAAGGGGTTGTGGGGTGTCCATTTTTGATCTGCTCTGTCTCAGATTAAATGAAGGATTAATAGAGAAGGGAAGGATGTAAATAAGCTCCTGTTTCTGTGGCGATGATGATGGACGGACTCCCGTGTGGAATAGAAGGAGGGATTTGGAAAAAAGCCTCCCTAACTGCTCATTTGCATTTTTTTATATTATTATTATTTTATTTTTCATTTGTCAGCAATGCGTTTGGCCCCACAGTGCAAATTAAATGTATTGTGACAAGGTTTTTTTTTTTTTCCAAAAGAAAAAAAAAAAGAATAAAGTAAGCAAGCAAGCAAAGCTGGTCCGTAATCTGTTTTGGGTCCAAAATGAGCTCTCAGACTTGCCTTATTAGTCACCCAGACTTAGTCACAGAAGCTGCCTTTCCCAACAAACAATGTTTGCGTAACTCTCTCTTCATGGTTCTAGCCTAGAAACTAAAAAAAATAGTGCATAAAAATAAATAGAAACATCTTTAAAATTATTTTTGTTATTATTCATCAGCACCCCCCACCCTCCCCAAAAAAGAAAAATAGCAACTATTTAGATTGAATGTCCTGTTAAAATGTTACATCCTTGTGAATAAATTAGAGTGCTTGAGCGGACTTCCACACGCTGCTCACAACCTCAAACAGCTCACTTCCTATTGGCTGCGAGATCAGGTAAGTTTATTTGCCTGGAACAACCAGAAAGCTGATTACTGCTAGATAGATGACCCTGTCTGAAAGTAAATTAGACTGTGTGTGTGTGTGTGTGTGTGTGTGTGTCTGTGTGTGTGTGTCTGTGTGTGTTTGTGTGTGAGTCTGTGTGTGTGTGTGTATGTGAGGAAAAGATGGAAAAAGAGATGGATCATTTTTTTCCTGTTGTGTATTGTTTTTCCTTTAACCACAATTTTAGATGGCTAAATATGGATTCAGGCAGCACACTTCCACATGCAGAGCCACACACACGCACACACACACACACACACACACACAGATAGGAGGTGAGTCCTTTTGGAGTGCCTCGGCTCGCCAGAGTTTTGGTTTTCAGAGGGATTCCTGGCTCTGTGTCAGGATGGGTGTTTGCTTTTTTGCCCCGTGCTGTTCCACTTTATTGAAATAAAAGGTAAATATAGTCTTTGGCACAGGGCGGAGGTGTGTGTGTATATATGTGTGTGTGTGTGTGTGTGTGATGAGGGGTTGCGAGTGGGTATATAAAATTCCTGGGAACGCCGGAGAGTGCGCCTCCTAATCATCTGCCCGAGGCATGGCCCTGCTGCCTGTCAAATGAACAAACAGATAACCCGTGCAAATACAGTCCGTCGCTGGCCTCCAGCTCCCTGTGCTGGGGAGATGCTACTGGGAGATGCATCCTCAAAGTTTGCTTTCATCAACTCTGGCCCAGTGTCATGTTTAGGATGGATGTGTGTGTGTGTGCGTGTGTGCATGTGTGTGTGTGGAGGGGGTTTGTCATGTCAAGCTGATCTAGTCAAAGTAAATATAATTCTGTGTGGAATATGGAGTCAACGACACAGTGTACATAACCTACTAGCAGGACTTTTTAATTAATGTGGAGGGGAACACAGCTGGACACAGAGGCCCAGCGGACAATGGTGTCCGTCATCGCTGCAGTCAGCCAAAATGGAATACAAAAATAAAATCAAAAGGACTCTCAGAAAGAATTCTCTGAACATAGCCTCTTGTCCTCATGACAGGATTGAGACTCATGAGAACATTGCGGACTCTCTCTCTCTCTCTTTAGTGGTCAGGTCGTTAGAGGTGTCTTATGGCAACTGCAGGGTTGCAGGTTCGAGCCCCCGCTCAGCATAACCCCATCAGAGTGTCCTTGAGCAAGACACTGAACCCCAAATTGCTCCCGGTGGCAGGTTGTTACCCAGCATGGCAGCCTTTACCACCGGTGTGTGGCATGGGTAAATGGGAGGAGTACCATTTAAAGGGGACATAGAACATGTTTTTTGACCATCAGAAATTGTTCTTTAAGGATCAGTAATGGCGTATGCAAATGTGTGCGTCTTAAAGTGACCAGGAGCACCGATAAAGCTTCTTATTCAGGCTCTTTTAAATGGGCTATAATGAAACGATTCCTATTTCCCGCCCCGCCTGGCAAATTCATAAAGAAACAAGGGATTGGGCCAGAGACTGTTCCAAACAATCTTTGGTTGGACCGTGCAAATAAAGGAGGTGTATCTTAGCGCTGCTGACGTCAATAAGCACCTCCATTCAAATTGGCCTGTTTCAGCCTGGCCATTTCTAGCTTGAAATGTACATGTAGATGGAGCTGAGAGATGGTGTTGAAGTTTTGGTATGGTCTATGGTCTACCTTAAGCTACCTAAGTTCAACAATGACAAGGTAGATGTGGTTTGACATTCTATAACTCCTTTAAAGCTCTTTGAAATGCTCTTGTAAATATAAATGCATTACCATTTAGCAGTTAGTGAGGATTCTCATTTATCCCGGTCATGGTAGTCATAGTGTTCAGTTATAGGCAACTGGACTTTTTTTTGAGATTGAAGACGTTTCACTCTCTATCCAGAATGCAGTTGGTTTACCATTTAGCATGTGAAAGCAATTAGCGAATTAACGTTCCCCTCTGATGGGCGTTTGCAGGTGGACGCGGCGGAGGACGAGCCCAAGAGCTTCATGTACGTGAGCGAGGATGCGCTGACCAACCGGGACAAGCTGCTGCTGCTGATCCAGGGCAGTGGGGTGGTGCGCGCCGGACAGTGGGCCCGACGCCTCATCATCAACGAGGACATGGACAGCGGCTCCCAGCTCCCCTTCATCAAGCGGGCCATGGAGGTAGAAGAGAATACACACACACACACACACACACACACACTCACACACACACTAGCTCACTCACTTACTCAAACTCTCCACACCAACACACTCAAGTTCACCCACCCTTTCTCACGCAAACACACACAAAACACAAAAAAGCTAACCCACCTACTTACTCACACACACTCTCTCTCTCACTTTCTCACTTTAATTCAGTGTTGTAATAGTAAAAAGTTTTGATGTTTATTAAAAGTAATGGTGGATGGTTCATCATAAAATGCTTCTCATAAACTTAAACTGTCTGCTTGCACTGTCTATGATTAAAGGTGAATTTGGTTGGTTGGTTTGTTTTGGGTTGGTTTTGTTTGGCCAGGTCCCGGTGATGCCCACTATTTTTTTCACCAAAAGCCAACTAGATTTCTCTAGCAGCCCTTGTATAAAGTAGGTGACTAATCCCACTACAATCTCCTTGGATGTGGCCAAGAGGCAGAAAATGCTGGACAGTCATTACGCAGGCAGCGTGCAAGTGGCTTGTCCCTTGTGTGCTGTATCTAATTGTTGCACTGATCCCTTGTGAGAACTAAGGCTATTAGGTTGGACTGGGCGTTGATGCCGTGTTTTGGCCTTGGGGTCGATAATGGGGACTGGAAAGGTCCGTTAGTTGAAGGTTGTTTAGTGCGCGGTGGCCTCAGTATTACTTTTTAATGGTGCTCGCCTCAAACTGCTTTACAGTTCCCTTGTTCTGTTCTATCCTCCAAGGTTCTCAAAACTTTGGCACTTTTTTTTTTAATGCAGTTCTAAAACTTTCAAACTATGTGGTGTGTGTGGGTGTGTTTTTAAGTCAGTGTCTGTGTCTTTTTGTGTGTGTGTGTGTGTGTGTAGGTATTGATCACCCTTGACTATCTTTGGACATAAAACTGCACACATAACAGTAGTGTGAAGGTTGAATATGTTTTGCTTTGATTATTTTGTGCCTTGTGTGCGTGAGGGGAGTGGAGCTGTAAAAGCAGCCTGGTGTAGGGTGCTGGAGGGCCCGCGGCTCTGTGACGCTGCATTTGGCTGCTGTTTCTGCCTGGCGCCTGGAAAAGGGCAGCGTGGCAGGCAGCTGGGCACATGGAGGTACCTGGGAGCACCTGGGGTGTTTGGGGGTGGGGAATGGGGAGGGTGGACAGCTTCTGCTCATCCAGTCCCAATGGGTGAGATCTCAGTGGTCCAAACGTGTACTCTCACCGCTCTAACTCTCATTTACACACACACACACACATATATAAACACACACACACACACACACACACAAACCAACAGTTATTCAGCTCCTGTTATGGTACTTCCAAAGTAGCATTTATTTTGACTATGAAAAAATGGCTATATATATAACATATATGTATGCAGTTTTAAAAGTTCAAAGAAGTCTTTGCTTGACGCCATTTGAAAGTTCAGACTTTCAGGATTGTGACACTGGCAGTGTGGGATTGTGGGGAGCCCCTGGGTCACTCCCTCCCTGTCTAACGGCTTCTGCCACGTTTTATTTCCAGCTTCATTTTCACTCTCTCTCTCTTTTTGTGTGTGTGTGTGTGTGGTTGGATATGTATACCCTACTCCTCCTATATATAACCAACGTACGTGCGCACCCAGTTAAATTCCCAGGCACTAGTGTTGTGGTTGTTGTTGTTGTTGTCTGTAAGGGGGGCGGCCAAGCATGGTCCCTGCTGGCCGAGACGCGGAGGGGACTTGCAGCACTGTGGCGCTAATTTCATCACCTGCCCCGCAGTCCGCGTTCAAATCCACTTAGGAGATGCTCCTCTTCCCCCGCCCGCTCCTTACCGCCACCCCTGCACTGCCCTCCCCCAGCCTGAAAACACACACACACACACACACACACAC
>JAGFZM010000067.1:4016-16918 GCA_017657215.1 Limnothrissa miodon
TTCTCCAGACCCGAGGATGGTACTGGTTTAGTTTGGACAGTTTCTCCAGACCCGAGGATGGTACTGGTTTAGTTTGGACAGTTTCTCCAGACCCGAGGATGGTACTGGTTTAGTTTGGACAGTTTCTCCAGACCTGAGGATGGACCTGGTTTATACCTGAGGAGCACCCCTTCACCATCCACTGGTTTATGACTGGAACATCTAGTGATTGGTTTATGATTAGAACATGTAGTGATCGGTTTATGATTAGAACATCTAGTGATCGGTTTATGATTAGAACATCTAGTGATTAGAACATCTAGTGACAGTTTTTGTGGTGGTTACATTGTCAGTGCACCTGTAAATGTATTTACTGGCAACTGATGTGTATTCTTTCAGGCCAGTAGTGTTATTGTTGGCGGCTGTCTAAGGATTCCACGGTCAGTTGCACATTTTTTAAAACAGAAGTTAGGGGGTGTTTAAAAGATCGGATTGTGAAGACCCATAGCTTGCCATTCTGAAGCAGGCAGAGGAAAGAGTTAGGTTAGGATTGTTGGAATTTCAGCATCAACCACTCTAGACAACAAAGAAAAAGATCTGAAAGTATGAAATTCCGGAGTATAATGCAATATTGTGTGTAACCCACCTTATGTTCCACACTGTTTCATGTTCTAACCCACAAAGCTGTCCAACGCGGCTTCTGTTATTTTCCTCTACTAAACACAAGACAGTCTGAACAAGACAGCTGCCATGGCTAGCGCTAGAGGACAGTTCAGCAAACATGTGAAGTTATACATCAGACAACTGATGCACTATTTCCCATTTCTCATGGATTAAAAAAAGCAAAACTTTGTCTCTGAGTTGTCACCAGGACATATTGTACTAAAATGAAATACCTACCTTAAAATGTGTTCTAGTGTGACATGCGTTCTAGTCATTGGACATTCTGTTCAGTTGTTGGACATTCTATTCTAGTCCATCCTGTTCCTGTCACTGGACATCCTTTTCTAGTCATCGGACATTTCTTTCTAGTCATTGGACATCCTGTTCAAGTCATTGGACATCCTGTTGCAGTCCACCTTTCTATTGTCTTTCTCCTGTTCAGTTGACTGCATATAAGAAACACCTTTGCTTGTATATGTGTGTAATGTGTGTGTGTGTGTGTGTGTGTGTGTGTGTGTGTGTTAAATCTCTAGAGTGTGTTGCATCTGCACCGTCTGCCTCAGATGAGAGGGAGGCGGAACAGTCGGGCGGCTGAAGCCAGTGACATGTTTGACCAATCAGAACTGCAGGTGTGGAGGGGATAGGGGCTTCAGACCCACCGTCTTTCACTTGCTCCTGTCCTTGTTTGCACCCACAAGTTTGTGTGTGTTCAGCTACTGTGTGTGTGTGTGTGTGTATGTGTGTGTGTGTGTGTGTGTGTTTATGTCTGTATGCTGCATGTCATTCTACTGCACTTTATCATTTGATTTCATTCTATCTAACTCTCCCTAGATTAACACATTCTATGTGGCTCTCTCTAGATTGACCCACTCTGACTCTCCCTAGATTGACTCACTTTATCTAACCCTCCTTAGATTAACACATTCAGTGTGGCTCTCTCTAGATTGACTCAGTCTAACTCTCCCTAAATTGACTCACTCTGTCTAACTCTCCCTAGATTGACTCATTCCAGCTCTTCCTAGATTAACACATTCTACGTGTCTCTCTCTTGATTGACTCACTCCATCTAACTCTTCCTATATTGACTCACTTTATCTAACTCTCCCTAGATTAACTCATTCTATCTGACTCTCCCTGGATTGACTCTCCAGGTGTCCCTCTTGGTTTGAATGATTCTATAGACCTCAGCACTCATAGAGGGCCTTATGTTTAATATACATCAATGTTTGGGGGACTCGTTCTTTCCGACTCTCTGTCTAAGGGGACTCGTTCTCTCTCACTCTCTCTCTATCTAAGGGGACCCGTTCTCTCTCACTCGCTCGACGTCTTTCTCATTTTGTGTGTTTCACACTGTCACTCAAAGTTTAATTTCTCTACCTGTGGCTATAACTTCCAATAGACTAATTTGTATAATTAAACACTAATCTGTGTTTGTGTGTATGTGTGTGTACATTTGTATGTGTCTGTGTGTGTGTATGCATGTCTGCGTGTGTGTGTGTATATCTCTCCTCACTTCTCTCCAGGATTATATTTTCTATCTTGAGCCAGGAAAGGAGGATTCTGGGAAGGGCAAGTGCTCCTACGACCCAAAGCTGAATAGTGTGTCTGCTTTGATTAGTAAGTGCCTTTGTGTGTGTGTGTGTGTGCTTCTTCTCCTTGTCACACATTTTATGTACAGTATGTGTGTGTTTGTTTGCTCCTGTCAAATGGCATGCTTTGTGCGTGTGTGTGTTTCAGAAGGTGTGCTCTGTGTGTGCATGTGTGTGTGTCCTTGTTAAACGCAGTGTTTTATGTGTGTGTGGTGTTTCAGACGGTGTGCTCTATTCCGGTGTGTATGTGGACTTCATGGGGACAGACCCGGCCATCTTCCGCTCTCAAGGAACACAGACTGCCATGAGGACAGACCAGTTCAACTCCAGATGGCTTAATGGTGTGTGTGTGTGTGTGTTTGTGTCTGTGTGTGTGTGTAGTATAGATCTGTAAAACTGTAGATGGCTTAATGGTGTGTGTGTGTGTGTGTGTGTAGTATAGATCCGTACAACTCTAGATGGCTTAATGGTGTGTGTGTGGTATAGATTAGTAAAACTCCAGATGCTTAATGGAGTGTGTGTGTACCCTAGAATACCAATACTAGTGTGTGTGTGTACCTTAGAATACCAGGGGCCTGTACTATGAAAGGGGTTTCTGACTTATCAGGGTAACTCTGAGAGTAACTTGATCACGTGTGGCATGACTTCCCGATTAACCCATACTACGAAAGGTGGATAGGTTAAACCATGGCAATATACGCCGCATGCCAAAACTTGTCTGAGCAGTTTATGTTCTTGGTTAACCTAAGGTTTGCGCTTAACCACACCCTATAATTACCGCTCCTCCGCCAACATTTTCGCCTAAGCTAATGCCAACAGTAGGATGATCTGCTTGACTTTGGCGCTCATATTGTCAGGTGCTCTCTTCGCAGGGTGAGGGTTTTTAGAGGCCGAGGGAATATATTTGTTAGTTAAACGAGGCAGATGTCTCTAACATCACCCACCGTAATGCTCTTACTATTGAGCAGAGAATGTGCCTTGTGCTTAGATATTTGGCATATGCGAAAGCTCGTTTCTTATTGGTGCCCACAGATTTGGGAAAAATAATTCCTCTAAATCGGCACAATGGCCATACAAGAGAATTTTCAATATGGGGAGAATGTTCACTCTCAGAATCCTTCCGGGTGGAACTGCAACAAGAAGGAGCTCCCGAGCAAGTGATTAATGAATGGGTGGCAATGGAGCTGCACCCCCCAATACCACATTTCTCTTTATATAGTTTTTTCTCCTAAAATTGCATTAATGCATGCGATGCAGGATAACTTGACTTGACAATTAGTTGACCAATACAATTTTTAATATGTGTTGTTATTCCTTAAAGTTTACATGTCACGTGACACAAAAGCAAACCACTTTACAGCAATCGCTACTTTCTGCCTCTGTGACAGTCGGCAGCTGGTGCCAGGTTCAGCTCATGACGGTCGTAATCAGTCGTGATTTCTCGCTGACCAACCAGCATCCATGAGCTAAATGCTAGCATGTTACACGGAATGCGGCCCATTCTATGACAAGCAGAAAGCACATGAGTGACTTTTTATTTCATTTCTAGTGGAAAATCTGTACTCAGGTAGCTACTACCACAACGTATATTAAGAAATTAAGTTGTCAACTGTGACAACAATGAGTTTTAGCCGCTTAGCTTCATAGACCACAATTCATTTTTCACTTGCTCGACAGCAAAACTAGCGGAATTTCAATAGATTGCAGGCAAAATCCGGTACAATGGAGTTAATAGAGAGTGGACCGGCTCCCCGTAGACGGGCTCTGGCCATACTGACTTGCTCGCGAAATTGAATGTAGCGTCACAGGAGGAATGGGCGGGGCCAGGCAAGACAATTCCTGTATTCCATCGGTGATGTTGAACATCTGAGCAAGAATACTGTATGTCATAAAATACGCAAGGTGGTTCTCTCTCTAAACTGTTGGATGCATTTGTTGTTTTCCCTGGCCATTCAACCGCTCTGCAAATTACAGAAGGGGTTTAAGCAATCGCGGGTAATTACTAATATAAAAATAGATGTCATACACTTCCATAAAGGCAATTGTGCAAGTGCACCCCAGAGCATGAGGGCGATGTCAATCGCAAATCTTTTCACAGCATCAATGTGCAGGTATTGGGTGTAGGTGTATTTTGATAGATAGATAGATAGATAGATAGATAGATAGATACTTAATTGATCCCCAAGGGGAAATTCAAGGTCCCAGCAGCTTAAAAAAATCACACACAACATATACTACAGCGTACACAGGATGATAAGAAGCAGATCAACAAAACAACATGAAACGCCATTTATGTGGGTTATGGGCTATATCAGGGGTCTTCAACCTTTTTCAGCTCAAGGACCCCTTGGCTGTGAGAGAGACTGAGCACGGACCCCCACACCTATGGAGTAAGATTGCTGTCAAAATATTTGTGTCCATATATTTGATACACGTGCGTATTTAGTTGTGCATAAAATAAACATTTGTGAGTTCTCAAATGAGTTCAGTCATGCATAAAAAATACGAATTCAAAAATTACAAGTACGAAATCAAAATTTCAATACGCCTCTAAATATTATGGACTTCGCACACGTTACTCAACTGTCAAAATACGTCATCGCCCCATTCACAGGCATTACTTGTTGAGAAAAGTTTTGATAGCTATCTTACTCCATACACACCTGACCCACCTCAAATCCTGCCATCATTTGGACCGTCAGTTATGAGTGCCTACATGCACGCATGCACACGGACACACACATTCTAAACAGACATTATTATTAACAGGGGGGTGACACCTTGTTTCTTTACATAGTTGCATAAATTCGCCCTATAACAGAATGAATGTCACAAGGGTTAACTAGCTAGATATATTCAGCTAAATTCAGGCAAAGCTTCGTTAGCTCAAACTGATACAGACAGAAAGCCTCTTCCTCTTTTGTAAATATAACTTCGTCTTTCAGAAGGAAACACACTCATGAGATTATCGTTATCGTTTTGTGATGGAACGTTGGATGAATGAATTCGCGCAGAACGCCTTGAAGTGCAAAGACCGCAGACTCTCATAAAAAAAACAACAAAGCAAAACATCACACAGAACAAATACCCCGCAAAGTTCAGGGTTCATCAGTCCCGACACTGAACGTACGAATCAAACGTAATTCATCTCCCGGAATGAAAAGAACGAGTTTGCTGAATACGAAGCTATTTAACTAAAACGCACGGGGGGAAGTGTTCTTTAATCGCGATGATCCAACTCTAATAAAAAAAGATCACAAGGGTCACATTTTTTATTATAGTGGGACGAAGAATTAAAGATAACTGATCAGCTACCAGGTCCTAGTGAGAGCACTGAACCTGGTGAGTGGAACAGAGCTTCTCTATTCTAGGACTGACGGAATTTGCGAGGCAATGTCACATCAGGCTCAGGCTGAAGTGGTGACCTGTATTTGTACATTCATGAATGCTAATGTGTTTTGGCATAGGTTAGCAAAATGTTACGCAGGGATCACATGATCACATGCATGATTCATGGCCTACAATGTGTTATTTAAAAACGAATATAAGCAATTTTCTTTTGAACATAAAGTTAACTATGACAAATTAAATTTTTTGGAAGAGAAAAAAAATGCTTCAGACGAAATATTTTCGCGGACCCCCTAGGGGTCGCGGACCCCCGGTTGAAGACCCCTGGGCTATATTATATAGCCCATAACCCTCATAAAGTATTAATTTGCATTTTGTTTGGGAGAGTATTCTGAAAATGATAGCCTATAAATAGGCCTACTAATTTCACATTCTTTCTCTAATCCTTTAACATGTTTTAAACGTCTGTTTCCCCAACCACTTGCAGTGGCCCTTTTAATTTACAGGTGAAACATTTTGCCTCAACCTTCATGCAAAAGTTTACAAGTTAACAAAATGACCAAATAGCTTTAAATTCTTGGATGACGTGATCACCAGTACATGGTGGCAAGCCTGGATGCAAGGTAACCAGGCTCAGTCCACGACTCCCGCATTTTTAGGGGGTCTATCCTATCTGCAAGATTTGACGAAGGTAGGCCATCATAGCGTCCTAGAATTTTTTGGGGAGAAACCGGCATATGACATTTAGCTCTTCATTTCATCACAGGGCATTTTGATATCAATTGATATGCCACTTCTGAATTGTGTTGCATTTGTAGGCGATTTTAAGAATTATTTCCAAACATTTCAGGCATTCTGCAAACTAATAATCCCCCGTAGCCTATAGTAACACAGATTTAAGAAACCTATGGCAATAATGTTTCACTTGCTACACATTTACTCAATCGGCAATATGTTGCCAACAAGCCTGTCTTGCCTTGTTGGCAGCTTTAATTTTCCCCAAAGTGTACATTTGAACTCTTTGTAGCTTGACATGATTATTGTGCATAATTGTGAAATAAGGTGATCGCGCCATCGTTGAAAAGGGTTACTTGCGCTGCAACTCGCCCCTTTTATGTGAATGCGCACAAACTCCAGCTAGGTTAAAGCCGGTTCAACAAATCAACCTCATAACCAGCGTTGTAGTACCGATTAACACCAATCAGGATAACCAGGGTTTGTCAACCCCGGTTTAACAAGGTAACCCTGGGTTACTTCTGGGTTGGTTAAACTCCTTCGTAGTACGTGCCCGGTTTTTACTGAAGACACACAGAATTCTCTGTTTGTTACAGATTCTAGCATCACTGTGTGTGTTTATGTTTGTTTGTTTACTGATCCCAATCTTATTGTGTTTGTTAACAGATCTCAGTGTCACTGTGTTTGTTTGTTTACAGATCCCAGTGTTACTGTGTTTGTTTGTGTTTGCTTACAGATCCCAGCGTCACTGTGTTTGTTTACAGATCCTAGCATCACTGTCTTTGTTTGTGTTTGTTTGTTTACAGATCCCAGCTTTATTCATGTGCAGCTGATTCCTGACAGCGGCGAGAGGAACGACGACAAGCTCTACTTTTTCTTCCGGGAGAAAGCCTCTGAGATCGGACAGAGCCCTAAGACCCAGGCCACCATAGGACGCATATGCCTGGTGTGTGTGTGTGTGTGTGTGTGTGTGTGTGTGCGCCTGTGTGTATGTGTGTCAGAGAAAGCTGCTGAAGTAGTAGAGTTTCTGAGCTGTTCTTCTACAGTAGCTCTTTAAAGGATCAAAGCGATGTGAATAAACCGTATAACAGTTTTTTAGCTCTGGAGGTTTAAACTAGTGGTGGGTCGTTACCGGTGTTAATGTGCTGCGGTAATGTGAGACTCTTATCGGGTGATAAAAAATTTATAGCCATTAATCTATTTTCAAAGTTGGGTTAGGAGCTGGGTCTATACTACGCAAGCTGTGATGACTTTCACCTTGATATTTTATTGTGGATGTTTGCCTTGCCGAGTTCCGAGTACTGGAGGCTAGCACAGTTAGCATAATTATGGCTTGAACACTGGAGGCTAGCACAGTTAGCATAGTTATGACCTGAGCACTGGAAGGTAACACAGTTAGCATAGTTATGGCACTAGCACTGGAGGCTAGCACAGTTAGCATAGTTATGGCACTAGCACTGGAGGCTAGCACAGTTAGCATAATTATGGCACTAGCACTGGAGGCTCGCACAGTTAGCATAGTTAAGGCTCAATCACTGGAGGCTAACACAGTTAGCATAGTTAGGGCCATATAGTGATTTACAGTTTTTTCTGACTGCTTAAACACATTTTTTTCAAATAATTGGCTTTTTTTGCAAAACTTTACACACAAATTGAAAAACCTTACACCAAATCAGCAAAACATTATATATCTCTTGCAAAAGATAATACATCTTGCTTAACTCTACAAACCTTTGTAAAAATTGTATTTTTGTACCAAACAGTTAACACTAACCAACCTAATGTGCCAACTACACACTGATGGTATGAATGAAAAACACATCTGGCTTTTTCTTTCTCTGTGCACAAGGTATGTCCATTTGCAGTCATACTTTTGTCATAATTTTGTCATACATAGTTCTGTAAACACACAGTGATTCAAATTCAAAGTATGAATGTTTATTCACACACATCAAAACAAACACAAGAAAGAGAGAGAAATGATTGATGGGAATATCATCATAGACCTTCCAGCGCCAGGCAGAGAAGAATTCTTCAATTGGATTGAAAAATGGAGAGTAAGGGGGGAGGTTGAGTACAGTGAAGAGTGGGTGATCTCTAAACCAGTTGCGGACCAAAGCAGCTCTATGGAACCTAACATTGTCCCATAAGATGACATACCTGATCTTCTCTGGTCTCTGAACATTATATGTAGTCAGTGTACAGTATAATGTAGTGTCTTCCTATACTTCCTCCTTCTTCACCTCCTCACCCTCTCCCTTCATCACCTTCTTTTATCTTCCTCTAAATTCACCTCCTTGTCTTTGTCTTCCTCTTCCACCAGCTGCTTCAAGTCCTCGTACTCTTCCTCGCCCTCCTCTAATCCTCACTTTTCTCAGTCTTCCCATTGTTCTTCACATTGAAAGCTCATTTATAGTGCTCATGCTGATTGCAAAGTGAACTAATTATCTAAAATAGTTTCTGAATGGCACAGTGTGGTTAACAGTTAGCAAAATAGTGTAAATAATTGCCATAAATGTGTATATTTTTACTAGGAGTGTGCTAATAATTTGGAAATTGTGTGTAAAGTAGTGAGTTGTGTTTACAGTTCCGCAAAAAGAGTGCTGTGGAGTAGATTGTATTTATACATTTGCATATTGTGTGTTATAAAAGTGCAAACTGTGTTCAAAGCATTGTTTGTGCTTTTAATTTTGCAAACTCAATGAGTAGTTTTTCTACAACTATTAATAGTTTTAGAAATTGTGCTTCAAGAATCATTGTTAGTGTTTAAGCATTCAGAAAAAACTGTAAAGGCCCCTAAAAACTCCTAGCCTCCTTCAAACACCCCAGTGGAGGAACACTGTTCTACAGGGACAGTGGAGGTGCTGGCTGATAATGTGTGTGTGTGTTGTGTGTGTGTGTGTGTGTGTGTGTATCTGTGTGAGTGCATATGTGTGTGTGTTTGTATTTTCAAGAATGATGATGGTGGTCACTGTTGCCTGGTGAACAAGTGGAGCACTTTCCTGAAGGCCCGCCTCCTCTGCTCTGTCCCAGGGGATGATGGGATTGAGACATACTTTGATGAGCTCAGTGAGTGTCACTCTAAGTGTGTGTGTGTGAGAGAGTTTGTGTGAGTTTGAAATTTGGTCTGGTCTGTTTTGGCGTAATCTCTTCATTCTCTGCCGTTTTGTCTGCCCACACAATCACTCTGCTCTCTGGTGCGCTCCACACAGCGCCATCTGCTGGAATAAAATATTATATAGAGACAGACAGGTGTGCACCTACATGCAGTTCCTCCTGGTGGAATAAAATAAAACTATATATATATATATAGACAGGTGTGCACACAACGCCTTCTTTCACAAGAGAGGAATGCCGAGATGGGCCACCTTTGGTGAGGAAAGGTCACTTCATGGAGTCTGTTTGCTGTCTGTGTGTGTGTGTGTGTGTGTGTGTGTGTGCGCTCTCTGACTGAATGTGTGTCTTTCAGGAGATGTGTATGTCCAGCCCACCCAGGACCCGAAAAATCCTGTCATCTATGCAGTCTTTTCTGTTTCAGGGTGAGCACACACACAGACACACACACACAGTGGCATAGCGTAGTTGCGCAAGGCCCCGGTGCAAGCCTGGCACTGGGCCCCCCCTCCCCCTCCAAACCCACGCTATCTTGACCCATCCCTGTGCGAGAAACATCCATCCACTTCCCATAGGGCCTACCTCTACAGCCCAAGGCCCCAAAACAAAAAAGGACACACAATCACTATTATAACCATGCACAGTGACAACTAGCATATATCTCAACACTCAACACCAACTGACCACAGAGGGAAAGAACGCACACACAATCATTATTATAATGGACAGCGACTAACATTATTTTCATAACTTGCACACAGCCTACGATCAAAAACAGAACACATACAAATCCATTCAACTGAACACACCACGTTCCTTTGCAGGCAGCACAACAATGGCCTCATCAAAGAGCAAACAGACACATACATGATGGCACAGCGGCCATTTAACCACAACCTGATAAGCCGATCTGTTGCCGTAATAAGCAAAAAAAAAAAAAACCCTTGCACTCACCCGTCAGAAGTGAACTTTGCGTGCCTTCTGCTCAGCAAACTCGTTCACTATTGTGGTGATAGCATGGTGGTGTGGTGGTAGCATCATCCAAGTCTGAGTGCTGGATGATGTTAGCACTGTCAATCACTGAATCTGATCAATAATGTTATTAGTTGTTATTAATTAATTTTGATTCTAACATCGAAATATCATTAGTAAAATCAAATTGACAAGAAAACTAGGAGAAAATACAAGAATTGGAGAAATAGGTGTCACCATGACCATGTTGTAGGAGATAGTGAGGCACATAAATAGCACTCAGTTCACTTCTGAACGTAGGATTAGCAGCTGAGTATGCGTAGTTGGTTGCGGGTATTAGAGGGAGGACTAATTACGATTTGTGTAGGGGTCCCTCAAACAAGAGAGGGCCCTGGTGCGCCGCACCAGTTGCACCGTTGAACGCTACTCCCCTGCACACACACACACACTCAAATGCATGTGTGCTACACTGAAGGGGTTTTGAGATCTGGAAATATTGTTATGCTCTGCCCCTTCTCCCTCAAATTTAAATAGGTTTGATTGACACCACAAATCATTTACTCTTTTATCCCTCCTTCTCTCTTTATTCCCCTCTCTCCCTCTACCCCGCCCCTTCTCTCTCCCTCCCCAGCTCTGTGTTTAAGGGTTCTGCAGTGTGTGTTTACTCCATGGCTGACATCCGCATGGTCTTCAATGGCCCCTTCGCTCACAAGGAAGGACCCAATTACCAATGGATGCCTTACACGGGCAAGATCCCCTACCCACGCCCCGGCACGGTGAGACACACACACACACAAACACACACAAGCATACACAAACACTAGGGATGGCAAAAACTGAAAATATTCCTGATCGTAAGAAGATCCTGAAATGTAGTAATTTCCAAATCGAAGTCCATCATATAGATTGCAATAGACTGCAAGACATAATACCAAAAAACAATACCAGTACATCTATGTCATTCTTTTTGGTGGAATGGTCCCACACACTACTTTTCTTTGCAGGCTTCATCATGCAGTCATATGCCCTGACTAATTCTAGTCTTATAGTGTATAGTCTACAGTCTATAATAATTTGGAGATCACATTCTCCGCAGCTTGCATGTGGGAATAATTAAAGCAAGGCTAAGCAAAGTTCTGTTTTTTTCTCTCACAAGCTCCCTCTAAAGACCGCTGTATTGCGTTGTATTGCACTGCATTCTATTGGAGGCGGACCGCTGCTGTTGAACATTGAAAATGCTGTATCTACCGTTGTAGGCCACAGTGGCGCATTTACACCGTTCGTTTGCCGTGTAATGACTCATGTTAGCATCCTAAACAGTATGAAATGGATTAATTAACTGAAAAACATTGCTTAGTGGGCCTTTAAGACTTGACAGTGGGCTAGAGATGCTGTCAGTCCAACTTATACAATAACTAAATTAATAAAATAATACAATAACTCACCTCATCTGTTCATCTGTTTGTGTTAATTAAAAGTGGACTAAAGACATTTTTGATCGTTTAATGTAGATATGGTCAACCATCTGTCTAACAGTCTCTGGTTAACATCCCTAACACATGCGCACACAAACTCACACACACACACTTTGAATGCTACTCTGTCAAGTCTAGTGTTTTTTTTTTTTATGTCATTTCAGTCCTATACACAGTATAACGTTCCACCAGGGATTCAGGTGGTGCTACTTTAAGATAACAATAAATAAGACATTGGGACAGGCTATGTGCACACAGGCTAAAAAATACATATAAGTTAAGCTACAACTTTTGCACCTAACCTACATCTACTACTCCCCAGTGTCCCGGAGGCACTTTCACTCCCACCCTGAGGTCCACTAAGGACTACCCTGATGAGGTGATCAGCTTCATGCGCACGCATGCGTCCATGTTTAACAGCGTGGCGCCCACTCATCAGCGACCCCTAGTGGTCCGCACCGGCACTGACTACCAGCTCACCACCATCACTGTGGATCAGGTGACTGCCGCAGACGGGACCTATCAGGTGCTCTTCTTAGGGACAGGTGAGCACACACACACAGTTTATTTATAAATCTAATTTATGCTAAACAGCAATTACTAATATATCATTAGTTATAAGATACTCTGATCTACATCCCAGTCAGATATAAAGCTAACAGACTGACTAGAGCACATTAAGGCTCACTGACTCCCATGCTGATTGACTCAGCTTGTTCTGCCAATGATCCACATTCACATCAACTCTACACATCAAACCTTAACTCTACACATCACACACCAACTCTACACACCTCAACTCTACACACCACACACCAACTCAACACATCACACATTACAACACTTCACAACTTTACACACCACACCTCAACTTTACACATCACACTTCAACACTACACATCACAACTCAACTCTACACATCACAAACAACTCTAAACACCACACACCAACTACACATCACAAACGACTCTACACACCATCTCTACACATCACAACTTTAGTCTACACACCACACAGAAACTCTACA
>JAGFZM010000067.1:16928-46292 GCA_017657215.1 Limnothrissa miodon
CTCTACACATCACAACTTTAGTCTACACACCACACAGAAACTCTACACATCACACCTCAACTCTACACACACAAACTCTACACACCACACCTCAACTCTACACATCAAAACTCAACTCAACTTTACATATCATAAACCAACTCTACACACCACAAACCAACTCTACACACCACACCTCAACGCTACACACACACCAACTCTACACCTCACACCTCAACTCTACATACACCCACTCTACCCAAAGAGAACACAGAGTTTAGTAGGCTTAAGTAGGCACGTTGGCTGCTGTGCTGCTCCCCTCTGCTGTTGAGATTAAAAGTGGAGTGTACATTTCTTATGCGGTGTATTTGTGTTTGTTTGGTACAGATGTGTGTTGTTGGGTACAAACATGTGTGTTGCAGGTTTGTGTTGTTTGAAGCAAATTTTTGTCTTACAGATGTATTGTTGAGTGTAGATTTGTGTGTTGTTGGGTGCAGATGTGTGTGTTTTAGAAGTGTGGTGTTGGGTGCAGATACAGTATGTATGTTGCAGGTGTGTGTGTGTGTGTGTAGATGGGTGCAGATAAGTGTGTTGCAGGTTTGTGTTGTTGAGTGCAGATGTGTGTGTTAGAGGTTCGTGTTGTTGAGTGAAGATGTGTGTGTTGCTAATGTTTGTGTTGCTAATGTGTGTGTTGTGCCTCCTAGACAGGGGGACCGTGCAGAAAGTTATTGTTTTGCCCAGAGATGACCTGCAGACTGAGGAGTTGATCCTAGAGGAGATGGAAGTGTTCAAGGTGTGTGTGTTTGTATATGTATTTGTGTGTGTGTGTGTGTGTGTGTGTGTGTGTGTGTCTGTGTGTGTATGTGTCTATGTGTGTGTGTCAGTCTCACTAGGATCCCTTTCTCTTTCAGGTTCCAACTCCTGTCACTAGCATGAAGATCTCATCAAAAAGGGTGAAAGAGAAAACTTTATTATATATAATACATTATTATTATTATTATTATTATTATTATTATAGGGGTGGAGAATGTATGTTAAGTTAAACACTATTAATTGAGCTGAGGGATTTCCTGGCATTGTCAAGATTTAGCATTCCTGGGTTCTGTCTTGATATCCCTGGTGTGTGTGTGTGCATGTGCGTGTGTTTGTGTGTCCTACAGCAACAGCTGTATGTGAGTTCAGTGGAGGGTGTGACTCAGCTTGCTCTGCATCGGTGTGATGTGTATGGGGAGGCCTGTGCTGACTGCTGCCTCGCCAGAGACCCCTACTGTGCCTGGGATGGACACACATGCTCACGATACTCCTCAACACACAAGAGGTACACACACACACACCCACACACAACTGCTCACGATACTCTACAACATTCCCAATCATTGGCTGTAGTCTGCCTACTATAGCTTCACACTACAACACCAAAATTCTTAGGAAAGCCAAAAACATCATCTTTGACCCCTCCCATCCAGCACACCATTTATTCACACTCTTACCATCACGGAGAAGGTACAGAAGTATCACGTGCAAAACATCACATGTTAGGGCTTTAGAGATAGTATCTATCCACAAGCAATTCGCCCCCTGAACATGCACTAAGGCACTTTATGGTGTGACCTATCCACTGCTGCATTTCCCTGTTGGCCATGCACTTTTCTATGTGCACCAAGTGTTGTTATTTATGTGTTATTTGTGTGCTTTTTATTTGTGTTTTTTTTTTTTTTTGCTTTGTTGTGTTGTGTGTCATTGATGTGTGTAATATGTGAGCATACCAAAGTACAATCCTATCAACTGTATATTTTATATTGTTGAAATGGATAAATAAACCTGAAGTTGAACACAAGAGGAACACACACACCTGCTCACGATACTCCTCAACACACAATAGGTACACACGCACACACACACATGCTCTATGCTTATTATGTTAATGAGTGATTTTTCTCATCCGTGATCACATGATAAGGGGTGTGGTCTACAGTTCACACCCACTGGCCAGAAATATAAGCTCCTGGTAATTCCAACATCAGTCAGAACTGACAAAGCTTTCTGGATCAAAAGTGAAATGTTTTCAAGCTCAAAAAGAAGTCTAGTTGCATTAACTTAACACTATGACTACTACAAGCTGGATAAATGAGAATCTTCACAAACATGATAGGCCAACTAAATATCAGAAAGTATGTGGCCTTGTGAGAAAACTCATCATACTTGCTGTGAAATGACAAACCTACTAAATTTCAGAAAATAACAGGCTTGTAAGGCAGAAGATGGTCTTGAAATTTTTGTATGGTCCATTGGATACCTTAATCTACCTAAATTCAACAGTAACAAGGTAAATGTGGTTTTGCATTCTATAACCCCTTTAAGAACTGAATTGCTGGTGATATAAAGTGGATTTAAGTATTGTGGAAATACACGGTCGTCACATAAAGTAACTAAAAGTAATCCATGGATCCATTGGATTACTTTTTTGTGGAAGTAATTAGAAATCAGTAATTAGATTACTTTTGAACTGGGTAATCAGTAATTGGATTATTTACCTGAGTAACTTGCCCATCACTGCACAAGAAGTTCACACACACACCTGCTCTTGATACTCCACCACACACAAGAGGTACACACACACACACATGCTTACGTTACTCCACATCACACAAAATCTTGTCAATGTTGAACTGAGAATCTCCTGTAATCTCTTACAGGCGGAGTCGTCGTCAAGATGTGAAATACGGCAACCCGATCCGGCAGTGCCGAGGCTTCAACTCCAACGGTAAGCTCAGCACCATGAGTTTAGTGGGCACAGTCGAGGGCCAGGTCAGCAATCTGATTGGTCTATGCTATGTGGTTGTGCTCTGAGCAGCCAATAGGAATGCAGTAGAGGCAGAGCAGTATGTTGTGGAGGGCAGCAACACATTTCTAGAGTGCCAAGTCCGCTCCCCACTGGCCACAGTCAGATGGCATCATCACCGTGGCAACAGTGACCGGAAGAAAGAGGTGAGACAGACACTTACACACACACAGATGGATGAGAATGCCACAGAAGCTTAAACTATGGGGATTTAACTAAAGTAGGTTTCCAACTTTGTGTTAGCCAACATGCTAATATCCTGCTTTCCTCTCTGTGTATGTGTGTGCGTGCGTGAGGTGCGGAGTGATGAGCGGGTCGTGCGTGTGGACTCAGGGCTGCTGCTGCGCTCTGTTCAGCTTTGGGACTCTGGGCTGTATGTGTGCAGTGCTACAGAGAAAGGCTTTAAGCACGTGCTGCTTCGCCTGCAGCTACTGGTGCTGCCCACTGGAGCAGTGAACGCCGCCCTAGTGGCCAGCGGCCAGACTGCACCCCCTCCACTGACCAGCAGCAACCAGTACCGGGACCTGCTGAGCATCCTGAGCCAGCCGGAGATGGGCCTTATCAACCAGTACTGTCAGGACTACTGGTCCCTAGGAGACACGCAGCAGGGCGGGGCCAGGAGGCCCAGGAGCCAACGACATCACCACCACACACACACAAAGGGGGAGGAGCCACCCTGTCACCAAGGTGACCAGGGGGAGGAGTAAAAGGAGCCAAGTTGTGACAAAAGGGGAGGGGCCATATCACCACCACCCACATCATTGATCTGGATTGGCTGATTGTGAACCGCGTGATGGACATGGGGTGAGAAGCAGACAAGTCTAAAGTTACACATCAGGACAGAATGAGCGGTGCACGAGCAGTACTCGAGTCCTGAGTATTTATTGGGTGACTGAACACTAAGACTCGTTTGATGAGATTCTCTCTGCTGCAGTGGTGATGCTGCTTGCTGTTGTGATGCTGGTTGAGTTGGGTTTATTGACAAGTGTTGTTTTTTCCTTGTTGTGTATTCATCTTAATAGTATTTTTGTACAAATGGTCTACTGAGGTAATCTTAAAAGAATAAACATGAAACCAAGGTCAGTGAAGCAGAGGTTCATCACATAGACAGACTCCTCAAACCAGTGCACAACCACAAGGACATGAATGTAGATCCTTCAAAAAACAACACTAGCATGAACATGAGAATTCAGTCTACATTAGCAAGTGCATGGGTGTGGACCCCTCATCGAGTCAAAACTAACAAGTCCATTAGTGTAGCCACCTCAAACAGACTACTAGCATGGGCATGATTTGGTTCTATTTCTGAAGGCCCCTACAGTTTGATCTATTATGCATTGACTGCTGGGCCTCTAAAACTAAACTTGAACAATGAGATTCGTTACGTGTTGACTGCTGGTCAGTTGTGCAGTTGGCCACCCAGTGCACCTAAACTTTAATTTGTGTACATCATGTATAGGGTCTGGTTTCTGTTTGTAAGTTGAATGTGTGTGTGTGTGTGTGTGTGAACATCTGTGCAATGAGTTAATGTAGTACACAAGAACCAGATTACTGAGGTACTTGTTGTTAGTGCATGATGATGTCTTGTGTACTGGTTATAGTTTACTAGTTGTAGTGTACTGGTTGTTGGTGCTGACGTATGTATTGTATATGAAGTGTTACTCCCGTTGGGTCATCTTTACTTCATTCCAGTTCCAGGACTGACTCCATCACTCCATGTATCAGACTACCTGTCTGGCCTCTACACCACCTTTCTATACCCCTTCTACACCACCCTTACATCAGTCTATACCACCTCTACACCCCTTACACAACTCTACACCCATCTACATGTTTTTGATTTATACTTCTGTGTCGGAGTCACTGCAACGCGTGGCAATTTACCGCCACAACACAAAGGGGCGTTTGGGACGTTCTTGGAACGTTTCTCAAACTCTTTGCTCTGGTGGAGTGTTGTTGCCATACAGCAGTTGCGTGATAATTAAAGCCATGCAAATAAATAAGGTAATTGTTCAGAAAAATTGGAGTAGCAGCACTACACTTGTAAGTTATAGACGCATAAAACAAAATGCGAAGGAAAACTACGAACCTATAAAATACTGTTTGCACAAACTGTAAGCATGGGGTGCCACGTGTGTTTACAATGGATTAGCTTGCTAGCTATCGCAATAAACACTTATGTAAAAGTATGAGAAGATATTTGTCTTAAATCCAAAATTAGACTCCAAAATTATATCCAAAGTTTAGACACTGTCTCCCGATGTAAATCGGACCAATCACAGCCCTTGATGTCTGCGTTGTCTGCGTACTCTGTCTGCGTCGCTTTGACGTGTAGTTGCAATTTTGGGGAGGTGCACGGAAGGTGACGCAGAGCTACTGCGTTGCTGCGACGGTGAAGTATAAATCCAGCTTTACACCAATCTACACCCATGTACACCACCCTCTACACCACTCTATACCACCCCTACACCCCTTTACACCACTCTTACACCATTCTACACCCATCTATACCACCCTTATACCCATCTACACCACTCTACACTTCTCCACAAGCTTACATAGATACAAGGATTACCCAGGGTGGACTACACATTTCCATTTATTATCACAAGGACATGATGCCATGTTCATTTGTGTTTCTGTTTGCATCACCTGAGTTGAGAGTCCAGATGTTGTCTTTAGGGCATACCTTGAGTAGTTATTGTATGCTGTCTTAAATGTTTACTGTTTAGATTATTTTCATTTGCTGTTTGTAGATTGCAATGCGATGACTGATGTAACCACGTTGTTTCCTTGACTAATAAATGAAAGCTCTATATTTTATAAATATGATGGTCTGTGATTAGGTTTGGGGTGCAGATGCATATGACTGCCACACACTACTCCCTCACTCTACTGCACTCAGCCGTAATCGGGCCGACTGTGCTTGCTATCTAGGAATTTGCCATCACGCACAGTGTACGTTTGCAATGTTAATGGCGCCCTCTCGTCTCAACAGAAACAGCAAACATTTCTCTTTAATAACTTTTTCTGCATCAGATTTGTCTCGTTCGTGTAATTTTGTAGACTGGCTTCTGCGACTATAAGATCATGGGAGCTGTCTAACCTACCATACTACTGAGAGGCGGGCTTAACTTGCATCCATCAAATTCCTCGGTGGTGCTGGGGGGGGGGGGAGCTTGTTTCTTATTGTTGCCAAATTTTTTCAAGACAGTAAATTATTTAAAACGGGAGGTTGGCCAGACTGACTTGCTCGCGAAATTGAATGCGTCACAGGAAGAAATTTTGTTCATTTGTAGCCAAAAGTGTACTTTAAAGGTAGGTTTTTGACAGACACAATTTTCAAAGTTGAGAAAATTACAGCACCTCTGATTTGTGACTTTTTTTTGTATAGGCGTAAAGTTTTGTTTATTGCACTGCACTATAAAATTGAAATGAACTTTAGAGGCATTTTACAAATATAAAAAAAATAGTGTCTCCTGCATCACATGCATTGATGCAATTATAATAATTATTACCAAAGATATATAGTATTTAGGTGGTGCAGCTCCCATACATTCAGCACTTGCTCATGTGCGCTCTCTAGCTGCAGTACTACCCGGAAGGAATTTGAGAGTGAATGTTCTCCCCCTTTTAATAGTTCTCAGATTTTACTAAATCATGAAGGCGTAAGCCGAAACGTTGGTCAAATAAATGTGTATTAAGTTCTGAGTGTGCGACAGCAACCCTTTTTTATTGAAAGTCTTGAACAGTTGTAGGCACCTCATAAGGTGTGCGTTTACAATTTCGAAAAAAACAAGACCGGGTTTTTCCCCAAAGTATTCAGGGAGCAGAAAGCTAGACGATCAAGGGGAGATACAACAATTCGAGACAAAAAAATTGCACTAAAATTCTGCAAAATCTCTTGAAACAAAAGTCTCATGAATGTTGATGTACTTAATAATGTCCTGCAACATCTAGCACAGAGGAGAATAATGACATGTGCTGGTATGATGTTTTAGCACATCATTGGCAACACCAATGGCACACGCAGTGGCAGTTACGCCAAGCATATCTGCAACCTTTAGCACACAAGCATCTTATACTCATGCTTATACTCATGACAGCCTTCTCATCATGTTTACTTGTTAACTCCTAGCCTGATTTCCATTTGAAACAAATATCTACCTATTCATCATTCTATTTTAAAGCAGAGCTAAGCAACTTTATGTTTTTTGTCTCACAAGCTCCCTCTAAAGACTGGAAATGTAAATGTTCGCTGTATTGCATTGCATTGTAGGTGGGGCGGTGCTGTTGCACATTGCAAATGCTGTATCTAACGCTGTAGGCCACAGTGGCATGTTCTACACCGTTTGTTCGCTGTGTAATGACTCATGTTGTCATCCTTGTGTGATATGGGGAGGACTGAGAGATATAAGATGAAATAGGGTGAACAGCCTGATATGTCTGAGTGGGAGGAAGAAAACTTTTGTGTTTGTGTTGGTACAAGAGATGTACTGACCCTTCTTTGTTGTTACTTTTTAAATTTAGTTTAGTTTCCACCTCTTTTTAACCCCCACTTTTCCACTTGGCTTGAAGAGTTTGCCAACACGGTTGAATATGTCACACAGTGATTTCCATTTCACCTTGCATTCTGTTAGAAAAGACAATTTTTTAATTTAGTTTACTGTTTATAGCTAGTCCAGGCTACACTACTTTACTGTTTAACTATAGATAGTTTAGGCTACACTAGTTTATTGTTTAACTATAGCAAGTCCAGGCTACACTAGTTTACTGATTAACTCAAGCCTAAGCTAGTTTACTGATGAATATAGCTAGTGTAGGCTATGCTAGCTCTGTTGACAAATGTCTATTGTCTTGACACACTTTATGTATAGTAAATATATAATATAGGTGCAGTAGATGTAGCTGAACTTGTATGTAGCATACTAATTAGACTTAATTTTAGCCTGTGTGCACAATACCACAAAACCTTTTTCACTACAGCCCTACTCTACCCGGCTCTACTTGGCCCGGTTTAGGAACCAGCCTGGTTGTCTGTGGAGCTGAAGGCAGCCCGCCCAGGAAGCCAGAGATGCAGGATCAGGCAGTGGAAGGCAAGGGTGACCCTCAGCAGGGAAGCAGTGGCATGGACCGTGGAGTGGGTTGAGGACCATTCAGGAGTACCGCCGGATTAAACGTTGGAAGAAGGTCCAAGGAGAACCCAGGAGGCAAGAAGTGCAGGGTCTTGCAGTAGAAGGCAGTGATGACTCACAGCAGGGTGGTAATGGCATGGAAAGTCAGAGAGGAGATGAGTTAGAACAGTCTCCATCAGATTTCAGAGAATGTGAATTATATTGCATGTGCAACCATGTACAGATGTTGGCTAAGTGATGAGAGAGAATGAAGTGAAATTTGTACGGCTTAACAGATGGGTGGTTTGTGTCGGCATTAATCTATAGCAGCATAACTAAGGTATGATGTATAACAAGCCAACACCACCAAAGGAAACTTTCTTGTGAACTAAGAGTTTCTGCTTTTGTTGAAGAGCCCGCGGAAAGTTACAGCTGGTTCCTCTGTTGACATGAGATCGGACCTTAGTGTAAAATCGCAAAAAAAAAAAAAATGCTGTTTGCACGCGCTACGAATGCCAGGATTGCCTGCCAAGATTCCAGTTATTCTTTTCCATCTGTTGTGCGAGCGACAAGCTCGGGCAAATCTGACATCAGATGGGTGGTGCCACGCGGCAACCCTCACAGAAGAGCGAATTAGCAACGCGCTCGGAGATCCCGCTGATTTTGTGGATATTAGGAGACATCTCTGGCATGCGTACTGGCCACCTAATGCCACCACGGCACCGTGATTATTCGTTACAACTCTACGTTAGGTGCTCTGCAGACCCACACTCAATACATATAGTTTTTAAACCAGACACATTTCCAATATGTGTTTGTAGAGTTGTGGCATGACAGCAGTAGTGTGGTGACGCAACAGTGTGCCACTGACTGTATATTGATGGGGGGATATATCTTTGAATTTCAGTGATTCGCAACTAAAACAATGGACCATTGGTTGTATATCATAGCTACTTCTAACTGTAATTTTTGTGCGTGACCCCAGCCACTGGACCCATGGATCTGCCCAAGGGTTCTTCCAAGAAAAATAGAAATGAAACAATTATGTCTTTTTCCTTGTCCCTGTTTCTCACAGGTATTTAAAATAAAATGTTTTAACACACACACGCGCACACACACTAACAAGGTGAACTGGTCTAAGTCTTTACACAGAACTACTCAACGATACTAACAGTTATGTGAGTTAGTTTTGTGGTACACACACACACACACACACACACACACACACACACACAGGAATGTGAACTGGTGTGGTGGTACCCAGAAAAGCTCCACACACACCTACCAATGTAGTCAAATCTTCTATCACATATACACACAGACAGACCCTGAGCCTAGGTATCATGCACTGTTCTGGATTATGTCACTTTCAACCCTGTTTTAAATTTTATGAATAAAGCTAGAATTTCAGCAATCAAGGAGACAATTTGACTATACAAACTATTCATTTATCAAACAATTTGACTATCCAGGCTATTTATACTAACTATCCAGACTTTTACATATCAATCTATTAGAATGAGGCACACACAGCCTTGCTGCTTCTCATAAAAAAATGTATTTGCTTTGAGATTTTGAGTCTTTTCTAGAAAGAGTGAAGTCCGAGTCTGCTGTGGAAAATGTGAATCTGTTCTAGTAGCAGCGCTTGAGTACCACGTCGGCTCCATGTTCGTGGTAGTCAGCGCTCGAGACCCAGAGGCGCTGGAAGGTTCCGAGGGAGGCGACGATGGATCCGCCGAGCCAGGAGGCGATGTGGCGATGAGACCCCGAGAGCACGCGGATGCGGCAGTCCCTTGGCGCCAGACGCTCCAGCTCCGTCTGCACACGCTCAGAGAAGCCCGGCAGCAGGGACGTGCCCCCCGCCAGCGCCACGTTAGACAGCAGCTCCCCTCGCCACTCTGAGCACACGGCCTCTAGACTGCTGAGGGCCAGCATGGGGAGGCCCGGCTGGGAGACGCCACCCTTGGATGGGCAGAAGAGCAGCTCAGCACAGCGGAAACACTCGTTGCCAAGGGCGACCGTGGTGCCGTCGGGCAGCTGATACTCCGTGACCTTTGACCTCTGGCTCAGCTCCTGCTCAAAGTCATGTGACACGTAGCAGCTCTGGTGTTTGACCTCCTCCAACAGGCCAAGCCCACATGTGTCAACTGACCCCGCCTCTTCCAACAGATCACGCCTCCCTCCACCCACCGACCCTGCCTCTCTCAGTAGCTGCTGCAGGTAGGCGGAGAGAGCGGCGCCCCCCAGTGGCTGGCTGCGGGTGGCGTGGGGGATGCAGTAGCCGCTGTAGACGGGGCAGATGCATGTGGCACTGGCCCCTGCGTCCAGCAACAGACCTGAGATCAGCCCGTACGAGTAGAGCGCCAGCAACGGCCGGCGGCTCAGGTAGAGCGCGGGGACTGACAGACTCTCGAACAGCATCTCCGCCACACGCACACGCTGGCCTGGGGGGGCCACAGCAGAGTCACTCAGCAGCACAGCGTGATCCTGCGGACTCACACACAGCTCCTCCTGCCACAGTGCCCCCCAGTGGCTCTCCAGAGCATCCCAGTCGCTGCACAGACCCTCCCAACCAGGACCCCCTCCAGAGAGGGCAAGGCTGGCAGTGTGCAGGTTCCCTCTGAAGGACCCAATCTGGCTGCTTTCTCCTTTGTAAGGGGTCAGGGCTTCTGCCCAGCTGACTGCAGCTCTGGGCCTCTCGTCCCCTGAGAAGCCAGCCTTGGTGTGGGCAGAGCCGGGATCAATCACCACGGCAACGTCGTCCAGGAAATCTGTACTGTCGTGTCCAGCCATCAGTGAATTGGTGTCTTATCATGAGGTGTAACTGTCTATCAGTTCAGGTGCACACACACACACACAGTCTCCACATCTACACACATATAGAGAGGAATGTAGAAGCCATCAGAATGTTCGCCTGTGACATCACAATAATATTCTACTAGAACATCATACAACCACATGCCTGTGGTTGTCATGGTTACCAGCAAGCCATGTGGGGAAGCTGAGAAAGAATTTACACTAGAGGATTGTATAATTAACACCCAGTCAATTATGGTAGAGGGTGGCTTTACTGAATGGCAGTGGAGTATTTTATTGTTAAATGTGGAATCCTCATTCACCTCAATCACCCCATCAAATAAACAAATATTATTTAACTGACCCCTGAGCCCTGCTCTATGGCACTACCTAATTGAACTCTCTAAATGTCACCTGCATTGTTTATTTCAGTCTATGACTTTAGCATCATGTCAGGCTGCTACTACACTGTAGCAGCCTGTATATTCCAATATTCAAAGCCACGAATTTGAACTACTGGTCTGCTACTCAGAACATAGCGCCATCAGTGAGTGTCAAGGTGAGAGGTGACAACCTTTTTTAACTGTTTGAGCTTTGTTCCACTGAAATGAATGGGACGTGTGTGTGGAACTTTTTGGAGTTATTTAAGTTTTCCATGCTCATTTTACAATTTCACTAAATGACAACCAGATGGATAACATTAGGCCTATTGACATTATATCAAGTGGAAAGAGCAAAAACAAGTTAGGTTACAACAATGTATTAAGTTTAAGCAAAGTCCAAAAACTCTAACAGTTTAACATTTAGATATAAATTCAACATTTCGAGCATTTAACATTTAGATTTAGATTTAACATTTAGATGTAAATTTAACATTAAGATTTAACATTAAGATTTAACATTTAGATTTAACTTTTAGATTTACAATTTGTATATAATATTTAACGTGAGGAAAATGTGCTGAGGAAAGTGAGCTAAATGTAGAAAATATATCAGCTAAAAAACGAAAACCCAATTTTTACAATCGGCACCCCATATAGGAGTCAAAGAGTCTGGTTTCCTGTATACATCTGTGATAAGGCCATCTTTCCATCCTTCTCCAGCAGTATACATCCATCCCTTCCATCCTCCACTGCCTCTGGCATGCTCTGCACTGTCCACACCACCACTAGATATACACTACCTCTACTGTTCATGCTAGTTGCTCCTGGGACTTGACAGTTTGAACTCATGTCTGTGCTCAACTGTCTCTGTCACTCCTGTACTGTGTAGTTACATTACAAGTTACATTATTGTATAGTTTCTTATATTTTGCTGAGTACATGTGCCGTTTTATGGAGCTGCTTTCAATCTCATTATACTGTATAAATGACAAAAGGCTTTTTATTCTCTTTAGTACATTACAATACAGAAATGCTAGTTTCTTATCCCTGGTGTCTTCCCTAGAAAACATGATGTGGCCGTGGACAGAGTTGATTTGTTCAGTAATGGCCTCTAGCTTTTAAATTTGCACCACATGTCATGTACATATCTTAAGCAACTTTGCTTTTGCTGGTTATTGTTTAATTGTTAAATAGACAGATGTTAAATAAACACGTCACAATACATGTGGGTGTGTTTTGTATTGATGTGGATGGGTGGAGAAATGGGGAATCTTTACACTTATGAAATTGAAATATGTAAAAGAAATACTGCATGCATGATGTGGCCAACCATGTTTTTGTGGAAGTTCACCACTAACCCATTGATGATTGATGATTCATTGTCATTTATAATGTCAATTTACTAAGATTGTCTTTACCCAGTCAGCCAGCTTCTTACACAAAGACTGGTGCCATCTTGTGTAATAAAACTATACTAGCCAAAGGACTCAGTGCCGGTTCTAACCTCCATGGGGTCCTAAGCAAAATTCTGTTAAGGGGCCCTCCTGGTTCAGCTCTGTGGGCCAGTCACCTTTAAACAGATTGCACTGGCTGAGGCTGAATGTGGATCTGAGTTTGCACCGGCTGAAGCTGAATCTGGATCTGTGCTTGTACTGCTGAAGCTGAATGTTCAGAATGTTGTTGAATGTTGTTGTTTCCATTTGAACAAAAAACATAAACATAAGCTACAAAACATAGATAGCTGATGTTGTTGTTGTTAATTTTAGCATCTCCACAAGGCCCATTCAATCTGGTTCCCCCTGATTTTCTTCCATATTTAAATGTTATTAAATAAATTACAATGAATATGTTTAATACTTCATGATTATAATTTAGACTAGGCCTGCTATGTGTATATAATCTAGTGTGCAGCACAGCAAATCAAAATGCAACTAAATATTTAGGCTAGTCAAGTTAATCCTTTTGCCTTCTTTCCATTTGATTCAATTGTATCTAAGCCAAGCCAACTAACGTTGGATTGAAATATTGCGAAACCATTGCATTGATTTAAAAATCTTAAGGGGAGAGTGAAAAACTGTTCCGCTTCATCTTCTTATCGTTGTAGGCACTGGCTGTCACTATGCTACCTGTCACAAGTTTGACTGAAGTGGAGACGGGGGGGAGGGGCCTTAATTAACCTGTGGGGCCCTACACAACTTGCGTAGTGTGCGTATAGGGAGAACCTGCCCTGAAAGGACTGTAGTGAGTGAATTCATCCTGGTCAGTGTCAACTGCTATAGTTACTGAGTTGACATAAAATGTTTTTGTTATATTTGTTTAATCTTCCAATGACTTATTATGACTTATGTAATTTGTCCTACATTCAGATTAACTGAGACAGCAGAGGGCCTTGGCAAACAAGAGGTTCAAAAGCTCAGAAAAGCTAAACTCTCCTTACCAGACATCTGTCCTGTAGTCCCTCCATAGGTTCTTTTGCGTTTTGTTCCCAGAATCATTGTTTTCCTCTTTGTTTGAAGGCAATAATGCTTTCAAACTTTTCCTTGCTTAGTAGATATAAGAATAATTGATTTCCACATACCACCAGACATTACACATACTCTTGGTCGATATCAAATGTGCTTTGGCCCAAAAAAGATGAAGACTAAGACTAAAACTAGTTCATATCTACATTTTTTTTTTTTTTTTTGCATGATGTACTTTTCACCAGCATTTATGGTTGGAGTATGTTGTGTCTTCCTAGACAATGAGGATTTAATTATCTCATGAACCCATTCAATGATTTTTATTATAGAGCTTGTCTAGATTACTCCGATTACCTTTGTAATGTGCAGTGAAACCTTTTAAGCCTATAAGATTCAATTTTTTTTGCTAGTGTTTTACCTGCATATGCCATTCTATGTGATGTTTATGACTTGACACCCTTTTAATGGAAAAATATGGAATTTAAGTTTTTAAATTTTAGTATTTTCCAGGCATTGAGTTTGAGTAAATGGATGATGGATAGGAACCCTGATGTTCTCTTATGTACACATTCATATTGTCAGTAAATCTAAGTAGTTGTAAAGTGTGTTTTTAGTGTTAGTGAAATGTTACAGCCTTTTATTGACCCTTTCCCAACTGCTGTGAGACATGTTAAACGTATCTAAATTCAAATGAAATGAATGAAATGAAATGAAATGTTGTCTGTTACACCATTCTCTATCAAATGTTGCACCGTAAGGCCACACCAATAAAATTAGATGGTTCTCTGATTTTTTAAGGAAAAATATGGAGCGAGCGAGCGAAAATAAACAATTAAAAAAAAATGTTCTGAAGGTGAATTGAGCTGAAACCGTGAATTATGCACATTCACGGTTAATGTTCATTAAAGACATTTACTCATGTGTTTAGGAAAAACTAAATGTGGCCTAATTTATAAACTTGACTTTCACACCTCACAGCACACTTTTTGTCATGCAGGTTTTAGACAATGTACGAAAATTCATAATTCTGTCATTCAATGTTATGTAAAGGTTTGACAGTTCGTCATTTATTTAAGAGTTTGTGAATCTAAGCACCAAGCAAGCTGGCTGTGGAATTGAGGTATGACATATAGACTAAGTCACAATGTAGACAATGTCTAGGCTGCTGTAGCCTACATTTTTGTCATCATTCATCATTAATTTTTGTCACAGTTCATCACAGGGCATTAGAACGTCAAAATCGCATTGATTAACCAGATAGTACGGTGGCCCTGAAGTGCAAACCACATTAACCAAAAACTAAACACAAAAATAAACTGAGAAACACAAACAAAAACAGAACAAAACAAAATTAAGAATCACAAAAACAAAATTGAGAAACACAAAAATCTAATTAAGAAGCAGAAAAACAAAATTGAGAAGAATAAAAACAAATTAATAATCACAAAATAAATTAAGAAGCACAAAAAATGAGAAACACAAAAACAAAATTGAGAAGCACAAAAAAAGAAGAATCACACTCCAAAAAAGAAAAACACAATTACATTAAGAAGCACAAAAAAATGAGAAGCACAAAAAGAAAATTTAGAAGCACAAAAAAAGAAGAATCACACACACAAAAAAGAAAAACACAACTACATTAAGAAACCGGAAAGGGTAGGTACCAGTCAGCAACAGGAGACATCACTGATTGGACAACCCATCTGTTTGTCTTTAGAACCGGAAGATACTCTGCTGAAGTGCATTTCTCCATGAACATTACCAAATGTTACTGCCGCTATTCAAGAATATTTTGATTCAGGACATACATACGAGGTGATACTAGATATGCTCAAGTGTAATCATGACATTTCAATAAGTATGCAAACACTGAAAACACATTTAAAAGAATCTGGACTGCACAGACGAGGCAACTACTCTCCACTTCCTGAGGTGAGGCGTGCCACACGCAGCTTGTGTTTTTGTTTGAGAACTTGCCACATGGTTCGATATGCAAACAATTGTCCTGGTCCTCGAAGTTCGGCCAAAATGGCACGCCTCACCTCAGGAAGTGGAGAGTAGTTGCCTCGTCTGTGCAGTCCAGATTCTTTTAAATTTGTTTTTGCTTTGAAGTAGAGAGCGAGTTTGCGGTCAGTGGTCAGAGAATTGTTAGCTCGTGTTAGAGTCTTGAATCGGTGTTTTAGTGCCTGTACCTTGTAAATAAATATTGTAAATAGTAGTATATTTGTTCAAGAGTGTTATAGTTAATTAGTGTTCATTATAGTTTGTTGTTATAGTTCTTGTTCATTCATCGTCATAGTTTGACATAGTGTGACGTTGTTCGTTGTTCCGTAATAGTCGTGTAAATAATAGTGACACACACACACACATAAGTAAGTATGTACATTTACATTTCTGCCATCTCAGAAAATAAATACCTGCTTATTTGAACATGTATATAAGGAAGATGTGAAATTCAAGAGGACTCCTTGGTTATATGTAAGGAGTGCAGCACTTGATTTTGTCTGCGGCTAGACGAACTGTTTTGGCCAATTTTGCAGCACCCAAAAAAACGCCTAGACATGGACAAACATTATAGCCTGTAACTTGGCCACTGAAAGTGTAAATAAAACAAAACTTTGTGAGAGATTGTAAAATATGTATATCTACATTTCTGCTATCTCCGAATCTTTTGATCTATATATTTTGAATATGTATTGAAGTAAAATATGATTGACATTCAAATCCGATTTTTAGTTTTTTTGTTATAAAACACTGTTTTTATAAATTATTACAAATGTTAAAGACAAATCCTTTCCACATTTTGAAAGCTACATATGTTCTTAAAAAAAGCACAAAAAATCTTTTAGAAAGGGCATTTTCTGACACAGTTATAGAGAAAAAAAGGCAAAATGGCCAGGCGGAATGGAATTTTTATAGTTCTATTACAGAACTAAAAGGGTTAATGTAGTTGTGTTTTTCTTTTTTGTGTGTGTGATTCTTCTTTTTTTGTGCTTCTGAATTTTCTTTTTGTGCTTCTCATTTTTTTGTGCTTCTTAATGTAATTGTGTTTTTCTTTTTTTGTGTGTGATTCTTTTTTTTGTGCTTCTCAATTTTGTTTTTGTGTTTCTCTTTTTTTGTGCTTCTTAATTTATTTTGTGATTCTTAATTTGTTTTTATGCTTCTCAATTTTGTTTTTGTGCTTCTTAATTAGATTTTTGTGCTTCTCAATTCTGTATTTGTGATTCTTATTTTTTTGTGTTTCTCAATTTTGTTTTTGTGATTCTTAATTTCGTTTTGTTCTGTTTTTGTTTGTGTTTCTCAGTTTGTTTTTGTGTTTAGTTTTTGGTTAATGTGGTTTGCACTTTGGGGCCACCGTAAGATAGCAATTAGATAGTGACTAAAACTCTGTGATCAGAATATTCATCAACGTGCAGTCACGTGAATCTAGAAAAGAGACGAGTTTCTTTTTTGCATGAGAAACAGAAGCGTGTGTGTGCGCGCACGAGGATGTGAGTGTGTAGGCACATGCTATTCATTTATTTATTGATTGATTTTGATGCCGAAACACTTTGAATGTTTTTTTTTTTCACCTCTCAATCAATGAAATATCAAACTCACCTCCACAGAGTTGCACAAGTAGACTGCTCTCGGCACTGTGAGTACAACTAAGCAAAGTTCTCATCCTCTTTAATTTCAATGCACTTGTCAAATGTTTTTCTCTTCTGATCAAATATTCTAATAATTGCAAACACTGGCCTAGCAGGATCCCCTTTCACCGGCATCTTTCCTCATATCATGTCTCTTGTCTCTTGCTCTCTGAAGTGAAAGGCGCGATTGTATTGGTTTTTCGACGTGAATGCAGTATGCTGTTTTCAGTATTATAGCCATCAGCCACTGTGTTTTTATGTTTGTGTGAGTTCTAATTCAATTTTATTTTTTATTTCATTTCGCATTTTTTTCAAGCGCCGAATCCGAGAACCAATTAATTTTATTCGTGTGGCCTAAGTAACAGTATGGTTTTGACATTTTGAGTAGACCCACTGTCCGTCTGTCTCTCCTTCTCTCTTCCCTGTCTTTGGACTTTGGTGGTATGATAAGGAGAGATGGGGGTGGGGGAAGAGAATTGTGCTGGCTGCAGAAATGTGATGTTTTTCTTTTTCTTTCTTTTAGAAAAACGACCGTATATCCATGCCGATATGAGTATCCTACATTTTTTAAATCCCGCGCTAGAGCGAATACCAGCGGCTGATTGGCTATTTTTGTTTTTGGCCTAAAACTACCGTGATCTGACTCTGTCTATCACCATGGTAACGCATACTACTCACTCCCAACTTGTCATAAATATACGGCACAAGTTGTAGAGAGAGAGGGCTGTTCGTTATCTTTCACTGAGATCACAAGGTTCTACCATCACTGGACCCAGCTTCTACAGCTGCGTTCATTCTGAAATCATCTATAAAAATATTCACACATCATGTACGTTATTTTCACGATTTCCCAGCATTCATTGTGGGGAGTATGTATATGTCGTATAAATACCAATCAAGTTACCAAGCCACTTGAGTTTTTATGTTGAATTTGAAAAAAAATTCCTGAAATGTATCGCAACCTATAGAGTTTGCCGGTGAGGTTCCGGAAGTGATTTTCCCATTAATTTTTCCCATTGTCATTTAGATTACAACCCACGATATTCGAATTACGGAAGGAAGACGTCTAACTAGGTACGGCATAACAAAACGATTGGTTGTGCTCAACTAGACGCCAAAATGTAATATGATCTCCATTTTGTTTCAGTAAAAACGTCTTTTTTCTGCGATTTCCCTTAGAAGTACTTCAGTACCCATAATCCTGAGCAATCCCACAATCCCAGCAACGCATCTGATTCGTGGACAAGTACGTTACCATGGATGTGTTTGTTGAAGCCCGGGAAAGCAAGCAAGTTCACGAATGTCACCGTAGCCTACCTCACAGCTATGGTTTTGCTCGTTTTACTGCTCGTTTGACACGACGCTTAAGCCTAACCTAATTTCAACTAGACATCCTTACCATGTCATTTCCATTTCCCTAAGATTTATAAATTTAATGTGCTCATTTTCTTACCTTGCTGGATTACATTAGTTTTTCTCTGTATCTGGTGATATGAAGGGTATGTAACGTGGTAAATGGCAGTTGGGCTAATTAAAAACAGTAAATTCAGTTGTTGTGGTGAAATCTATAACAAATGGAAATTACCACAAATCTTGATAAATGCTTTATTGTACCCGTCATTATCAATTCTTTATTCAGGGGAGCCTGACAGAGGCATTTGTAGGGAACAGGTGGAAACTGCAATGGTGGACACCAAAGCGGTGGTTGCAGTCGGGTACTAAATACTGTACCATGCTTTCGGTTAAAAAAACAGATCTAAAACTTGATTGATGCAAATCTGAAGATATATTAAATATTCGTACAATATTACAACACTATTTACACAAACTACTGAGAAAATACGCCAAAATTTAGCTATCCGATTGCAAGAGCAACATCGCGTGGCTGTCGTCTACTCGAGGAGATTCAAAAAGGACGTTATGCGCAATAGTCTTTGGGATAGGATCGGACAGGGTAAGTGCTGGCTTCTGGGATATGTAGTTTATGAACTCGGGGGTAAAAAATATGTACACAGTCTTGTACCTTTGCCTTTTTTTAGCCTTTTCTTTAGTTTTTTCACTCTGAACGGAAGGTTACACGGTCATCACCTACCCCGTAGCTGGATAGAATGAGTCGGGACTTAAAACGCTTTTAAAACGCGATTTTATGGAAAAGTCAATGGCAAAACGGGAGCCTTGGAACCACTTCCTGGTTGGAAGTTCCGGGTTCACTGGCCAACTCTATTTAGAATGTATGTAATCGTGAGTGGGCCGCGTCATTACCTCAAATGGGCTGCTGTGATTAAATGAGCGTGCTCGGCGACATGCCTGAACATAGACAGAGTCAAAGTACGAGACAAGAGTACTGATTCTTATAAAAGTTTATAAGGCATTGATACAAAAAGTATAAAAGTTGTTTATTGTCAAGTTCACAAATACTTGCACACCAATTGAGGCACCAGCCAGGAGCAATTTGGGGTTCAAATGGGGATTTTTTTTAGTTTTTAAGCCAAAACTATAATAGTTGGAAAGTTCAAAAATATATTGCACACACCACACAAGTGGTAGCTACGCAATGCAGTTTGAATGAAGTTTCTGGTTAAGCAGTTCAGGCTGAATTAATCCTAGAACAATCCTATAGGCCTAATAATAATAAGAAAAGACTTAAGAATAGTAGAATAGATAAGAATAGTTTGCAATTACATGCAAACTAATTGATTTACAGTAATGTCCCGAAATACAATACAATTTTATAACATCTGTGTTATATGATATAAAACAAAATGTCCATTAAATAAGATGATGTGGGCCTAGTCAAATAGTACCCTAATGTTAGCTTAATTTTCCCTGACAGTTTCCTGCTATTTCTGACGAATGTTATGCTGCATTCATGTGCTGTGGAAAAGATGATATTTTCCAGTTTTAAAGTGGTATTTACCAGTGTGTTGTGTTCACATGCTTTTGTTGTTGTACTGTGGAGAAATGAAAGATGGGCTTACAGATTCAGATGTTATTGGGTAAAATAATTTTAGGTTGCCTAAAATCCATTATCCTACAACATGGAAAAGGGTAGGCTCTGGGTAGGTACGGTTAAATCCAAACCATAAAGGTATTTTTAAAACTGACAAAGTGTTTACGCATTATATTAAAATGGTCAATGACACAGTATTATATAGACAGCAAAAACTATCCACTAACAGTAGCAAAACATGTTTAATACTGCACAGTGCTCATTCCAAACTGTTTCGCTGCTCGCTGCCATGTTGAAAAGTTCAAAGGTTATCTCATCTCGTCAACTCGATTATCAAAAAATTCTACGAGTTGCCCAGTAGAAAATACCACATGAGGGGGTGTTCATGTGCACTTTTTACATCGGCTTTTGGTATTTACCATAATTACCATAGCACATGAACGCAGCATTAGATTCGGAGTCTCCGAACGGCTGCACCGGCAGCTGGATGCCGTGGATGTCAGTAAATCAAGAAGAACCGTAACATAGGTTAGGCACTGTCTAAAGTACTTGTCAGATCAGATGCGGAATTAACTATGTGTTTTATATACAGGCTTTGTATGCCTTTGCGTTGCCTGTAATTCTGGTGTTTTGCTGAGCTATGCAGAACGACATCAAATGCATGAAGCAGGCATTCGTTAAAGGGCTGACTGCTGATTCATCAAGCCTTGCTTAGGTTTAACGTTATAGACACGGTAAGCATGTTTGACTTGAGGGCTGAAGATTATTCTGTAAATATGTCACATTTTCGTTCCTTGTGCAATAGACGAATTACTGAATTCCATCACTGCTGTCTTTAGTTGCCCGTTAGTGATAAGTAGCACACTCCCCAGGTTTGTCTAACAGCTTGGAAAGCTACATTTCAGCGAACATGCATTGAGACATTCGTTGTTTTGTCGGAGGCGTTTCGCATTGTCATAAGGGTTTAATTTGTGCATAATGATTTATTTTTGATGGTTTGTTTTACAATCATATGAGCGTTTTGTTTGCTGATTTATCAAGCCCTACATTTGACGTTTTTTTGTACGGACGTGGCGAACCATATCAACATTGAAACGGTGGACAAAGGACCTTAAACAGAGAATGCGGTCCTAGGTCAGTCAACAAAAGGCTTCCTTTGTTTACTTAAAACACATCTTACTATTTACGGTATAAATGTAACTGCAGTAAACCCTTGTACATTTAGCATGTCGCCATGTCTTTTGGTTTTGCTTCAAGCGTAACCCAGTAGCACGTAGGCTATGTGTAGGACCGTGGCCCTTGTTAAGAATACATCTAGCTTCGGTTGTGGTGACGTTTTGTGCCAATGTGTCATGTGTCCAATTTTACATTAGGAAAAAAAGTTAACAATACATGAGGCCTATCTGTCATGTCGGTTCCAGTTTAAATCCGTTAATAGAATCTAAAGAAAACCATTTGGAAACATTGGAAAGGTGGTTCTTACCGGTTTTATAACTAAATTGAAATACTCCACTGTTGTCTACTGGATTAGGTATGCAAGGTATATTTTAGACGTCGTTTACACCTACCTCGGTATTTATGAAATTATGGTATTTATGTTTCTCCCTCCACGCATGCGAAAAGAGTTCCGTTTAGCCTACACGATAGCCTTTTCAAGACAGCGAGGGGAGGCTGTCAAAAATGTGTCAAACAAGTAGCCTAAAGCTAACCAGATAGGCTACTTAACCTGAAAAGGAGAAGGGACACCGTACCGTACCGTCACAATGCTAAACTCTTGCACGTATTGGAGTAATCAGAAATCTTCTCATTGGCCAGAGATTGTAATAGTATTTGTTTTCAGTGACTGAAACATGTTACTGCTAGATCCAACGCATAGGTCTAAATAACTATAGGCTTTATATTGTGAATGGGATGAGCCATCATCTTCAGCCAAAGTGATAGGAATGGCATCACTTTGCCCACCCAAAAGTAGTATAGTCGGCATCGGGGACCATGCCTACGGTGAAAACACTAGCTTCAGTTGACCAGCATAATGTTTGATCAAATGAAAATGGTGCCAACATGTACCAATCTCCTACCCCTATAAACACAACAGCTGATGTGTTGGCTTTTTTCCTTCAAAAAACAAACTTACACTTTGTTTTCTGAGTATTTAAGATAGACCCATAGTTCGGTTTATAACACTTTCAGCCCCTTTCACAGGTTGTCTAAAATGCAATAAAGTGGTTGACACTGAAATTTGAAAAATGATTGCTCTTGTCTATGCTATTTGGGAAATGTAGAATCGCCTCTGCCTGCTTCAAAATGGCTAGCAATGGGCATTTGTTGTTTCTATCCTTTAAAACACTAGGTTTTAAAAAGTGCAAAATTTCGGTGTCAACCACTGTATTGCATTTTGGACAACCTGTGAAAGGGGCTCAAAGTGTTAAAAACAGCACTATACCTTTAAATACAAGAGGATTTACATTTTGAGTTCTGATCATTGCAGTTTAGCAAAATCTATATCAATTTATAATTGAATTTATAATTGAATTTGCAGTTGGAATAGAATAAAAATAATTATTTACCATTATTAATTCCATGAAGTCACACTATGCATTTGGTTTTGATACAGCACAGTAGTCAGAGGAGCACAACTATTTGGGAAAATGCATGAGAAACATGATATACAAAATGTTGCCCTCTTACAATAATATACAGCTATGTATAATCAATGTAAGAAGTGGTCATGTGTTAGCCCCCCCCCCCCCCACACACACAGGCACCAACAACAGTGCATGATGCAGTAAAAGACAAATCTTGGAAGAGCGCAAAACAAATCTTAACCTGAAATGGTGGTAATGATGAGGTTTGATATAGATTAGGTTTAATGCTAAAATCAGAAACACTGGGTCACAGGTCTTTTAATGTGTAGCAGACACACACAAGGTCATGAAAGTGGATTCTCTATATTAGGGGTGTAAATATTAATCGGATGCATTGATTATGCAGCCGACGATTCAATGCCTCGATGCGTCCGCAAGAAAATCGATTAATGCATTTATTTTGCCACTTGTTGTTCGCCTGTCTATTTTCAGCATCCGCTTCTATGTGTACTACCTACTCCTAATCTGCGGGTGGCGCTGTCCTCATGGTTGTCTTCTACGTCATTTATACACCTCTTTACACTCGCACCAGCAGCAATAGTTGAGTCTGATAGTCTTTGTTTTGTCTTTTGGATGGTGGAGCAAGCAGTAGATAGTGAAGCTATACATTATCCAGTCACCTCACCTATAATGAAAATCACATTTTCTAAATGTAACTAATTGATATTGATGTACTTGAGAGCGCGCTCGCTCCATATTTTTCCTGAAAAAATCAGAGAACCAACAAATTGTATTGGTGTGGCTAAAGTTAAGTCTCTTTATTGTCAATTTCTCTACATATACAGGACATACAGAGGAATCAAAATTATGTTTCTAGCAATGCCACACGTGATGCTTGTGGTCAGGAGAACCAGAGGCCGCTGCATATACATGCCTGCTGATGGCATTTACCCAATTACTAATCCATTCACACACACTCACACAGGGGAGTGGAGTTGGCTGACATAAGTATCTAAAAACAGTGAAGCAGCAAACTTTGTGAAAACTAGTATCTGAGTCATTCTCAAAACTTTTGGCCACGACAGTAGGTGTAAGAGTCAATGTCCATGTGAGATCCCTTGGTAGCCTCAGAGGCAAACCTGCTCC
Organism: Limnothrissa miodon; assembly: GCA_017657215.1. Taxonomy (NCBI): domain Eukaryota; kingdom Metazoa; phylum Chordata; class Actinopteri; order Clupeiformes; family Clupeidae; genus Limnothrissa; species Limnothrissa miodon. The sequence goes on from JAGFZM010000067.1 coordinate 40,815, forward strand.
AGTTTGTGTCTTTAAACCTTTCCTGGAGAGTAGAATCATCCCTGTCATGCCACACTCTGATGGTCTTCTGGGTCGTCTGTGGCGCTGGAGACTTGAGAGGTAGAGATGTAGAATCAGGGGAGGCAGTTGGAGGATGGTTGGGCACCATCCAGGAGGTAAGAGGCGCTGGATCAGGTAGTGAAAGGCAGGGAGGACTCTCAGTAGGGTGGTAATGGCATGAAAAGGCAGAAGAGGATGAGATGAGGAGATGAATCTCCATCAGATTTCAGAGAGTGTGTGTGTTATATTGTATGTGCATGCATGTACAGATGTAGGCTAAATGAAGAGGGAGAGAGAAGTGGAGGAGGAAGAGAGAGACAGAGTGAAAATGTACGGCATGACAGATGGTTCTATAGTGGCTTTAAGCTATAGCAGCATACCTAAGGTATGATGTGTGGCTAGCCAAAACCACCACAGGAATGATCAGTGGCCAGCAGAGGTAGTCCTTGCCAATAAAACCATGAGCAGGGGTGGTTTACCGCACACCAGTGGTCGGCAAATAGCGTCCCGAGGGCCATAATTGGCCCACCATCAATAATATCTGGCCCTCTTCAAACCATTTGTGAACTGAACCACTGAAAACACTTAGAAAGCTTTGCTGTGAAATAATGTGATTTACCTATAAGCATCTTCAACATGATATCTTTGTTTTGTAGGACTGCACTTTGGAGTTGTTTTTCGTGGTATGACGACCACAAACAAGGGAAACAACAAAGCCTTAAAGGTGAGCAGTTACACAATGTGTTAAATTGTTTTAAAACAACAATGAACCATCAGAAACTTCTAAGCCTGCTCTAAGAGCCTAACTTTATTTGAAAAAAAAAATTGGAAAATGTAAGTTTTATACTTTGCTTACACCCTTCTTGTCCCCATTTGCTTTCTGTCATTAAGCAATTTGGTTCAGCAAACACATCAGCAGCTGATCTTGAGACCCTTATAACATCTGGATCTGACAACAGCTTATGGCAGGCTAAGATTGTCCATGAGTGATCTTAGTATGGAATAATGACTCAGCCAACAGCCTACCCCTTGTGATTGTTGATAATTGAAACAGCTGGGGCAACAAATCTGGGGTGACCTAAGACTGAATCCAGAATCAGAAGTACATTTATGTGTTCTTAAATACTTTGTACATATGTCCTGTATTTAATATTAAATTCCAATAAATAAAGTGAGATGTTTGAATGGTCCTTATGGCAATTGTAGTTGGTTTATGCTACATATAATTTAAGCTACAGCACCTACATTATAAATATACACTATACAAAAAGTGTGTCAAGACAATAGACAGTAAGACAGGGCACAGAAAAACCTTGAACAGAGCTGGGTTGAGGTAGGTAGAATAGTATTTAGTAGTATAATAATAAGTGTTCCTTGTGGCCGGCTGGAGCCTTGCATGGTAATCCCCTCCACTGGTGTGTGACTGTGTGTGATTGGGTGAATGTCACTGCAGGTGGCGCGTGTAGACGCAGCGGCCTCTGGCTCCCCTGACTGCGCGCATCACTGTGGGATAGCTAGAAACGTAATTGCGATTCCTCTATGTCCAGTATATGTAGAGAAATTGACAATAAAGAGACTTAACTATAATACAGGTGTCCATAATACATCAGTTTAGTGCAGTATTGAGCAGGAGAAGGTGCACGAGGTAAAGCATATAGGTATTTAAGCAGAATGTGCATTGTGCCAATATTTTCAGATCAGTATGGCAGCATAACAGTGATGTATGTTCAGCAGTGTTAGTGCAGCAGTCCTGTTTTGTTCAGCAGTCTCACTGCTTGGGGGAAGAAGCTTTTCCCCATTCTAGAGGTACGGGCAGCTATGCTTTTGTATTTTTTTCCTTATGGCAGTAAGGAGAAAAGTCCATGGGATGGGTGTGTGGTGTCTTTCACAATTCTTTGCGCAGAGAGTGTGTGGTGTATATGTCGGGGAGTGAAGGAAGAGAGGTCCCTATGATCTTCTCAGACGAGCTTACAATACCCTGCAGGGCCTTTGTCTCTGCAGCAGTGAAGTTCCTAGTTCCTGCACTGCTGAGGATGCTCTCAATGGTACCACAGTAGAAGGTTCTCAGGGTGGGGGTAGGCTTCCGCAGCTTCCATAGAAAGTAGAACCTTTGTTGAGCTTTCTTGGTAATGTGTGTGGTGTTCTTGGTCCATGTGAGGTTGTCTGTGATGTGTCCCGAACAACTCCACTGGAAGGTTGCTTATCGACAGTGGGGTGTGCTTGCTTGAAAGTCTCTTGAAGTCAATAATCAGCTCTTTTGTTTTGTCCATGTTGAGGAACAAGTTGTTTTGGGTGCACCTCTTCTCAGTACAGATCCTCGTTGTTTCCAATTATCAAACCCACCACGGTTGTGTCATCAGCAAGTTTGATGAAGTGCTGTGAATTGTGTGTAGCTGCACAGTCATGAGTCAGAATTGTGAACAGCAGAGGACTGAGCACGCAGCCTTGGGGGGGGCTCCCGTGTTCAGCAGGGTAGGGTTAGTTGTGGCCTCCCCATCAGGAAAGTCCAGGATCCAGTTTCTTTACCAGCTTATGTGGAATGATTGAGTTGAATGCTGACATGAAGTCAATGAAGAGCATTCTGAAATAGGTGTCCTTTGTGTCCAGGTTTGAGAGAGCATGGCATGGCAGTGGTGATGCCGTCCTCCCTGGAGCAATTAGGACGCTCGCCTTTCAAAGCACTTCACGATGGTGGATGTGAGTGCAACGGGGCAGTAGTCGTTCAGAGAGGTCACTGTTGTCTTAAAACATGTGGGAACAGTGGTGCTCAGAGAGATGTTGAAGACATTGGTCGGTTAGGATGTCAGCAAGCTGGTTGGCACATTCTCTCAGCACATGTCCTGGTAGATGTTCCTGATATATATCTTCCTCATTTCAGATGTGGACAGATTTAGCACCTGGTCGTTGGGTGGAGGGGTGGATTTCCTCGCCACTGTGTTGTTCTGTTTTTCAAATCTTGCGTAAACCTGGTTCAGCCCTTCTGGGAGGGAGCCATCACCATCACAGGGGAGTAGAGCTGGTCTGTAGGTTGATGGCTTGAATTCCCTGACATAGGTGGCGTGTATCTTTGGTGTTAGTGAAGTGGTTGTGGATTCTGGGCCAGAGCGTGTGAGCACTTTGCTGTTTTGATGGCCTGGGACAGCTTGGCTCTTGCTATCCTCAGAGCTGCTTCATCTCCAAACCGAAAGGCTGTGTCCCTGGCTTTCAGCAGCATCATCACCTTCAGTTAACTGAAGTATTCATAAGGTCCTTTGTATGCATATTCAAATTGCTCTTTTTTCCAATAGTTCAATAGTTGTTATCTCCTTTTTTTCTTTTTCCTTTTACTAGTTACTGACAAATATGCTTCCAATGTGATCTTTACCAATCTTTGTAGTCAATATAGGATCAGTTGGCAGTCAGATTCCTTCCAAAAAAGTTCTGTTTGGACTGTTATGCTGCATTAATATAACATGTTCTTAAATGTTATTATTCACACTCAAATGATCCCTCTACCCCCCCCCCCCCCCCTTTGATCTAGGGCTGCCTTTAAGGCTTTGACTGCAACATAATTTCCATTAAAACAGTTATGAAGAATTATCCAATTATTTATACATTCCTAGTGACACACACCTCGCTGTCATTGGTACCTTACTGAAAGGGAGCCTATGTCTCATCACTTTTGCCTTACGGATTTGGGCCTGGTCAAGACTACAAGTAAAGACTACTGCTTGTAAAGAGAGCAGATACACGAAATCTGAAAAAGGTGACTTCAAGAGCAACAACTTAAAAACTCTCAAAGTTCACTGTATTTTTCATCAAACTAGGGCCATTTACAAAATATAAATATAACATACGATTAGAACAACCCAAAACAACAGTCAATTTATCCTAGCAGAAGCCAACTAGGCCTGTCCTTCCTTGTCAGGACGACTTTTAGAATGCTCTGTGAGATCCTGCAGGATTTTCGCACGATTTCATTTTTATCGAATCGTAGGCACCTCCCCTTGATCGGTTAGCTTTCTGCCCACTAAATACTCTATGAAAAATCCTGGGCCCGGGTTCCTGATAATGCACACTGTTCATGTGCTAAGACAACTCCTATTTTCTTACTGAAGTTGTTTACTTTTATAAGTGTGTTCCCCAAACCATCTTTTACGAGTCTTCTTCACTACATTGTTTGATTGATTGATTATTTGATTGATTATTTGATTGATTATTTATTTATTTCTACACACCATTATTTTAACAATTTCATATCATGATGAAAGTATAGCAGCATGGAGAAAAGGGTCCCCAAGTGAAGCTAAATATACAGTAAGCTTATAGTTCCGGGCCCAATGGTAAAGTAAGTAAATATTATGACAAAAAACAAAAAAGTAAAGAAAATAGTCAGGCATACAATATGCTAAACAGTTATAATACATACACTCCAACAACGTACAACAGAATTCCATAAGACATTTAGTACAATCTTAACAAAAGGACCATCCACAAACATATGCACACACCCATACACACAGACAATAACGTGCATCCTCATTCACTCACTCCAGAGACACACACACACGCACACCCACCCACCCACACACAATCCAGTCAACCATGGAGAAGGAAATTTTAACTATAGGTTTGTATAAAATTACAAAATAGTTGTCTTTTAAAGTTGGAGTAAGATGGCATCACTTTCAGGGCTTCATCAATGTTGTTCCAAATCTGAGGCCCCCTGCAGGCAATACTCATGTTAGTACTAGCACACCTGCGATATTTCCCTAAAATGAATGTTTTATTTCGTGTGTGATGGAAATGTTGGGGGCTAGCGATGGGAATGAGACTGCATAGTTTAGGGTTTCTCTTGTTAACAATTTGGAACATGAGGCAGGTGTTATAGAATTTGATTATTTCAGTCAGTCTTAATAATTGAAAATGACGGAAAAGAGGGAGAGATGGAGAATTTATCTCAGTCCAAGCAACTACCCTGATAACTTTCTTTTGAAGGGATTGAAGTTTTTTGAGATGACTCGGGAAAGTATTTCCCCATATTACATTACAATAGTTGAGGTGAGGTTCAAATAAAGTTTAACGTTAAAATAGCCGACTGAGGAAGAAGTTGTCTTACTCTGTAAAATAGTCCAACATATTTTGATAATTTGGATACTAGATGGTCAATGTGACATTTGAAGTCGAGTGACTCATCTATGAGGACCCCCAGAAATTTTGCGGAACCCACTCTTTTTATTGCTTTCCCATTTATGGCAATTTGACAGCAGTCTATATTTTTGAGTTGTTTAAGTAAATAACATGAAATTAGTTTTGCTGATATTAAGAGAGAGTTTGTTGCATCTAAACCATGCATCAACTTTGTTTAGTTCTGAGTTAACAGAGTCTTATAAGACTTCTAGGTTTTTGTGTAATGCAAATAAGTTAGTGTCATCAGCAAATATTATTTTGTGAAAGACT
>JAGFZM010000067.1:51292-101947 GCA_017657215.1 Limnothrissa miodon
GGAAAATAAGAGAGGAGATGAGTTAGAACAGTCTCCATCAGATTTCAGAGAATGTGAGTTATATTGCATGTGAAACCATATACAGATGTTGGCTAAGTGAAGAGAGAGAAGTAAGTGGAGAGGAAAAGAGAGGAGGAGAAAGACAGAGTGAAAATTGTACGGCTTAACAGATGGGTGGATTGTGGCGGCATTAAACTATAGCAGCATAACTAAGGTATGATGTATAACAAGCCAACACCACCAAAGGAAATGGTCAGTGGCCACCAAGCCCTGGACAGGAGCTTACAGCAGAGGCAGTCCTTTCCAATAAAACCCTGAGGAGATGTGGCTTACCATACACCATCCCTAACTAAAGGGGTCAGTAAATAGAAAGGTTTTGAGTCTAGACTTAAAGGTGTTGAGAGTGTCCGCTTGACGAATGTTAGAAGGGAGTTTGTTCCACAGGACAGGCGCACGATGGCAGAAAGCTCTTCCGCCCATTGTTGATTTTGATATTCTAGGAATTACTAGGAGACCAGCATTCTGTGACCTTAGGGGTCTAGAAGGGTGGTAGGGAACAAGTAAGTCTTTAATATATGCTGGAGCAAGGCCATTAAGGGCTTTATATGTTAGGAGAAGTATTTTAAAATCAATTCGGCTTTTAACAGGAAGCCAATGTAAGGAAGCAAGGACAGGTGTGATATGTTCATATTTTTTTGTCCTTGTGAGTGCTCGTGCTGCAGCATTTTGTATTAGTTGAAGGTTTTTGATGCAGCTAGTACCACATCCAGAGAACAGTGCATTGCAATAGTCAAGTCTGGAGGTAACAAATGCATGTATTAGTTTTTCTGCATCCTCAAAAGAAAGGAATTTTCTGACCTTAGCAATGTTGCGTAAATGAAAGAATGAGGTTTTGGAGATATGCTTTACATGACTATTTAAAGAGAGGTCTTGATCAATATACACCCCAAGGTTCTTGACCTTTGTGTTAGGTGTGAGTGAAAGGTCACTAAGTAAGCTCTGATGATGGGGTAAAGTGTTAGTCAGGTTTTTAGGGCCAATCAACATGACTTCAGTCTTATCAGAGTTTAAGCAAAGGAAATTATTAGTCATCCAGTTTTTGATGTCACTGAGGCAGGCAACAAGTTTTGTTACTGGCGTACAATCATTAGGCTTCATTGAAAGGTATAGTTGGGTATCATCTGCGTAAGAGTGGAAGGTAATGCCATGTTTTCTAATAACAGATCCCAAAGGTAGCATGTAAAGGGAGAATAGCAGAGGTCCCAGTACTGATCCTTGGGGCACACCATACTTGACTTCAGTGTGGCATGATGCTTCATTATGTGCATGTACAAACTGGTAACGTCCAGTAAGGTATGACCTGAGCCAGGCTAATGCAGAATCTTTGATACCAATCATATGCTCAAGTCTATGTAGTAGGATGCTGTGATCAATAGTGTCGAAAGCAGCACTTAGATCCAGTAGGATTAATAATGAAATGCATCCATTATCAGATGAGATAAGGAGATCATTGTAGACCTTTACTAGGGCTGATTCTGTGCTATGGTATGCTCTAAAGCCAGATTGATAGGTTTCCTGAATGTTATTTGCGTCCAAGAAAGTACGAATTTGCTTAGACACTATTTTTTCAAGAATCTTTGATATAAATGGGAGGTTGGATATAGGTCGGTAGTTAGCCAGGACATCAGGGTCAAGGTTGGGCTTTTTGATTAAAGGCTTAATGACAGATGTCTTGAAAAGTTTGGGAACATGTCCTGCTGCAAGAGAGTGATTTATAATATTAAGTATCGGCTCAGCTAGGCTAGGGAGAGTAGCCTTAAGGAGATCAGTAGGAATTGGATCCAGTAGACAAGTAGAGGCCTTACTTGATGAGATCAGCTTGATAATTTCAGATATACTGGCAGGTGTAAACGAGTCCAGGTATGCTATAGGTCGGCTAGGGGTTGCTGTTTCCATTATAGGGGAACCAGCTGAATTTGAGGTTTGAATGGTGTTATTTATTTTACCTCTAATACATTCAATTTTATCATTAAAAAAAATCATGAAATCATTACTGTCTAATGTTATTGGAATTGAGTGTGTCACTTCATTCCTACTTTTAGTTAAGCGTGATATTGTGTTAAAGAGGAATTTGGGATTGTTTTTATTATCATTTATAAGTGAGGAGTAGTATTCTGTTTTTGCATTATTAAGTGCTTTCTTATAGTCTTTTAGGCTGTCTTTCCATGCAAGATGGAACACTTCAAGTTTGGTGGCATACCATTTTCTCTCAAGTTTACGTGCAGCTTGCTTCATTGAGCGTGTTTGTGCTGTATACCATGGGGCAATTTTGTCTTGTTTTCTAATTTTCTTTTTAAGTGGCGCAATGGAATTTAATGTAGTGTAAAGTGCATCTATAACATTATCAGTTAATTGATCAACTTGAGTTGGGCTGGGAGGAGGGCCTTTTAATGTGTATTGTGTCATTAAGGGTTCAAGAAGATTAGGAATTTTATCTACGAAGTCGCTTGTGGCTTGGGAGGTTATTCGTCTAGTGTGGTAGCAAATAGAGTTAGGGGCTGTAGAATCTATTGTAGTCTTTAGAGTTATTAGGGAATGGTCAGTTAGTGAAGGACATTGAGGTAGGATAGCAAGTTGTTCTATTTGTGCACCATATGTTAGAACAAGGTCAATAGTATGACTACCTTTATGTGTGGGTGTATTAACATGTTGGAAAAAGCCAATGTGTTCAATTAAGGATTGGAACGCTGATGCCAGGCTATTATTTACATCATTGACGTGGATGTTGAAATCGCCCAACACTATAATATTATCAGTTTTAATGACTAGTGAGGAAAGAAATTCTGAGAATTCAGTCATAAAGTCAGAATAGGGGCCTGGGGGTCTATATAACGTTACAATCGTTAAGGGTATATTAGGTCTAGATGTTTTGTCAGGTTGCATAAGATTGAGAACAAGGACCTCAAAAGATTTAAATTTATATTCAAATTTGGGAGCCATAGTAAGGTTGGAGTTATAAATTGTGGCAACACCACCGCCACGACCATTGTGTCGAGGTATGTGGTAATTAAAGTGACTTGGAGGAGTAGCCTCATTAAGTGGAAGGTATTCGTCCGGTTTTAGCCACGTTTCGGTTAGGCAAAGTATGTCAATTTCATTATCGGTAATAAGCTCATTTATTAGGGCGGTCTTTGAAGAGAGGGAACGAATATTTAGTAATCCGAATTTCATTTGTGATTTCTGATCACGTTTATTTGTTTCTGGTTTTATAAATATGAGGTTGCTACTGTTTACTCCCTTAACTGGTTGTTTTGCGATTTGTCTGGTCGCGGACACTCTCCCTAACTGCCTGCTGGGTTGACGGTGAGGCGGCAGAGATCTGTGTAAGACAGTAATTCTGCTACCTGGACCAACTCTGGTATGTCAGGAACACGCCGAGTTTAAGTGCCGGTCAATGTTCCTAGAAAGGAGCTCAGCACCCATCCTCGAAGGATGAATGCCGTCTCGATTCAAAAGTCCAGGTTTTCCCCAGAAAGAAAACCTGTAACAACACATGTATGTAACAACACATGTTTTAGTCCTAAAAACGTGTCACATCGCTTAGAGCACCTTTAAATGAAACAAAGATTCAGAGAAGTTTTGTCTGATTAGATTTTTTTAAATTAATTTAAGAGTGTTTAGTGTTATGGAGGGGGGGAGGGGGGCCCATGGCCACTCCTTGTGCCCAGGGCCCAGAATTTGGTGCTACGCCCCTGGTAGGCTATACAGTCAGCAATTAATTTCTCAACAAATCAGAGGCGACTTATTATCACGCCAGGGATATTCATGAGGAAGACCGAAAAACCTTGGGCCACCATCAACTTTTTCTGTGAACTGGGAAAAGATCACACAGGAGCACCAGCAATGAAACCGCAAAAACAAGATGCCAATTAAACATTTCTGTAGTTTACACATTTTTTTATAAAAGACAGAGGGCTCTATAATGCACACGGTGCACTGTGCTTTTGTGACTTGCAGAACCTATCATTGCTATTTTGAGCGAGCGCATCACTCTTTCGCTCTTTTTTTCCGGCAGAAATGTACGTTGTCAAAATAGCAGATGGCTTTGCACTCTGTCGGGTGTGTCAGTGAAAAGAAGGGGTGTGAGGCGGCTCATAGCGCGAATTTGCTATTTTACAAAAAGTAAGTCAATTCGACACTGACCAGGAAAAAACCCGGTCCGGAATCATTTGTGCATTGTTCAAAGGCTATTTTATGCTTGGTGCTTTGGGATATGGAAGAGTGCACGCACAAGCTGCTTCTTTCATCAGCAGGAGCGAGCAGCAGCGCTAATGGAGTCCTCTATATATATGGAGTCAAATATATGATATTTGCAAAACTTTGTTGATTGCAGTAATAACTGACAATTAATATAAAGCAACTGACGGGCTGTTTGACCAGTGGCAGACACATAGGGATTTAAATACATTTTTCAAACTAGATCAGACTAGATATATATTGGGCAAGACTGTCATTTAAGTCGATAATACTAAAAATCTCCTGTGCCTTCACCTAGAAAACATTTTGCTAAGGTTAATCTGTCATCATAATACATAATACGCCATGGAAGAATTCTGGCTTTTAAAGGGAATGAGAGTGTGAACTCTTATTGGTTTGTTACATTCTATGCCCCAAACACACCCATGACTAATTCATTCATTTAAGACAACCCATTTGAACTATGCGTCAAGCACAATGTTCACTTTTCCTACAGGCAATATAGCGTTTTGCGTGAGGACCGCCTCCAAAGACAAATGCCCAAAGACTTCTTACAATGCGCAAGAGATTGTGAAAATGGAGCTCAAAGACTTTTTTGGCTAAATAACTGTGGAAGATGTAGAGCAAGCTCGAGACTTTAGGGGAGTTCCAAAAATGCACCGACAGAAAGAGCAAAGTAGACATTTGCAGAAATTATGAAAGCTAATGATCATAGTGCTGGTTTTGTAAACATTCAAAAAAACTATTGGCACCTTTTAGCCTTCTTTTTAAGAACAGGCCCTACAGTAATAAAATGGGTAGATGTGTTTTAAACTTAAACAGTGGACTTATTGTAAATGTGTTTTTAGACCACATATACCCTCTACTCTTACCAGTACTCCGTACTGGTTGTAAATCTTAACGCTACATGTACGTGGAACCGGAGCATACTGGCCTACTTTCATCCCTGCTCCTCAACTTTTGGAAGTGAAGTGAACTTTGCAGACAGTCCTTAAGCTTTCCTCCTATGGTAGACTGCTCATTGGGAGTAGTGTTGGGAGTAACAGCGTTTAAGTATAACAGCTTTACTAACGGTGTTATTTTTTCAGTAACGGAGTAATCTAATTAATTACTTGTCCCATACTTGTAACGCCATTATCGTTACTGAGAATGTAAAATTTGGTTGAATGACACGTGAGATGTCAAGCTTTGGCTTTATCAGCTGCCTTACAAGAGATGATGGTGACACCGTTGCAAATGCGTACCTATCAACCTGTATGCATTTTGCATAGCAGATACGCATTTAAAGGCGCTCTAAGCGATGCTGTTTCACGTCACTTCTTGTTGACGTTCGAAGTATTGTCAAAACGTAGGATAGCTCCAGAGAGGGTTCAAGCTCAAAGTTATAGCTCACTCCTCCCCCTCCCTCCCATGCCTCCTGAAAGACTCATGAACGTGCATTTCCTTCTTGTCGTTTATTAGCTGGAACACTGTTATGTTTCGTTTTCGTTTGTTATGCTAGGTTTGCCCACTGTGTTTTTGTTGCCGTTTGTGGAGCCTGGGCTGTCTACAGAGACCGTGTTTTTTTACTGTGTGTTCAGGGGACAGGCAGCTAGCAGATTGTGAGGAGATGTTTTAGTTCTAAAAACGCGTCACATCGCTTAGAGCACCTTTAAACATCAAACTACGATTTGTCACACATAATACGCGAAATACTATTGACTTTGGTTTCAGCTTGCGCACTAGGCAACTCGCATTGGGCAGCAACATGCTGGAAATGTGCTGGACTTGTGCTGGAATGTGCTGAACAATCATGGTGCTAGTTTTTATCTCCAAATACGCTACAAGATAATTCAGGAGGCATTAAAACGAAAGTAACCAACTTTATTTCCATCTTATAACGTTGCTGGTTTTATAAGGGAGGACGGTTCTAAACACCGTTTCAAAGGTAGGCTAATTGGGCTAACTAATATGTTAGTGTGTGCCTTGCAGTTAATAATACACATGACGTTAGCTGAGGATACTGACAGAGAGAGAAAGGAAAGTAAATCTATCCAGCACAACACAATACTGCAACATGTTTCATTGGGTTTTGATATATTTGAATATTAAGGCTATAGGCTGTTATAAGAACAGCCTATAGCCTTAAATGTCAAAAGGGACGTAGCAGAGGACAATATATTTTTCAGTTATGGTTAAGTTCTGTTTAAGGGACATTTTTTTTTTTTACCGTGTTTACCTTTTTTCAAATGTCTTGGTGAAAACAGAGGAACAAAATTACAAACATTTTGGAACAAAAAATTAAATTGTGTCAATAACTTTTTGCTAAAACTAATTGCCTTTTCATTAAAAGATTTCAGAATTAAGAGAAGAGAATTATACTCTTTTTGATCCCGTGTGGGAAATTTAGTCTCTGCATTTATCCCAATCCGTGAATTAGTGAAACACACAGTGTGAAGTGAAGTGAAGCACACACTAATCCCGGCGCAGTGAGCTGCCTGCACAACAGCGGGGTTTGAACCGGCAACCCTTCAGTTACAAGTCCGGAGCACTAACCGTTAGGCCACGGTTACAAACTGAGTATGTGAACATGCCCAATACCATGCATGAAATTGAAAGGTAGCGTTCTCCCTAAACCTCGTCTAAATTAAAGGTAATAAAGTATATAATTATTCACGCTATGCCCAGGAAAAAATATATTATCCACGTCTATCTCAAGCAACTCTAACCTAATGAAAAATAATGTCAGTTACATTGCTGAGTAACTAATTACTTTTGCAGTGTGGTAACTGATGTACTAACTCAGTTACTTTTTGGCAGAAGTAATTTGTAACTAATTACTTTAAAAAAAAAAATGACAACACTGATTTGGAGCAATGTCGTCCGTATTACTGTAAATACATATTGTTTGAATGAAAATGCAGTTATAGCTGATTGTCTAACTTACCACTGTTGAATCAACCCATATATTGTGTTGTAAGATCGTTTTGTTTAAGATTTATTGAGCCGTGAAGTTCGGATCTCTTTCTAACTTTCTTTTTGTGAATTACTGTGCAGTAAAATGCACTAAAATGAACTGAAGCACTATCCCCTAGCACTATGCTCCTTAAGGTTTCTGCTATGTAGCTCGATTGTTATCCTCGCTTTGTAAGTCGCTTTGGATAAAAGCGTCTGCTAAATGCATAAATGTAAATGTACATGTCAAATGTAAAATGAAAAGCCTAATTCCTAACCGTGACAAATGGCAAAGCGGGTGTGAGACCGTGAGAAATGGTTGAAATGAGTGAGAGTCTCGGCCAATGTGTGAGGGTTGAGAGCCCTGCCACCAGCAGAACCACTAGCAAATATTAGCTATGTTAGTTAATTCAATGCATTGTCATTGTGTAGGAAATTTTACTTGCTAACATTAGCTTAACCAGAGACCCCTTAGTGGCCAGTGTTCCCCGGCCGTTATGCATCCTCCTTTTTCGATATAGATAGATAGATAGATACTTGATCCCCAAGGGGAAATTCAAGGTCCCAGCAGCTTAAAAAAATCACACACAACATATACTACAGTGTACACAGGATGATAAGAAGCTGATCAGCAAAACAACATGACTAGATCAACATTACTAAAAACAACTAAAAATAACAATAGAATACAAATACTATGGGTAGAGATGCGCATGAATGTACTGAGGTACAGTATGGGGAGTGTGTCAAGGTCAGTAGTGCAATAGTGCAAGGTTAAAAGTCTATTGACCAGCAATAAATATGTGCATATGTAAAATGGACAATAAAAAAAGCATAGCAATTTAACAGTTCTAGTATAAGTATATGGACAATAAGATAAAAATAAAAATAGCCTAGTAATATAAAATTACAGCATCAGTGCAAGGATAAGTCTATAAAGTCATATACAGGTTCATGCATCAATCAAGTATGCAGGTCAAGTATCAAAATATATATAAAACTTTGGTAATGACACTAAATGTCAGAGTAATATTAATACTTAATACAGTGTTAATTGTATTTACACATGTAACTGTGCCTTCTTCAGCCCAGGTTGTATTTGGGCTGAGCCAATTAAAGCCATGAAATTAAACTACTGTGCTGCTTTTGAGAACATAGAGCCATCAGAGAGTGTTGAAGTTGCTGCCAACATTAGTTTACTTCCTGAGCTTTGTTCCACTGAGGACTTTTTGGAGTTATTAAACTTTTCTTTATTCTTCTTAATCTGCAAGTGTTCTGCATAATTTCAGACCTAGTTGTTACTGTTCGGATTCAGAGAAAATTATCTTTTTCGTGTCAGGTAGTTACCACTTACTGGCTTTTTAGCGAATTAAATTAAATTCAAATTTACATGGTCACTATCTATACCCTTATGAAAAAAATGGACTGTGGCAGTTTTGTCTGTGTTGTCTATCGAGACTGGGTTTTTTCTTAGTGTTTTTCCTAGTATATTCAGGGGGTAGAAAGCTATCCGATCAAGGGACATGGCTTCGATTTGAGATAAAAATTAAATTGTGCTAAAATCCCGCAACATCTCTTAGAGCACCTTTAACGCAACCTCACTTTAAATGCAATTAACATAAATGTCGCCGTTAATGTAGAATCATCTAGGTGGAGGGCACACATTTTTACATGAAGACTGTAGATAGCCTAGTGATTTACAAATAACTTCATTTGGCTGAACTATTGCGGGTCGAACTACTTCCTGTTTGCTCCTCCTGTAGCTTGAAGCCACACGCCTTTTTATCAGAAATGGAAATCCAAATTGGGTTGGGGGGAGGGTGGGTAGAGAGAGTCCAATCTGTCTTTCTATACTCCTGCCAGTCTGGTGGTTCCGCTGATTGCTGAAGCTGTTGGTGAGCCTGGTGGTGCGGGAGCGGAGACTTCTGTATCTCTTTCCAGAGGGCATGAGGCTGAACAGACAGTGTGCGGGGTGGGTTTCATTGTTGACAATTGTGATGGGTTTGCGGGTGAGGCGGGTGGTGTAGATGTCTTGCAGGGAGGGGAGTGGTCCACCGACTATCCTCTCAGCTGTTCTCACAATGCGTTATAGAGCTTTTCTGTTGTAGTCAGTGCAGTTACCGCCCCACACAGTGATGCAGCTGGAAAGGATGCTTTCAATGGTTCCTCTGTAGAATGTGGTCAAGATGTGTGGTGGTGCACTTGCCCGCTTGAGTTTGCGCAGGAAGTAGAGGCGCTGTTGTGCTTGTTTGGCCAGTGATGTGGTGTTGGTAGTCCAGGAGAGGTCCTCACTGATGTGCACCCCCAAGAACTTGGTGCTGCTCACCCTCTCTACGCAGCTCCGTCGATGGTAAGTGGGTGGTGACAGGTGTGGTCTCTCTGGAAGTTGACAATAACCTCAGCATTTAGCAGGAGTTTGCTGTCTCTGCACCACGTGGTCAGGAGCTCAACCTCTTTCCTGTAGTGGGTCTCATCGCCCTTGGTGATGAGCCCCACCAGCGTTGTGTCGTCCACAAACTTCACAAGGTGGTTGGAGCTGTAGGTTGGTGTGCAGTCATGTGTCAGCAGGGTGAAGAGCAGCGGACTGAGCACACAGCCTTGTGGAGCCCCCGTGCTCAGGGTGATGCTGTTTGAGACATTGTTGCCCACACGCACCGCTTGAGGCCTTCTGTTATAGAAGATTTATTATAATTGACATGGAGCATGCAAGCAAGCATTAAATTAAAGGCGCTCTAAGCGATGCTGTTTCACATCACTTCTTGTTGACGTTCGAAGTATTGTCAAACAAAACGGACGATAGCTCCTGAGAGGGTTCAAGCGTTATAAGTTAGCTTACTCCTCCCCCTCCCTCCCATGCCTCCCGAAAGACTCATGAACCTTGTCGTTTATTGGCTGGAACACTGTTATGTTTTGTTTTCGTTTGTTATGCTAGGTTTGCCCACTGTGTTATGTTGCCGTTTGTGGAGCCTGGGCTGTCTACAGAGACCGCGTTTTTTTACAGTGTGTTCAGGGGACAGGCAGCTAGCAGATTGTGAGGAGATGTTTGCTGTATGTAACAACACATGTTTTAGTCCTAAAAACGTGTCACATCGCTTAGAGCACCTTTAAGCAAGCAGAAATTAAACTGCTATAGGCAGCTGTAGATTAAGTTTGCTGTGATATTTAAAGCTAACATTTTCCATATACATGTATTGAAGTTTAAAGATGTTTTTTTTTTAGCTATTTTGAGATTGTGATTATACAATTTATTTAGATTAATTTAGAGTTAATTATTTCGAGTTTTTTTTTTTCATGAAAGATCCTCAACTAAAAACTGCAGAGTGTCATTTCATGCTCTGGTAATACCCTGAAAGACCTTAGACCTAACCACAAACAGTCCACAACTCTTTTACAGTGTTTTTTTCATTCATCATCGCCCTTTATATCGTGTGTTTACTTATGTTTCATTTGAAATATTCCGACATTACCATATTTGGTCTTTTGCTGCCAGGTGAAAAGGGAACCAGGAGAGAATGGCACAAGCCTTACAGATGATGAACTGGTGTCCATGTCAGTGCGGGAGCTGAATCAACATCTGCGTGGCCTCTCCAAGGAGGAGATCCAGCAGCTCAAACAACGTCGACGTACTCTTAAGAATCGCGGCTACGCTGCCAGCTGTCGCGTCAAGCGTGTTACCCAAAAGGAAGAGCTGGAGCGCCAAAAAGCAGAGCTGCAGCAGGAAGTAGAAAAGCTGGCCCATGAGAATGCTACCATGAAAGTTGAGCTGGATGCTCTGCGCTCAAAGTATGAAGCACTGCAAAGTTTTGCAAGAACAGTAGCCCGAATCCCTGTGGCCCCAATTGGTAATGCAGCTGTTGCCCTGGGGACGGCTTGTGGCCCATTGGCTTCAGTCATTGGGCCCCTTGTGCCAGGCAAAGTGGGTACGACTAGTGTTATCACTATAGTCAAGTCCAAAACAGATGCACACTCTTAGTCAAGGAATTTAGTGAATGAGGGCAGCTGGTTAGTGAATGCAAGGGAGCTGACGGCTTGACAGTTTTAACCATTTTGTTTACTATTTACCCGGTAAGTACTTGGCCAAAAGCAAACATCAAAGATTGAGTGATTAGTATAGTCAGCTAATCCTGTTTTGCCTATTTGAAAGTGATTTGTTCTGCCTTTCTTGACTTTCAACTATCAGGTAGGCAGACCTCACTCTGGCTTCCAGTATGTATGTACACTGTTTTGGATGATTGAATAGTGGCCCATCACTCTCCAAATCGGGCCAATGCATCATTTTGTATTTCTTGTAGTGTTTTTGTATGTGCGTCTCACATGGGGTTTAAGGTAGTTCTGTGTGGGATGTTTTAATGTTTCTGCCTCTGAAATATATGATTTACTGCAGTGGACAAAATTTTAATTGATGTGTTGTCTTTAGCTGTGCTGCTGAAAAAAACACAAACTAAAATCTATTTTCGGCCAGATGTGCGTACAGTATAAGAATGTGCCACGTGAAAGCAAGACATTCTATCAAGGAGGAATTGAGACTCTCTCCATACTGAATAATACTTACAATACTCATGGGAGTGAATCAGGGACAAAATGTCAACCTTCTGTGCTAGATTATTGATACTTAACTGCAGATGGGTAACAGACTGATCAGTAAAGAAACTAGTGGCAGAGTGATGAGAGCCCAGCACCTGCGGAGGGATTTTTAATCACTCTGAAAGGAGTTATTTCATCATGATATCTCTAAGACATTATCTAAATTATTGGGATACACGGCTACTTTTTCTAGATGTCAATAACATGACAATGGAGCATTGTTTATCAATGCTTTTATAGTTATTTAGTAAAAAAAATAGAATAAATAAAATATCCTGTTTACAGATCAGCCAATCAGCTGTCCTGGCAATGTTTTTTCCCTTTCCTTATCAGAGCCTGGGAAAGTCCCACTGACTGAGTGTTTTTATAATTTTGCATCATTAGAGAGAGACACATAATTTATTTTTTTGAACATGTGCCTAGTCTTGTGGCCTAACAAAGCAGTGATGATTTAGGTGAATTTTAGGAGAATGTCAATGTGTGTCCAGTTTAGTTGTGACCATCAGGGTTTGAAGATTCTGTTTATGGGCGTGTTTTAGGGAAGTTCTTCTCAGCACAGAGTATACAAATATAATGAAAGCATTATGTTTCTCTTGTTTTTTCACACTTGGGAGGGTGCCAAGTGTTTATATTTACAGTGTGGGCAATAACCTGTGTGGATAAGAAAGAAAACTAAAATGCTTTGCTCTGTTTTGTTTTATTTATTGTAAGTAGTGTTTGTGATCTTGGATTAGTTTCTTGAAGTTTCTACAAATGGCTGGAGGTTATTGGTAAGGTGTGTTCATTATTTACTCGCAGTACTCATTGATATCTCAATGAGTAGCTGTCAATAATGTCACAAAAATTAGTCATACAAAGAGCGTGAGAAAAGCTACTCTTTGACAGAAATTGGTCATATAAATGGACAGGCTCACAAGCCGTAAAGTTAAAGATTGTGGTTGTCAATGTATTCTAAGAATCTTTGTCTATATGATTTAGTCTTGAATTTCAAGTTTCATGAATTGTTTATAAAATTTAAAACTTAAAAGTAAAGTTGTTTGATATCTCTTTTTGCAATTGTACCAAAAGTGGCTTACCTATTGAAGTTGATAGCTATTTTTAGTGACTAGGCACGTAAAACTGTGGACTACCATGTGGTGTGCTGTGTAAGTGACAAAGTGACCGTATTGTTCACTATTTGGATGTGAGTGGTGTTTACTATTTGGATGTGATGCTCTTTGGGTTTCCTAACCTAAATGCAAGTGATGGAGTACTTTTACTTACTTAGACTTTGTCTTCCTCCATGGCCACTGTAAAATCCAAGATCATATTTCATCTATAAAGGCTATTGAATATACTGTAGAAAGTGTGTGAAGAGTGGATGGGGCATCTTTTAGAATTAAATTCTTGCCGTAATCTAAATAACTCCTACAAAGAAGGAAATAGACGGACCTGTGGATAATTGGAATTTTCTTGCTGATCAATATCTTCAGAAATTTCACATTTTTGTACCTGAAAAACACGCAAATACACCAACGACATGGGACTTATCGCATGCATAAATAGACCAATCACATGATGACTTAATGATTAAAATGAGCTTTATTGGCCCTTAACAACACTAACATGCCGAACAAAACACTGCGTCAAAAGGCTATTTAAACGTTAAATGTTAAAAAATGTGATGTCTCTGTATGAAACAATAATGGCATTGCAGCTTACAAGCACATGAATAACGAGACAAAAAGATGAGAATTTCTTTCTTAATTCTTCCGTCAACGTTCATTTCCGTTTCGGGCATAGCCGAGCTTTCAAAATGGAGTTTCACAGACCTTCTTCCTGGTACAATTTTACTTAGCCAATTCAGTGATACATTACTGACTGACATATAGAGCAATAAGCTATATAAATGACAGGTATTAACAGATGATTATTTTGTTTGTGGACACCAGTGATGGCCAGATTGTATTTCACATCACATGATTTTAGCTGAAGCTCCATATCAAGGCGTATGTCAAAATGGAAAGATCACGAGACATGACATTAGAAGTTTAATTTGTGGTGCTACTGTTTAGAAATGGAGTTTGTTTATGCTGGGACATCTTGTGGGTAAGTGTTTTTTTTGTGGTAGATTGCAACTTGTGTATTACTGTACCACAGTTGGTAAACCATCTGTGACTAGCATGGTGCATTTAACAATGTTATTTTAGATACGCCCCGATTTAAAGGGATAGTTCAGTTTTTAAACATGACGGAAGCTTTATTTCGCTACGATACATGTTTTGGAACATCATTGAGCACCACTAACCACTTGGTGAGTAGCACTTTTTTAAAACCAGTGTTTTAAGGATAGAAACAACACATGCCCATTGCTAGCCATTTTGAAGGCAGAGGCGATTCTACATATCCCAAATAGCCGAGACAGAAGCAATCTTCAAAATTTCGAAGTCAACCACTTTATTGCATTTTAGACAACCTGTGAAAGGGGCTTAATGTGTTAAAAACCGAACTATCCCTTTAAGGGTTTCCCCGCCTAGAACGCACAACTGGGCTTTTGGCGTGCAAGTGAATGATTTGAGCCTATGGCTGCAGCTACGCGCTTTTTTTGACTTAAGCACCCCGGAGAATTTCGCCCATTCTCGGTAAATGTAAGTGTTAACATTTTATCACTGTTAACATTACACTTCCCTCAGTGCCCCGGTAAGCATTCTGTCCCTGTATGTTATTTTTATAGGCTAATTGGTAGTTCACGTTAATAATGTGAAATTAATTGATTCTGTTTTGCACAAGGATTATATTAATTAAGCCTTATCGATGAAGCTGTGTACGTAATCATTGTGAATGATATTTGTCCGACTGTAACATTAGTGACAAGACACTCCAAAGTAAGAGAAGGACAGATGTCATTGTAAAGGTTATTACATCCAAGCAGCCGGAGAACAATCCTGCTTTGAAATGGGTGCATTTTTAGTTTTTCTTTTTTCATTCAGATTTACTTGTAATCCTATAAAATATTTGTACTGCACAGTAAAGAAATATTAAAAATATTATTTAGTCATTTAAACTTAAAAAACTAGCCTACTGCTTGGCTACTATATTGTATACAGATGCAAAACAGGCTTGCTTCTTTGAGTAATGGCATTAACATTCAAGAGATCAAAGCTAAAATTATTGAATACTGACCTGCATTAACTCTAATATATCGTATATACGTCATATTACATAAAAATAGATTTATCAGACTCTATAGTATTACATTTTACTATGGATATTAGTTTGCTATGCCACTCTAAGATTTGCTCTGGCCCCTACTAGAAAAAGATTCGTCAGGCACCACTGCTCACATATTCGAATCCATGTAGCACAATGCCCTGATGAATAGTGTCAAAGGCAGCATTAAGGTCCAACATATATACATCTGTTCTCAGATGAGATAAGGTGATCAGAGGCCTCAACCTTATAAACCTTATAAAAAGCAGGGTAAAACATTTCTTGCAAAAGTTAGGATTTATAAAGAAATCCCATGTGAAAAAAACCTTCGACCATATTTGTAATAGCGCTAGTTTTCTAGACTGTGTTTTAGTGAACTCTGATGGTAACATGAAATATTACATGTACACTGTACAGCCTGCATGCGAGCACACTTTAAATTTTTGTTTGTTTTCAAAAATCAATTTGCCTAATACAAATAATAACAAAAATATATCTATAGTTTGACAGTGTCTGCAATCCCAAACCACTTCTAGTGGTGGCTGCACTTTATTTCAAGGCTGAGATGCACGTCTTTGTGTCCAGGTTGAAATCATACCATTTTTTTCACTTTGTTGATGCTTCTTGGAGATAGACTTAATGTATTAACAACATCGGTTGTATGCTTCAAATTACGTTCAAAATATCTTCTTTAAGCTGTCCAAACTTTTGTTCTACCTCTGTTAATACCACCTCAGTCTCGCAATCACTAAAACTTGTTTTTTAGTCCCTGTTATCCATTTAATGATTGGTCATCAAGGGCTTCTTCCAAAAAGACTGGCAAATTGAGTGATTTAAAATGGACCTTATTAGATCAAATATTAGACAACGTGCACAATGTGTAAGGCAACACATTTTATTACGTACCAAAATCCTGACTTTTTGGTGCACAAAACCTTTCAGAGAAGAATCCATGCAGAGTTTTATAAATGAGGCCCCGAACTCAACTGTATTTGTCAGATTGTTATAAACAAAATATTAGATGTTACAACCTTTTTGTAGATTATATTTAATAAAAAAATCATCCTGATTCTTCCGTACACACCAAGTTTTTAGCGTTGGTAACAGCAGTGTTACACAGGCTTAGCTAAATGAAATATTTCTATTGGAAGTGCCCTGCTTGGCTGTTAGATCCTAAGTAAATTATTCATTTAATTATGTGGTCTTTTTAGTCATCAATAAAATGCATTAAAAATGATATAGTCTATATATAGTCAATAGGCATATGGCACAAGTAGAATTAAGAATATCATTTTTTTTCTCTTATTTAAAAGAACATGTGGAAAAAAATTGTCCTGTGTGTCACATTCTGTGAGACATGTGCATAGAGCTTTTAGAGAACAAAGCAATGCGACTAGAAAGCCAAATGTGAAATTTGCTGAAGTGTTCCAGCTGTAGCATTATGCCCCAGTTTATTCCCTCTTCTGTTTTGGTTGTTATTTGATCCACTTTTGAAATGAAGTCGTGCATGTAATGTCCATTGTCTTCTTGGTGACCTTTGCAGTGAACAAACAACTAGGCTGTAAGTTATAAGCATATAATGCAGAGTGTTATTGTTGTCTCAAGGTGAGGCTTAAATACAGAGACAGTATTTGTTCTGAAACTCTTCCAAGCATTTTTAGTTTCAGGTGTCTTCTGTATGACAGGAGTCTTCCAGTACAAGCACCTCTCCCCTCTTACAGATCATCCATACAATTTACATTGTCATACTTAAGCTCAGGTTTGCAACTGGTCAAGAGACAGTAACTAAATCAAAGGTTGTCAGTACCAATTTTGATAACACTCTAGGATAACAATTATTTATGGTGCGAATCAGAATTGTGTTTATGTGTGTGTGTTTTTATTGATGTAGGGATTTTGCATACCGGTATGTATAAAATGTCAAATATGACCACTGTTATTATGCATGTCTGTCTTTCTCATCAACAGATTTTTTTTTAATCACTGAAAGACAAAGACTTTTTGTATGGCTTTTTGACTAGGGCTGTTAAATGATGAACTACATAATTTAAATGTTTAAAAACCTTAATTACTATCCCACTGTCCTAAGATTTTCCATGGGAAATTTTAGCTGTACACATCACAGATGAATTACTGAAGCTATTCAGTAATTCAGTTCAACTGTTTACACAGTGCATTATACAACAGTCATGTATCGTAGTGCAGAAAACTCCCCATTTCATATCTTCTTGTGGTCTAGGAAGAAATCTTGTGCAGATCCACAGCGCAAGGGGCTAAGCAAACCTTATAGTGTATGCAAAGCATGCAAAGTTGCAAATTGGCCATATCTCATGGTAATTATTTTAGCATCATAATAATCCCAGGATATAGTATCCCATATCCTGAAATTGATAGTGTCAAAATTAATGGATAAACTTTGACAGGCCTAATTTCAACCCATAGCCCTGTTTGAGGCATCATGTAATGTCAGTAAGAGAACGAATGTATGTGTGTATGTACAGCACTCAGTGTCGTCGGGCATCAGGGCTGTGGGCTTCCCTTCTAACAGGTGGTTCCCTTCTAACTTGTGATCGTTTTGTAGGCCTATTGCTCATGCCTGTATTGCCATGTATTTATACAGGGTTCCCAGAGTCATGGAGTCAGTGAGAACCCTGATTATATATGTATACCTGTAGCCTTGTTTTGCAAGGAATTACTTCACAGAATTGCTTTTTTCTTAGAGTTCCATTAAATGAAAGGCAACTGCAAAAATGTTTGAGCATTTCAAATGAAAGCATCTAATTAATGATTGCCTTGATTGAGTAAGTTTTTTTTATTATTATTATTTCTGTCTGTGTGTGTATGTGTGTGTTCAGTGGTGTTTAGTAAATTCTTACTGAACATATTTCTTTCACAAATATGTTCATTATGGGAGAGTGATAAAAGGTGTATAATCTGTATCTGGTGTAAAATTGTATCTTTCTATGACAAAGGTGAAGTCAGATTTATTCAATTTGTATTTATTAACTACATGACTGTGCTTTTTATTTTTAGACAAATATGATGTATTGATATACAACAGAGTTTAATTGTATTGGTCTGGCCGTCCTTTAATTTATTAATGTGTACATACTGTTGTTACTGACTGTTAATATTTTGTATATGACCAATAAACATGTTTTGAACAAAATATTGAACCCTGATTCTGACAAGTGTGGAAATAAACGGATATTATCCAGGAACTGTTTGTTCATTAATATAGGCCTAAGAATCTGTTATGAAAACTACATTACATTTAAAAGTGCAGCCTATTAATGTGATATTTCATGTTACCATCGGAGGTCACTAAAACACTGTCTGAACTGAGTCGTATAGAGGGCTAGCTTAGAGAACTTTGCGGGAGCTCTATGCAAGATTACATGTGTGGTCAAAAGGATCATAGGTCAAAATAGGATTATAAAATGATTCAGGAATACAGGAGACCAGACCATCACTCAGATGTTGAATCAAGGAGTAGATTTATTCTCAGGGTTCCTACACCTTTTCACATTTAAAATTCCAGACTTTTTCCATACTCAAATTCTCAGATTTTGGAGACGTCATAGTACAACTACTTATACAATTAAAATACTTCAAAATAACATATGAGCGCATAGAAGGATATTACGGGCTCCATCATGCACATGGCGCACTGTGCTTTTGCGACTTGCGCAACCCATCATTGCTATTCTGTGCGAGCGTTCTTTTTTCCAGCAGAAATGTATGTTGTCAAGAGAGTAGATTGCTTTGCGCTCGGTTGGGCGTGTCAGTGAAAAGAACGGGTGTGTTCCGGCACTTAGTGCAGAATTTGCTATTATATGGGTACTGAAAGTCAGTGCGCCACTGACCAGAAAAAAAACGGGTCTGGAATCATTGTTCAAAGGCTATTTTATGGGCACTTGGTGCTTTGGGATATGGAAGAGTGCACACACACGCTGCTTCTTTTTTCTTGCAGAAAATGCTGCGATGCTTACGGAGGGAGAGAACTATGCGCCAGGCACAATGTTCACTTTTCAAGTCTGCAAAATATAGTTTTCTGCTGGTACCGCCTAGCCTCGCCAGCCCCGCCCTGGACTTTCATTTCATTTCGTCCAGAGGGTCTGGGAGCACTCCATTGACAATCGTTCTCTCCAGGTCAGCATTCTGCCGGCCCAATCAGCGATAAGTGGGAGTGTTCTAGTGAGCAATGACGCCGGTTTTGTACGCAACGTTGCCTGGCTGCGCGGCTGCGCAGTGTGCACAATAACAATGGTGGCAGAGAACCTAGTACAGGAGGCTATTCAGTCCGTTGTGGGAACGCTTCAGAACATACAGGAACTGAAGTCTGAACAAGAACAATCTTTATTTAATTTTATCTGCGGAAAAGATGTAGTGGCCCTACAGGGTTTGGGAAAAGTTTGATTTTCCAGCTTGCTCCGTTAGTTTCCAAGGAAATGGCTTGGCTAAATGGTTGGCAAGCTATCATCCTTCACAAGCCGTCACGTTGCATACGTCACGACCAGGCGTTAGCAGTTGGGTAAAGGCAGATCCAATCAGTTTAAACTTCAGCAGAAACCACATATCTAATGAGAAAACAATTGTCAGTGGAGTGCTCCCAGACCCTCTGGATGAAATGAAATGAAAGTCCAGGACGGGGCTGGCGAGGGCGAGGCTAGGGACCGCCCCCAATGCGCTGTAAACTTCTGGCAATGCGCTAGTGATCATGAAAATGGAGCCCTATCTATTAAAGCCTTCATCCCTTCATCTGATGCCTTATTTCTTGCTATCAGCTGAGTCATGATGTATTGTGTGCTGAGGAACAGGGGTGAATTCCAAGAAGGTAGTTAAGTGATAAACCTGATAATAGAGTAACCTGATGGCTTTGTTTAGTTAACAGAATCAGAACTTTAGGCCCTTCTATTAGCAGGTTTACCACTGCCTTCAGCTTTACTCACTCAGGTTTTACCACCATTTTGAAAAACACCCCAGGAAAATATCGGGCAAGGCACACTCAGCTGTGACAATCACATGAAAGAACTTAGTTGACATTTATTTTTGTTTGTATGGTTTGTATATAAACTATTTTATGACAAAGCTTGCATTTCGCCTTGCTTTGGCAGTTGGGATCTTTTTCCAGCCAATCTTCATATTGTGATTTTGATCGCCATCCATCAGAAAACGCACATTTGCCTAGTAACAACTCTGGTGGAATTCTGCACAATGATATGTTTGATCTTACGCACATGGCGCTAAAAGTCCAACAAAATCACTGAGAGTGTAAAGAAGTTCAGTACTAGTTGACTTCTCACACAATGTCTAACTACAGACTTTTTTTTTTACCACAGCAAAAAAGAAATACCCGATGACTAGAGTATATTTATTTTCTGAACTTGGTGGTGAAAGGGATTTTGCATGCCAGCAAGGCAGTGTCCACTCTCTACTTCAATGAACGTGAACCAGACAATTTGTGGGAACATTGTAATTGACTAAACTGGCAAACTACATAACCTAGCTGTCTTTCCAGGTAGGCCTGTTAGAATAATTACTCAAAATAATTAATTGTTTAACATGCCAGCAAAAATAATCCCTTACAAAGCCCTCAAAGGAGCTAATCTATTTTAAAAAGTTTGCTTGACAACAGCATAGAATCACCACTCTAGCATTGCGTTGAACTTTGCTCAATTTTGCCATTAGTTCCTCTCGACCATAGATGGTATGCTCTCAACTGTATCCGACTGGCGCTGCTTACGTCAGAAAACAGGACACCGTTTCTCTCCCTCCATAGGCATTGCAGCATTTTCTTGGTGGAATTCAAAGTCTATATTCTGAAAGTAGAGATGCATTGTACAACGTTGTGCAAAGGTCTGGAAACAGAAATATTTCTCCATAACCTAATTTCCTTTCCCCATAACTTTCCAGACCTGGAAAATACAAAAAAATTAAATTCCATACTTTTCCATACAGCGTAGGAACCCTGTTTTCTGTTGTACACAGCATGATAGGCAAGGCAAGGCAAGGCAGTTTTATTTATAAAGCACATTTCATACACAGTGGCAACTCAATGTGCTGTACAGAGACCAAAACAAAATACAAGGCAACAAACGTGTGTGTTAAAAATGAGAATTTAAAAGAAAATTGATAATACAAAGATGAATAAAATAGATGAAAAAAAAGGAGAGGAAATATAAAATATATGAAGTAAAATGATCATTAAAGAAAATAAATAATAAAATGAACATTAATGAGAATTTAAAAGAAAATTGATAATAAAAAGATGAATAAAATAGATGAAAAAATTTAAGAGAGAATTTAAAAGAAAATTGATAATAAAAAGATGAACAAAATAGATGAAAAAAAGAGGAGAGGAAATATAAAATATATGAAGTAAAATGATCATTTAAGAAAATAAATAGTAAAATGAACATTAACAGAAAATAAATAAATAGTAAGTGCAAATAATTAAAATATTTGTAAAAAATGAACATTAAAAGAAAGTTAATAATAAAACCACAATAGATAAATAATTACGATCAGGTAAAAATGAACATAAAATGAACATCAAGAGAAAATTAATCATAAAACCAAAACAGATAAATAATTAAAATCAGGTGGCATTAGGAATAAGCATCAGAAAATAATTTGGTCTTAAGTCTTGATTTAAAACTGTCAACGGTAGGTGCATTTTTTATATTTTCTGGAAGTTGGTTCCATAGCTGCACAGCATAATAAGAAAAAGCTGCTTCACCAATTTTTGTTCTGACAGTGGGTCTGATCAACAGATTCTTTTCCACAGATCTTACAGACCTCAGTGGAGTACATTTCTGACACATGTCTAAAATATAAACAGGGCCTTTGCCATTCATAGATTTAAATAAAAGTAACAGTGCTTTAAAATCAATTCTAAAACTCACAGGAAGCCAGTGCAGGG
This sequence comes from Limnothrissa miodon, assembly GCA_017657215.1. Classification (NCBI taxonomy): domain Eukaryota; kingdom Metazoa; phylum Chordata; class Actinopteri; order Clupeiformes; family Clupeidae; genus Limnothrissa; species Limnothrissa miodon. The sequence continues at coordinate 73,182 of JAGFZM010000067.1, forward strand.
ATTTTAAAATTGGAGTAATATGGTCAGTTCTTTTTGTTCTTGTAAGGACCCTAGCAGCTGCATTTTGAATGAGTTGAAGGGGCTTAATGGTCTTTTTGGGTAGGCCTGTTAACAGGCCATTGCAGTAGTCAACTCTGCTAGAGATAAAAGCATGAATAAGTTTTTCAAGGTCCTTACTTGACATTAGGTCTCTCAGCTTAGAGATGTTTTTTAAATGATAGTATGCTGATTTAGTGATTGATTTGATATGACTGCTGAAGTTAAGGTCACTATCAATGATGACTCCAAGGTTTTTAACGGTCTCTTTGGCTGTGAACCCCTTTGCGTTGAGCGCAGTGGCCACCTTTGATCTTTTCTTCTTGTTTCCAAATATAATCACCTCAGTCTTGTCTTTGTTTAGCTGTAGAAAATTAAAGGACATCCAGTCATTTATCTGTTCAATACACTGATAGAGACCTTCAAGGGGGGTATAGTCATCAGGGGACAATGAAATATAGATTTGGGTGTCATCAGCATAGCTATGGTAAGAAATTGAGTAGTTAGTGATAATCTGACCAAGTGGGAGCATATATAGGTTGAATAGTAAAGGTCCAAGTATAGACCCCTGGGGGACTCCACAGGTCAGGGGCATTGGTGTTGAAGCATGGGTGCCCATGGCAACGAGGAAGCTTCTATCTTCTAAGTAGGATTTTAGCCACTTAATCACTATACCAGTAAAACCAACCCAATGTTCCAGCCGGTGTAGTAGTATGCCATGATCAACAGTGTCGAAGGCAGCACTGAGATCCAGTAGCACCAGAGGTGGAGGACAGATTTCAAGAAGCTGGTTGGCAAATTGTCCATTTCACATGTGGAAGAACTGAGGTCTTGGACGGTTTTCACCAGTACATCGTAATCAATGGAGTTGAATGTTGACATACAGCATGATATACTCTTTGGTGATATAGGCTCTGGTTGTTGGGCTGTCTGCAACTGTGTTGTAATATGTATTCTGATGTTATTAATCTTACTTCTAAAAAAGCATGCAAACTCGTTGCATTTGTCAGTTGTGAGAAACTCAGGTGCTATTTGTGATTTGGGGTTTGTTAACTTTTCAACTATGGAGAAGAGCACACTAGCATTGTTCAAATTCCTGTTTATAATTTCAGAGAAAAATGATTGCCTTGCCTTACAGATTTCAAGATTATAGTTTTTTAACGTTCCTTTATATTCCTTTATTATTGTTTTAGAAGCACTTGTCCTAGAATCCAAGGAACAGAGCATGGGTGGTGGCTGGAGGGAACAGCAGGGGGCGCTACCGCTATGGGCTGCGTGTTGGGCCTGATGAAGGCGGGTGCTTGAAGCAGGGAGTTTTCCTGTTTTATTTAGTCAATCGTCTCTGGTGGAGTGTGGGGTGAGCTGAACAACGTATGAAATGTTTGCAGCAAGCAAGCGGGCGTCCATGTGGTTTGGGTGAATTCCGTCGGGTTTAAAAAGAGTTTCCTTGTGCCAAAACACGTTAAAATTATCAATAAAACCGATACCATGCTCTCTGCAGGTATACTGCAGCCAGTTGTTCAGGCCAAGAAGTCGGCTAAAGCGTTCATCGCCGCGTCTAACAGTTGGTATAGGGCCTGAGATAAAAACTGACTTCCCACTTTGCTCAAGGAGTCCCATGAGAGCAAGAAAGTCCTGTTTCATGAATTCCGACTCACGTTGAACAGTCATTTAACCCCACATGGACAATAATTCTAGTGATGGAGGAAGCCAAAGAGGGCAGCAACTCACATAAAATTCCGTGAATATCCTTGATGTTGGCACCTGGAACACAGTGAGTGGTAGAATCAAAAAATCTGATGTTCCTAGTTATGGAATCACGGATGATGAGGGTGTTGATAGGGAAGAGCGGACGTGGCCGAGAGAGCGCCGAGGGGTGGCATGATGAGGGCGGCCTCACCCGGCAACCACTGCTGACAGCAGCCGATCCATCTCGAGGAGAGTCTGAAGGGCGACTTTCAGCGGCGTCTGCCTGAGAGAGCGCTCCTGAGCGCCTTGCCACCACGTTCCTGAGCAGCCTGCGTCGGGCAGCAGAGGACCCACCATCAGAGGAGGACCCGCCATCATGGACCGATGGCTGTCGGACAGAGGACCCATCTTGGACCGCCGGCTGCTGGGCCAGCCGCATAGCAGCGCATTCATCAGCAGCACAGGAGACAGTCCTCGATGTTTGGCTGACAGCAGCAGGAATATCCCCTCCTGCGACGTTCCTCAACATCTGACTGGCAGGGGCTGGTGGAGAAGCCCTAGGTACCCGCTGGGCAGTCGACGGGGGAGTTGGGCCATCCGTTGCAGCAGGCAGTGGAGGTAGCGTTACCATGGTGTTCAGGGGTTGAGCACCGGGTGCAGCAGCAGTAACCACTCCACCGGAGGCAATGGAGGTCGATGGAGACACCGGGCCGTCATCGATCGTGGTAACGTTAGTGTCTGACTGGATGCCTTGATGGTCGATGGCGGAAAGGGCAGTGTACCGGTTTGAGAGGCAGAGGGGAGGTAGGCCAACATTTCCCCGGGATCGCTTTTTAGCGCCATAGGTCGAGATCTTTGTCCATGGCTGAGAGCCAGGTGTGGAGGACATGGGCGTTTGGGTGTATGCCGGATCCCAAAGGACAGTGTCCTGGATGGCTGCAGTGAGCGAGGAGATCTTCTTTGATTGATCAACAGCCAGGTTTGAAAAGCTGGATACCATTTTGTCTTTCTCACGGAGTTGTTCAGAGTAGTCGGAGAGAAGTGCTTCCTTCTTCCAAAGCTCTTCAGAGAGTCGACAGATATCTTCCATCAGGTAGGCAATCTTTTTGGTGGCTTTTTTTAGTAGTGTATCATCACTTGGCGATGATGACATAGTTGTGTCGGCGTTGGTCAGTGATCGACGATAAAATAATAAATAGTAAAAAAATAAATAGTAAAAATAGTTAAAATAGTAGGCTAAATGATAAAGATAGCTGGACACACAAGCGCAGCCTTCGCTCTTCATGCGTGTAGGCCTACTGAACTGGTCTCAACTGGTCTCCTAGAGATAGAGATGGAAGCATGATAGAGGCAAGATATAGCAGAGATAGAGGCAAGATCGAGGCATGAAGAACCAAAACTTAAGTAAAGAAAGTTAAGACTAGTCATGCGATGTATGCCCAACCCAGCTTCCAGGGCAGCATGACCCAGGGCCATGAATCGCAGGCAGTAAAACAGGAAAGTATGCAGCGCCATATCCCACATATTACGCATATGATTATCATATCATATCAGTACACGTCACCATGCCCTTGTTGACATACTTATGAAGGTTATAGAATATTCACTCAGATTCACAGATTCTACATTTTATTAATGGTGGCGATAGCAAAGGGTGTACGAAAGTTCAAGGCGGCCACCAGTAGAACCCAAGTACACCTCGCTGCGGCCTGCGGGAAGGCGCGGCTGGATGTCACATCCAGCACAAGTAAATTTTGGGATCGCTTGTATAACCGGAAGCGTGTCAGCTTCACTCTCAAACAAGGAAGTAGTTTTGAATCAATGATAACATCAACGTGTTTGCTCTAAATAATTTTATTTGTTGAACGTCTTTATAAACAAACACTGCGGCTTTGACTTACGTGTTGTATGGTATGCTAGGTTTTATTGATTTTTTTTCCTAATATAAGCAGATACATGACCAGAAAGATCTAACGCATTATACAGTCAATGATCTAATGTTAGGCTACCATGAAGATGTTTGTACTCAGTGACCTGCAAATAAAGTGTTTAAAGAGGCACTCAGTAAGTCTGTTTTTTAACCCTGCATTAAACGCCACAAACCTGTAGGGGGAGCTCTGTACAGTTAACTGTATTGCTGTAGTGTACACTCCCTCAGAAGTTGCAAGTTCTGTGATCACTATACAGGGCTGTACAGCGGTGCGCTCAATGGCCGTTTGCTACACAACAGACCAGTCTAACAGAAAAAAACGATTTCTAAGCGATTTTATGACCACAAAAATGGTCACATAAACTTACTGAGTGCCTCTTAAAATTACGTAAAGTCGTTGTAGTCTTTGAAGCTCTGTACTCAGGATTTGCATCAAGTGTGTGGCATAGGCTACAGGAGGAGCAAAGGAGAGAGTAACACGTGTTATCTTCAGTTACATGTAGTATTTTTGCAGACATAGGCTATATTAACAGAGGACCCATGTGGCATTGTATATAGCATTAAATTTAATCCATGTCCTGGAAGTCAGAGGGATTTTACAGACTTTCTCTTCTGTTGGAAGCACTAGCCTAATCTCTGACTATGAATATTACATTAGATTAGATTAGATTCAACTTTGTCATTCCACATGCATAAATACAATACGTTTCAAATGCATAAATACAATTAGTTACAATACTAACGAAATGCAGTTTAGCATCTAGTCAGAAGTCGAAAATATACAATATGATGTGTGTAAAGTATGGATAATATGTACAGTTAAGAGCAGTATGTAACCTACAGTTAAGAGCAGCAGGTAACCAATTAAGTGGCATGTTTTTAGATTCAATTCAACTTTGTCAATACACATGTTTAAATACAGAGTAACGAAATGCAGTTTCGTATCTAATCAGAAGTGCAAAAAGCAGTAATACAACATGGACAGTATGTACAGTTAAGAGCAGCAGTGTACAGTTACATACATATGAGAGCAGAAGGAGGTAGACAAATTAGTGGTATGTACAGTGAATATTATACATACCGTATGTTAGCATCAGTGTGCTGTATAATACAGGCGGGTAAATATAAAGCTCTAGAATAAACAATGTGTATAAATACAGTACTATACAACAGATAAGTATATCTGGTGTACACAAAATGTACAGAGTGCAAGAACATATAAAGGAGTGCAATGAAAGGGTGTACAGGTTACAGGTGTGAAGAGGTTTTTCTTTGGTAGAAGTGGCAAGAAGTAGTAAGAGGAGTGTGTGAAATTATCAACTGGACACAGAGTTCAGAAGGGAGGCAGCAGGAAGTGGTGTGTTTATAATCCTTTGGGCGGTATGTGGGATATATTTCTTTGAGGACGTGGTAGACACAGAGGAAGAGGGACGCAAGAAAAAGTTGCGTGAAGCAGGGTAAAATTTGCAGTCGCAACATTTCTCGCAAAACTCGGGATTTACAAACATTTGCCATGCGCAAAAAAGTTCCCAGGTTTCCGCAATCTTTTGACCACACGTGTCATCTTGCGTAACGCTCCCGCAAAGTTTTCTTGACTAGCACCCTATAGGACTCTGTTCTAGACTGTGTTTTAGTGACCTCCAATGTTAAAATAAAATATCACATTGATAAAGTAGCCGGATGCACAGCGCAGAGGCTGCATGTGAGCACTTTAAAATGTAACATAGTATTCGTAACATGCCTAATAAGAGAAATTCTATATTCATAGTCAGTGCTTGGTTCTTGGCACTGAACTTTGTTGACATCAGTTGTACGCAGCCACTTTTGTTATTTCAATTTGATATTCCTTTTTTATGGCCTTCAAACAAGATTTAGTGAAGATGTTCAACCTCTGTTTGGAGGTTGGTCTCGCATTTCCTGAATCATGCTTTGTTCTCACATTTACCGTGTCATGATTGGCTATCGAAGGCTCTAAGCGATGGTGTTTGATATCACTTCTTGTTGACGTTCGAAGTATTGTCAAACAAAACGGAGGATAGCTATCTCCTCCCCCTCCCTCCCATGCTTCCTGAAAGACTCATGAACGTGCAACCCCCACCCAACCCCTCCTCCAAATCCTTCTTGTCGTTTATTGGCTGGAACAATGTTTGTTATGTTTCGTTTCGTTTGTTATGCTAGGTTTGCCCACTGTGTTTTTTAGCTGTTTGTGGAGCCGGGGCTGTCTACAGAGACCGCGTTTTTTTACAGCGTGTTCAGGGGACAGGCAGCTAGCAGATTGTGAGGAGATGTTTGCTGTATGTAACAACAAATGTTTTAGTCCTAAAAAAGCGTCACATCGCTTAGAGCACCTTTAAGAAGTTACCATATCCATTGAGTGATTAACATGGACCTTATTGGGTAAAATATGGGACGACCTTGGGAGGAGAATGAGGCTCGTGCACAACGTATAAGGTAACGCAAGTCCGTATTTATAACGAGAAAAGTGTGTACATGTCTGCGCCACAAGGTTTTATAAATCAGTTTTGTTTTTTTGCGTACAAAAATTCTGATTTTTGGCGCACAAAATCTTTTAGAGTGGAATCTCCGCAAAGTTTTATAAATGAGGCCCCTGGACCTCTTCACACACAAGAAACTCCTGGCAGTACTTCCTAGCCTCACCCTCGCCAGCCCCGCCCTGTACTTTCATTTCATTTCGTCCAGAGGGTCTGGGACCGCTGCATTGACAATCATTCTCTCCAGGTCAGCATTCTGCTGGCCCAATCAGCGATAAATGGGAGTGTTCTAGTGAGCAATGACTCGGTTTTGTGCGCAATGTTGTCTGGCTGCGCAGTGTGCACAATAACAATGGTGGCAGCGAACCTAGTACAGGAGGCTATTCAGTCCGTTGTGGGAACGCTTCGGAACATACAGGAACTGAAGTCTGAACAAGAACAATCTTTATTTAATTTTATCTGCGGAAATGATGCCGTGGCCCTACAACCCACAGGGTTCTGGATAAGTTTGACTTTCCAGCTTGCTCCGTTAGTTTCCAAGAAAGTGGCTAGGCTAAGGCCCAATCCCATTTCACCCCTTCGCTCTACCCCTTTCCCCTACCCCTCCGTTTTGCGCGTTCACATGTAGGGGTAGGGGTGTACCAATTTCCGTTAAGACAGAGGGGTAGGGGTAAGTGGTAGGGCTATATACCCCTCCAAACGGAGATTTTTCAGAGGCACACTCCGAACGGAGGGGTATGAGAAATTTCCCAGAATGCCTTGCGAATCTCCAGAAAAGTTCACAAATGTTAGTATTTTCTCCATTATTGATGGTTTAAAATGTTTGATAACCGTTGTATTATCTGAAGTTTAACGTTATTCCAATGTGTAATGGTCCTTTTCTCCATAAAATGCACACGAAAAAAATCACTAATACAATGAGTAGTGCAACGTTATTTGTGACTTGAGGGATCGGTTGGAGCATTGAGTTGTGAACGAATTGCGAGCGTCCGTGCTAAAAAAGTGTTGCCAACGTAATAGCTGCCGGAGAGTACTGATGATGTATGCGATTGTTGAAGGGGTGTCCCAATTCGTAGGGGTTGACTTTCAAACCCTACCCCTTGTTGCTCTGCTTCAAGGGGCAGGGGGAAGGGGTAGGGGTAGAAATTAGAAATGGGATTGGCCCTAAATGGTAGGGAAGCTATTATCCTTCACAAGCTGTCGCGTTGCAGTCCAGGCGTTAGCAGTTGGGTAAAGGCAGATCCAATCAGTTTAAACTTCAGCAGAAACCACACATCGGTCCCAGACCCTCTGGACAAAATAAAATGAAAGTACAGGGCGGGGCTGGCAAGGGCGAGGCTAGTACTTCCCCCCAGTGCAGTTCACACCAGGTCATTGTCAGTATTAATACCACGAGAAACATTCTGTAGACACTGCCCAGAACCAACAATGCCGCATCTGGTGCAAGTGCTTGCACATGTAACTGCAGCAGGGGCAATTGTAGGCTTGGTCCGGAAGGCCATCAAGGCCCCCCCCGCTTTTTGTTTTTTTTGATGGTTATGCTTGTGTCATTCAATGCCAGAAGGAGTAACTTCAAATCAAGCAAACTGACATGAAAGCCCAGGGTCTTGGCTTTCATTTGAAACCAATTTTATGTTTCTAGGTAAAGGGGTTTTCAAGTTATAAACTTTTGAATGTCAGTAGGCCCTTTTGTTTACAAAAAGTCTCTATGGGAATTTACATAGGGGTCCCAATCAAAACGCATAAACATATTTTTCAAAAATGTATATTCAAAAATCCTATTTTTGGTCTTTTGACTTCAAATTTTTTGTGTGACAGGTTGAGAGATGGAGTTAGGACTTAGATTTTGTTATTTGGGGGTATCATATGGATGGTACCTTCATATCTTAGTTAGTTCATAGACATTTGAAATGAGCGGAAAAAAAAACTTAGTTCCAACCTCTATAACTCTGTGTCCATATGTTACAGAAACATACATATTCCTCTAGAAAAAACTTGAGGGTGTCACCTTTCCAATGGTATGAGGCACATCCCTGAGTCTAAAACTATGTAGGAACTGTCAAGCTTTCAATTTGGGTATGCCGTTGTTTTGAAAAAAAAAGCAAAAATAGGGGTGTGCCTTAAGAGGTTAACACTCGAAAGACCACTTCTTAAAAGTTAAAAATGTCTAAAACGGAAAAAAATAATAAATGTTTGTGCTTTACTAAAAAACAAAGTGTCAATTATGAAACATCGACCATGTAGGCCTACATATTAGATTAAGATGGATAAAATACCGTGTGTCATCGGATTTAGAAGTTTAATTTTTCGCTGTAACTTTACACCACATGAAGCCAGAGTTTTATCCACCTTAGCGACTGTTTTCAAAAAGCCTTATTTTTGATTTTGGAATACGCCATATTAATGTGTACGGATAAATTACTGTGCGCATTAACATTTATCTGACTTATAGGGTCTAAACATGAACAGAGAAATTACGACACTAACAACATAAAACACCGCCATCAGTCAAACAATTCAACATAACTTATTTTAATTTAAATCGTAGTTCTATCAAAAAATAGACTACACATAAAGTTTTATCGATTAAACATATTGGTGCTGGAGAAAGTGGGCGTCAACGGCGTCATCTCATACCTCCTACACAGGACACACACTCACCTGGACAAGGAGACTGAGTGACAAGCTCCTGCAGATAGGTGTGGATGCCCACCTGGTATCCTGGATTGCAGACTACTGACGGAGCGGCCACAGTTCGTCAGACTGAAGGTCTGCCTCTCGGACAATGTCAGCAGCACCTGAGCTCCACAGGGAACAGTGCTCTCTCCAGTCTTGTTCACCCTGTACACATCTGACTTCTGCTACAACACAGAGTCATGCCACATGCAGAAGTTTTCAAACGATAGCAATTGTGGGTTGTATCAGGAATGGGCAGGAGGAAGAATACAGGAGCCTGGTGGAGGACTTTGTGTAATGGTGCAGACTCAACCACCTACCTCAACACTGCCAAGACCAAGGAGATGGTGGTGGACTTCAGGAGGTCCAAGCCCGCCCTGATGCCAGTCACCATAGAGGGGGTTTATGTGGAGGTGGTGAACCTGGGAATACATCAATGATAAACTGGACTGGTCAGTCAACAGAAGCACTCTATAAGAAAGGGCAGAGCAGGTTGTACTTCCTGAGGAGGCTGCGGTCCTTCAACGTCTGCAGCAAGCTTCTCTGGATGTTTTACCAGTCTGTTGTTGCCAGTGTCCTCTTCTATGCTGTTGCATGCTAGGGAGAAAGCACTAAGAAAAGGGATGCTGCTGGGCAACTAGACAGGCTGGTAAGGAAAGCTGGCTCTTTTGTGGGAGCTGAACTGGAGTGCATCACTTCAGTATCAGACAAAAGGACCCTGAACAAGCTACTCAACATCCTGGACAATGACTGTCATCCACTCCACAGCACTATCATGCAGCAGAGCTTGATCAGCTGGAGACTACGCTCCCTGACATGCACAACAGACAGACATAGGAAGTCATTTGTACCCAGGGCCATACAACTCTACAATGCTTCCCTGAAAGGAAAAGGAGAGTTGGACTTCTCTGCATAGTCTATTTACACCTTAACCCTCTTATACACTTTTAAGACATTAGACATTTTTTCAACAATACTGTGTATTGTTGACACTGCCTACGGACCTTACTGGCTACATTAGCCCACATGCACAACCCCTCCTTATACTTGTAAGTTCATACTTGACCAATAACAATAACTGTAACTTGATACTTGACCTTCATACTTGACTGATGCATGAACCCGTATATAACTTATCTTTGCACTGATGCTGTAATTTTTAAATTATTAGGCTATTTTTATTATCTATTGTCCATATACTTATACTAGCACTGTTAAATTGCTATGCTTCTATTTTTTATTGCCCATTTTACATATGCACATATTTATTGCTGGTCACTAGACTTTTAACCTTGCACTGTTGCACTACTGGACTCATTTGCACTACTACCTTGACACACACCTCATGTTGTTTTGTTGATCTGCTTATCATCCTGTGTACACTGTAGTATATGTTGTGTGTGATTTTTTAAGCTGCTGGGACCTTGATTTTCCCCTTGGGAATCGATAAAGTATCTACCTATCTTTTATCCTTGGGGATCAATAAAGTATCTATCTATCTATATTTTTCTTCTTCTTCAGCAGTGTATACTACCGCCATCTACTGGGCTGGTGTGTGTGGGCTAAGTAAATCAAAAAATGGATGTAGGCGCGGCTGGCCGTAGGTGTGGCTGGATGTCTAGGCAGCGAGGTGCTACTTAGTAGAACGCAGTGAGGGCATGAAAAGACATCACAGACATCACAACTGACTTTAATCTTGTCATGGCAAAAACATATATTTATTCTTTATGCTTGCCCTAATAGTCTGTCGTAAATGATACCCAAATTCAATAAATGTGGTCGCCATCACACTGGACCTTTAGGGCGTATTTAAAAGTCGATCCTTGAGGGTGGGTGGCTGCACACCTCTAAAAAGCAACTTTGGGAATCAATGGTAGCATCCTCCAAAGAGATAAGAGGCAAACAATTGAAGCATTCATAAAAAAAAAAAATTATATCCTACATAACAAGGCCAAAAGAGATGTATATTTTAAATTCTATACAATCTATTATGTGTTGAAATCAATATGAATAACAAATAGTAATTTGAAAATACTGTTTTACTCATTGTTATCTGTTTTACAATAAAATCCAGGTTATTATACAGCCTGGTATAATGTTTTGACAATAAAAGAATGGTTTACACGGTCATTTTCATAAACTATTCTAAAAACATGAATAACATCAGCATACTGGTAGTAATTTGAAACCGTGTAAAATAATCAGTAGTTGTAACTATTCTGCATTTCTACAGTATGAACACAGTCAATACAAATTCCTTTGCTGAACATAAATACTACATAATTACATATAGACTATATAACTAAAACAACTTTATTTAGGTTTAAAGGATAGCAGCCTTGTCAATTACATTATAAAGCTGGAAGTACATGTTTTAAATTACAGAAAACAACAGCAACACACAAAAGAAAACGCTTAAAGTTTTTGGAAAGAGTTACTGGCTTCTGTGATTTGATCAGTCTGACCTGAAAGAGGATCAGAGAGTGACTCTTGGGGTACTGTTTGTTTGTAATTTCTCACTACCCCCTCCAAAAATTCAATAATGTTGTCTGCATATGCGTTACATTCATCCCCTTCTCTAGACAGTGTTCTTAACGTATCCAAAGCACACGTAATTTCGTTCATTCTATCTATTGATTGAATGCTATTTTTTGCTCTTTCCATTGACTGAATGCTATTTTTCGCTCTTTCCTCTATGTCTCCCTTTTCAGTCTGAGATACCTCATCAAGAAGATAGTTCACCAGACACCCCGTTAGAGCACATCCAAAGCCGCCTGTTACAGAGCCTTGGATTGTCCTTAGGTCATTTGGCTGGCAGAGTTTGAGAAGGTGAAGCAGTGTTTGACAGAGCTGAGCACATAAACTAGTATGGTAACGATACTCCACAAAGTCCACACCATCTTTACTGTTAATGAGTGCCTTTGTAATGGCTGTCCATATCTGAGCAAACTGGCAAGAACTGCCATATTGGGCACGAACAGAAGGAGTTGACAAAGCTGCAGCTGATTTAATGCGAACCTTGAAGTTCTTGCATGACACTACAACATGAGACAAAGCAGAGTAGGCTTCAGATGACCAGCTTGTAGTGCCTGTGTGAGGAAAGGAAAATAGGATAGAAGATTAAACTGGCTGTTTCAAAATCCTTGGTTTTTCTATTCCTGCTCATGGAATTCCTGCTCATAGAAAAATCTTTACATACCGTGTATAAGTATCAAAATTCTACCTGCAGTGCACATTATAGGTAAAAAGTAATGGCAAAGCATACAAATTCACTGTTATGTAATTTGGAGAGTTCTTCTTCTCATTTTTACTGTAGGAAAGAACTGGGACGAACGAAATGGAGAATGAATAAAACGTTGCAATTTTCTCGTAAACCATTCAATTGAAACATGAAAGTTTGTCATCACATACAGCTCACTATACTTGCCAGACCCAGGGAAAACCATGTCAATGTGATCTGGAGTCAGACCCGGGAACTAATTTTACAGTGTTTAAACACTGTTATACAATTCTTTTTAAATGTCAGGTTTTATATACAATGTAATGTACGCTTAGCATTTTCAATCAACAGATGAATTGATAGTGTAACATATCCTACAGCAGGGGTCTTCAACCTTTTTCAGCTCAAGGACCCCTTGGCTGTGAGAGCGACTGAGCACGGACCCCCACATCTGTGGGGTAAGATAGCTGCCAAAATATTCGTGTCCATATATTTGATACACGTGCGTATTTAGTTGTGCATAAAATAAACATTTGAGACTTCTAAAATGAGTTCAGTCATGCATAAAATAAGTGTGTGTATATTATCCACCAGAATACGGATGGAAAAAAATTAAAAACTCAAAAATTACAAGTACAAAATCAAAATTTCAATACGCCTCTCAATATTATGGATACCACTTTGAACACGTTACTCAACTGTCAAAATACGTCATCGCCCCATTCACAGGCATTACTTGTTGAGAAAAGAAACTTTTTGACAGCTATCTTACTCCATACACACCTGGCCCACCTCAAATCCTGCCGTCATTTGGACCGTCAGTCGAGTGCCTACATGCATGCACGCACACACACGAACACACACATTCTAAACTCGTTTCTTTACATAGTTGCATAAATTCGCCCTATAACAGAATGAATGTCACAAGGGTTAACTAGCTGGATATATTCAGCTAAATTCAGGCAAAGCTTAATTAGCTCAAACTGATAAAGACAGAAAGCCGATCTTCCTCTTGTGTAAAATAACTTTGTCTTTCAGAAGGAAACACAAACACATGAGATTATCGTTATCGTTTTATTGTGATGGAACGTTGGATGAATGAATTCGCGCAGAACGCCTTGAAGCGCAAAGACCGCAGACTCTCATAAAAAAAAAAAAAAAAACAAAGCAAAACATCACACAGAACAAATACCCCGCAAAGTTCAGGGTCCATCAGTCCCGACACTGAACAGACAAATCAAACGTAATTTATCTCCCGGAATGAAAAGAACGAGTTTGCTGAATACGAAGCTATTTAACTAAAACGCACGGGGGGAAGTGTTCTTTAATCGCGATGATCCAACTCAAATAAAAAAAAAGAGACACATTTCACATTTTTTTAGAGGCCTAGTGGGACGAAGAATTAAAGATAACTGATCAGCTACCAGGTCCTAGTGAGAGCACTGAACCTGGTGAGTGGAACAGAGCTTCTCTATTCTAGGACGGACGGAATTTGCGAGGCAGTGTCACATCAGGCTCAGGCTGAAGTGGTGACCTGTATTTGTACATTTATGAATGTGAATTTATGTGTTTTGGCATAGGTTAGCAAAATGTTACACAGGGATCACGTGATCACATGCATGATTCATGGGTAGCCTACAATGTGTTATTTAAAAACGAATATGAAGCAATTTTCTTTTGAACATTATGTTAACTATGACAATTTTTATTTTTTGGAAGAGAAAAAAAATGCCTCAGACGAAATATTTTTGCGGACCCCCTGCAGTACCTCCGCGGACCCCCTAGGGGTCGCGGACCCCCGGTTGAAGACCCCTGTCCTACAGCATGAAAAGTTTATTAGTTTAGGAGAAAAAACGATTGAACGACTGCATGACAAAATTGCATGACCTGCATGGATAACGTGGATATCTTATAATGTTTCATTTGTCGCATCCTAGTGTTTCAACTGTCTTTCTCTGACGTTTGAAACAAATGAGCACTTTCATTCAAAGTTAAATTACATTATTGCCCATCTATACCAAATAACAAAATATTTTAAGACACCACACACGTTGTTGATTACACAAAAAAAGTCACCATCTGTAAAGTAGTCTTTTTAAAAAGTCATTGTTTTTGTAAAATTATTTTGGATACAGACTTCTTTCCAAAGTACAGATTTTAAAATGTTAAATTCCATACTCAAATTCTAAGAGTGTGTAACTTCTACTATATATTAAACTACTTTAAAATAATACACACTCATTTTGTGGCATATTACCCAAATGCATATAATATTTAGCCATGCCTGACATTTATATCAGTGCTTTGATTTTTGTCATTACTATATAGTACACAAAATACATGACCCCACCCTGACATACACACATCCTCACACACAGAAGTGAAACACATTGAAACACAGGTGGACTGATGCTTTGATGTTGCCAATGTGAGGATGTTAAGCATATATGTTGTGCAAATGAACTTGCTTATATAAAACAGCCATTATAGAATTTTTAAATTATTATTGTGTTTTAGGAAGGCCACATGCCAGTCCAGTCCAACAGCACGTAGTTCAGTGCTGGGAGGCCTCTCATAATGTCTCACTTTTTTTTTTTAAACAGCAAGAAACACCAGACTACTAGAATTAAATATTATATATATATATATTAGGGCTGGGCAAAAAAAATCGATTTAATCGATTTATCGAATTCTTTACTAAAAAAATGTTGATTTTGCATAATTCGAGTTTTTCTTATATGCATTACGTTGATTTTGGGCAATGACCTTTCTCTAGTCTTTTGAAGTTGAACCTGTGGATATGTGGGAATGTTGCATTCGACTGAACTAACCTAGCAGGCTTATCTGTTCATGTCAGAACCGTGATTCCTCAAAATAGCTAATTGTTTAACATACCAGCAATGAGAGTCCCTTATAAAACCCTCAAAGAAGCTATCTATTTCAAAAGGTTAGTTTGACAGCTGCATGGGTACAACACTCCTCATAACATAATCTTTATTGCTGCTCAACCATGCCACTAGATCCTCTCAACTGTATCCGAGTCGCTGATTTACGCAGTAATTGACAGGAAAAAAAGTGTTTTTTCCCTACTGCAGGTATTGCATCTTTTTTCTTTGACAAAATTAAACGAATCTATATATCTCTCTGTATCCATATCTACCGTATTTCCTGAAATAATGGCCGAGATCAATTAATAGCCGGGCCTGGTTTAATGGCCGGGGGCGTGGCCGTTACGTCCATTTAAAGGCCGGCCTGATATACAGGTCGGGCCAAAAAAATTAAGACATTTGGCAAATGCAAAGAAAAAACACAATATTTATTTCCAAGGGAAAATAAACTAGCCCATCTAATATTTAAATTTAAAGCAACACACCACCATTCTTCAATATTGAAATATGTTCCTCCCCTAACTTAGACAAGTTAGGCTACCTGTCACGTCTCAGTGGTGCAATGATACGTTGTTAGCATTTAGCATACAGTTAATGGCTTAACCCAGTTTTCAATGTAGCTACATTTTAGTTTGTGTTACCATACATTGAAATATGTTCCTCCCCTAACTTAGACAAGTTAGGCTACCTGTCACGTCTCAGTGGTGCAATGATACGTTGTTAGCATTTAGCATACAGTTACAAAACTGGCTTAACCCAGTTTTCAATGTAGCTACATTTTAGTTTGTGTTACCATACATCGTAGACCGCATTTAAATAGGAAAGACGTGGACTTGTTTGGTCGCTTCTAACTTCAAGGCTGGACATTATGGATATGACAGTCATTTAAAGTAAGTGAACTGTTACTGAAACTTAAAAGTGAAAGTTTACTGCTCAACGGTATGTCACAGCGAGATGAAACGCATATCAATGGAAAGAACAGAACCGGGGCTTTCCATCGCTATATGGCACATGTATGTGCATTTATGTGTTGTTGAGAAAATAATTTATGAATGTACCTTAATTTTGTAAACGGCAAACGTTGCCATCACTGCATTAGCCTACTACCGAGTCAAATAACTCACGAACCCGGAATCGCACAGGTATGCATATCAAATGAAAGTGCAGAACCAGAGCTTTCAAATGGTACCAAACACTCTACTTCTAGATCGAAGCAACCGTACTGTAAATGAATAAGAAATGTTTGGAATTTAGGACTATTTCTTCCTAACCGACATTACACTTAATTTCAGTTGCTTCATAACTTATGATCGGCAGAACTGCTAATGTGTAGTAACCAGATCAGGCCACTTGAGTGGATGCAGAGGTGGGGATGATGATATGTAAGGAGAGAGGAGAAAAACAAACCCTTTATCAGTAATGATAATAATAATATAAAATCGTAGCCTACATGTAGTTCACCGTAATTAAAGAGCGCGTAGGCCTATTCTATCTACCAGGTCAATAAGAAATAAAGGCCTGTTTGTAATTAAAGCCTGCCTAATTAAGGCCTGGGCGTTGGGTGAACTAAGTAAATAAAGGCCCCGGCCATTATTTCAGGAAATACGGTATATAATCTATATTTCTCGAAGTTGAGCTGCATTTTACGAATATTTCTCCATAATCTAATTTCTCTTCCCATACTTTTCTAGCCCTCTAAAACACAACATTTTAATTCAATACTTTCTATACCGCCTAGGAACCCTGTATATTCCAATATTGCAGGCAACACTAAACTTGATTATCAAATCGATCTACTGAATCGATCTGATCTACTGGTTTTTTTACTCCATGTTTACAAAAAGGTTTGACAAGGTTTGGCTTAACATGAGAATTCTATATGCTATGAAAATTGATAAATGCTAAATAAAGGATAACTGATGAATTTGACAATTTACAGGATATATGACCAGTTTTCAGATGTATAACTATTTTATAAATGCAGGCCTTGGAGTGTTTAATTGTTTGCTCAATGGCCAGTGGCAGTTTTTATGAAATGCTGAGACAGCATAAGGGGATCATGTTTGCACAGTGTAACATTTTGCTCGATATTAATAACAATAGTGTTCTGAAGAGTGTACATATGCTTTTGTGTTTTTTTTCCTGAATCACATACACAAGAATTTGAGATCAATCATCATGCATTAAATTTTGGATGTTTTCTGAGGCACCAGGTCAGCATTTCAAGAGAAACAGCATGGTTACACATGACATATAGCTGTGTTTGTTTATTTATTCTTTGAAATAAATGAAGTCATTAAAAGGATAAAAATTAAAAAATGTATTAATATTTGGCTTGTGTATAAGCCCACTTACCCAAGGGTAAAGCAACATTTTTGAAGGCATTGCCAAGAGCATAGCAAGCATTCCAGCGGACCTTCATGGTGGCATCACTTTGCACTGTTTCTACCAGTACACGCATAGCCTGCTCCAGCAGCTCTTCAAAACCTGGTTGTTTCAGCTGATGTGGCTGCAGAAAATGCAGCAAGTTTCCCAGAGCCCTCACTGCATTGCTCTTTACCTGTGGTTATAGATGTGCAATAGATGTAGACCATTTAGCCTCATTTCAGCAGTATCCACTCAGTACATATAATTTAGGTTTTATTTCAGACGCTCAAAAGGGGTCAGTGTTTCCCCTCAACACTGTTAAACCAATGATCATACATGCACATAAAAACTTTCTGCTTCTAACTGAAACCTGGCTGGAACAAGCCAACAGTTGCACTACCCTCATCGAAGCAGCTGCCCCAAATTTCAATTTTATGATTGTCAGAAGAGCAAATAGAGGAGGAGGCGTCACAAAAGAAATTCAGTGCTAACAGTTATTTTCTAATGACTTTGCATCTTTTGAGTACTAATTTGCTCCCTGTATTTTATTACTGACTATATGCAGACCTTCAGAGAAAAGGTGCTTTAATGACTGCGCAGCCTTTGCCAGGGCTCACTTAAAGAATGTGTGAGCCTACATGCCAGGCCCATTAATGTAAATGTAGTCCATCAATTTTAACAAAGCAATTATATTCTAATGATCTATTTTAACTATAACAGCAACAGTTAGTCAGTTTTTGTATTCAGAATAGCCTAAGTAAAGTAAGTAGACCTACATGCATTTCATTTATACCAGAAAGATTTGACAAATAAAGAAAAGTGTTACAAATAAAGTATTTTTGGCCAGAGACAGCAGGGACGGGAGCCTGCCCCCTGGCTAGACGGAGCAGGATTTTCCTCTTCCTTTTTTAAATCTGAAATAATTAAATGAATGTCTTTGTCTCTATCTTTGACAGCCAAATACTGTATACAGATAACGTCAGGCAAAGACCATCGTAACACATAATGCTTCTATGTCACAAATTATGGATCATATTACTCCCAATATGACAATATAAAGCACAATGGGAACAGAATCTAGCTGTTAAACTACTAAAGAGAAAGTGTAGAAAGACTGAAAAAATTGTGCAAATCTAATCTCCACATCCATTACTAAACCAAAGAGAGATGCTTAGCAAATATAACTATGAAATCCATATTTCTTTATCCACATAATGATGGGAACATGAACAATGTTTAATGTGATATTTCCACTGACAAATCACATCACAACTAGATCGCATTTCCTTGGCTGCCATGTCTGCCACCGCGGCACCAATGGCATGAAAATTCAGTTAAGGGAAGATTATACACCCTATTGACAGGTCTCAGATTAATATAGAAAACACATGAAGAGATGAGGCACAACATATCTTTGGAAACAATCAATTTCTTGACTCAACATTTGGCCTGGCTTAGTTTAAAGCCCACTCACCAAGGCAAGAACTTGTAGCAAAAATGAAACATATCTATGTTTTTTAAAAGAAAGTTTTATTTACTACAAAATAAGAACTACAAGACTTTGAAACATTATTAGGGAAATAGCGAAATGGAATGGCCAAACAGTCTTTGTCTAGCTATAAGTCTGCTTTACATAACTTTTGTCATTATTTGTAATGTTATGTCTATTTGTCTGCGGCTGGTGTGTGTGTGTGTGTGTGTGTGTGTGTGTGTGTGTGTGTTTCAGATGAGGCGAAGGTGGTGGCGATGTCGAGTGTTAAGTCGGAGTTTAGTAGGGAGGCGGTGGTCTGTGTGTGTGTGTGTGTGTGTGTGTGAGACAGTACTGTGTGTGTGTGTGTGTGTGTGTGTGTGTGTGTGTGTGATCCAGACGAGGCCAAGCTGGCGGAGATGTTAAGCCAGTGTTTAATAGGAAAGCGGTGGTCTGTGTGTGTAAGACCGTTATGTGTGTGTGTTTTGAGCATGTGTGTGTGTGTGTGATTTTACCCAAAACATTTACCCATTTACCCATAAAACTTCTAGACGGGTCTGGTCAGCCAGAGTAGTAAGAAGATGATGATCTTACCCGATCTTTATCCTTAGCTGCCTGAATGGAGGACTTCACCAATTTACAAAGAAGTTCATTTGATAATTCTTTCTGGAAGTCAACATTTATAGTTGCCCTGCAGTTGCAAGAGAAAATGATGGAAATCAGAAGACAAATAAACACAAATAGCAGCAAAAAAGCATACCATTTCAGGCACAACATTTCAATGGCCTGTAAAAAGGCCATTACAGTTTACACCGATTACAGTTTTATCACCCTCCTTCCGACGTTACTGATTTATTTTGTATCCTATACACCTAGGCTACAAGCAAGCAGTTGGTCAATAGAAGCCTTACAACTGTAGTAGCCCCAGACTATGAAGTCTAACGCTAATTTAGAGCTACTGTTGTCACTGATACCATAGCAGCAGCCTATCCTACTACAGGATTAATCAGATTAAAATGACGTTCAGCTGTCTGCTGAACGTCAAAAACCCTGGTCTCGAACATCAACAAAGGGGCTGTAATACTCAAACGAACACTCAAACTAACCTAAATACAACAAACCACGGCCAACCAATCGACAATAAAGTTGGTAGAGGACGTGCATTAACTCCCACCCGATCTTGTTGCTGATTGGTTTGACTTATTACAGCCCCTGTATTGTCGTTTGAGACTGTTTTTTTTTCATAGTGTATTCAGGGGGCAGAAAGCTAGCCGACCAAGGGGAGATGCCTACCATTTGAGATAACAATAAAATTGCACTAAAATCCTGCAACATCTCATAGATCACCTTTAAGTGGGAGACAAACATCAATATGATCCTCAAAAAAGCACAGAATGTTAAGGTTAGGACTTTGGTTATGTTAGAAAAAAATGTAGAGATGTCAGAAATCATTTAGAAGACACAAAATGTTTTTTGTAATGAGTTGCAAAGGGAAGACATCTAGCTCGGACAAGATGTGCCGCATGTGACACCCTCTTGGGAAAAGTAACTTTTCTGCATGTGACACAGCAGCCAACCTAAAGAACATACTTTATACCCTTTAGGGTCTATATCCATTACTGGGGATACTGAAAAATGTCTGAAAATAACACATCTGAAGGTCTGTGAGTTTTTGTCCAAGAAACATATGACTAAAGCTGGGTATCGATTCAGATTTCCCAAATTGATTCGATTTTACTTCACAAGGGTCTGATTCGATTAGATTCTCGATTCAATCTGATTAATTTTTGATTCAGTAATATTGGTAATATTGCATACTACCAATTTTATTTGGACATGGATGACATGCTCAGGAAAATTAATGATGCAAATAGTATTGTTCTGCCTTTTATAAATAAATACAATTTGTAAACTGCCTAGTGTAGTGGCTGCTTTGTAGTATTGTTAAAAAGAAAAAAATTGAGAAAATCCAAGATGACTGAACGTAATTTTGATGTGTAATTGTTACAAGATGATTTGGACCTTAAAAACGTTGTTTGTCTGTAAGTGTGAATGATGACAAATTAATAATTGTGGCTCCATCCTAAATTAATACACATACTCATTTACTCTTACAATTAAAACTTTGTACTTCAGGATATCAACGATAGGTCTTTTCACTGAAGATCATCTGGCATTTGCATGTTTACGCTCTTTTGCACTACACCTGCATTTTTATGTTTCCTTGCACCTATTCTTGCATAATTTATTACTCATATCTAATGTTGACAGTTGCCTATGTATAGTGTCTATTGTTTTGATGCATAGTTCTTCTTGCACTGTATGTATACTGATGGATGTCCTTGTCGCTTGTCTGGGGAGCAAAATACCTACCAAAGTCAAATTCTTTGCATATATGCAAATATTGTACTTGCCCAAAAACCTGATTCTGATTATGATATGATTGAAAAAAATGGTGAAAAAAAAGATGAGTGTCAGATCAGTTTTCAGCCCTATATTATTTTAATAATTATTTTTGCCGTCTCCGTTGCAAGTGTGTTGGCCTACAGCAGCCCATTTGAAACCATGACATAACATAAGGACAATAAAGGCAGCACTCTCAAGTGCCACCTGGTCATTATTTGGGTACACTGCTTGGGTATAAAAATACTATTTGAGCTGTGTGATTACCTGAATAGAGGGTGTATTGCATCTCTGCATAATTAGTAGCATGGTCAAACAGTTTGGAAGTCTTGTGGTTTAATTAAAAAAAAAAAAAAATGTTCCAGTCAGTCAGTGAAAGGGTGACACAAATATGTTTCTCACGTATTAACTATGATTGCATCTGTCAGGTTTCCAAGTGACCAGGCAGCCTTTGCACGGACATTAGGGGAAGGATCCTCAAGTGCAGTGAGAATGACACTGGCACTGTCCATCATGAACATCACATCCTGAATGAAAAAAATAACACTGAAACACAAATATAAACCGAATGCCTTTCTTTTAATAATCTGTGATTCTCTAATACATTGTTATTTTCATAGGGATGAACATACCTCTGAAAGACCAGGAAAAAGAATGTAAACCCCCAGGGCTCGGACCGAAGCAGCCTTCACTATGGAATTCTCACTGTATGTTAGACCCAAGAGAATTGTCACACACAACATCTGAGTCTTTTCCTAAAACAAACAAACAGACAAAACAACAAGCAAAATTAACTAATAAGGAACGTGATCAAAACCTTAATTTGTCATTTTACAACTTTTTATGAATGTCACTCACCGGGAGTTCCCTAAAGGCTTGTGGTAATATGGAAGAGAGGGTGTCACATGCACTGGTCTGCAGAGTAGGATGCTGTTCATTTTGTAAAGCTGTTGTTAGTGGCCCACTCAACACCTCTGACCAGAACTGGATTACCTGCATTATCATGATTATCGTAATGATTATAATGATTTAGCCAGTGATAAGTAATGCCATAACAATGTTTACTGCAAACTACTTTCAACAGGACACTAGACAAACAACCACAGAAATTTCACCAATCAGTCCCAACAGAAAGCACTTAATAATCCACTCATAAACTTTTGTGCCAGCATATATTGTGCCATTAAAAAGTTCCTTCACGGATCCTGGGCACAGCACACAGTCACAAGCCAATCATTATTGTCAGTGGATCAGCACCAACTACAAAGGATTGCTGTGGCTGCCAGAGATCTTATGTGTATTGCCGTCCTTGAGTTGTTGGTACGTTGAATAGTTTGTACTTATCCACTGACAATGTTGCATTTTTCCTTTTTTTTTTTTTTTTTTTCCCAGTTTGCACCTTCATTTAAAACTATCATTCATAGGTTAGCTTATTATTCCTTCAATGGAAATGTGACAGATTAATTCATTCAAACAATATTTATTTTATAGGCACAAAACTGTTTTCTTTTTTCACACCCAAAAAGGGCAATAACTAAACAATTGTTCAAACAATTGTAAACATTGTTCCTAAGATAAGCAATGGATCCTAAGATTGTAGGTAACACACTACAGTAAGTAGCAGCAAATTAATGTCAGAGCAGAGCAGGTCAAGGTAACTCTCACCTTCATCAGAAAGCACATCAGAACACAGGACATGCATTGAAGGGAAAAGACAAAAGGCCTGTATTCTCCTATAGATGTATGTTTTCATTTTTGGGAAGGGGAAATTAGCATGAGAAGCACGATGGTGCTTCAAAACATACCTTGCAGAGAGGTACATGTTGAGTTCTCTCTTGAGATACATGCTCTGCTCTGTATTGCTGAATAATTGCTGTTCCCAATTCTTCCAACAACTTTGAAAAAAGAATAAAGAGATTTTCAAACATTTCGTTTTTTTCTGCGATAGGAACTGGTGTAAAACAACAAACAGAATATAAAAATAATTGCCTTTAAAATAAAAATTTAAAGGCAATTAAATAATTAAAGGTTATTTAATTGCCTTTAAAGCACTTTTTAACTAAAAACATATTACATTTTGAAAGATTACTACATGAAGTAGTACATGATATGTTGTATTGTATCGTCTTAAATCGCATGTATAGCTTATCTTGGTGTCACCTTTGTCCCATGTAACTGCACAGATGAATCTGGCTCCCTTAGACAGCAAGCACTAACTTGATATAATTCAAGTAACCACTGCTGAGTCAGAAAGAAGTAGCCTTTCACCAGATGAGCCAAAACCTTGAAGGAAAAGTTAGGGTTAGACAAATCAAGTCACACAACCAAAAGACCTTTGAACAGGTATACATTATGGTTGATAATCTCACCTGTAGCGCCTCCAGCCTGACAGGTGATGGCTCTAAAAGGTTAGGAGATAGGTGGAAAGACATAGGGTTACTCTCTGAGTGAGGATCTTCCCTAGGCTGGGTGACTATACATACACAAAGCCGCAGAAGCCAACAAACTCCTTCTTCTCCATGGAGCCAATGCCACTCCTTCAATTGCTTTTGCTGTCTCCAGTTCTGACACATATATTCCTCATGTGGAAACCCTATATCGCCAGGCACTTTAGCTGGCTGTTGAAGAAGTATCTGAATCTCAGGAAGAGGGGCCTTGGCAGAAACCAGGGCTCCCAACAAGGTCAGACTGGACACACGGACATTTACATCTAAAAAAAAAAATCAGAAGAAAGAAATTGGGTTTAAATTCTCACTCCTTGAAGACAACTCAACTACAAGAAAATTATTTTGGACAAAATACATCGTCATACAGCAGTTACAAGGGTGCTGAAAGGATCACTGCTGGGGTTCCCTCCCTCAGTCATGTAGATCACCTTGCTTGGTCCTCAAATTGCTTATCAAAGCAATTATTCGGATAAGACACTCAACATCATATATTATTCCCTACTGACTGATCATCTGAGTATCAAAAACTGACACCCTACCTCTTGCCTTCACTATAGTTGCTAGAAATTTCAGTGACATCAATTTTTAAGACCAAGGAGTATGTGTCACAAACATAGCAATACTAACTAGGAATGCAATTAATGGAGGAATTACTAGTGCATGTAATGCTATTGGCAGTTGGGGTTACTAGGTTAATCTGGTTGGTTGCTATGTTATGTCATCGTGGTTGCAATTCTAGTTGCTGTGTTGTTGTTGGATGCTATGCTTGTCATTGTAAAAGTGGATGCTACATTGATGCTAGAGTTGCCATGGTCGTGAATATTCCAGTTATTTGGTTAATCATGTTGGTTAGTTGCTGTTTTTGTTGTAATTGTGGTTGTGTCGTCTGCAAACTTCACAAGGTGATTGGAGCTCTAGGTTGGAGTGCAGTGGTGAGTCAGCAGGGTGAAGAGCAGAGGACTGAGCATGCTGCCTTATGGCCCCTGTGCTCAGTGTGATGATGCTTGAGGTGTTGTTTCCAACCCTTACTGCTTGTGGTCTGACACAGGAAGTCAAGCAGACAGTTGTAGAGGGAGGTACTGAGGTTCAGTGTGTCTATACTAAGTAGCTAACTAGCAGTTAGCTAGAATGATAAGTCACAGTAGTAAATGGTAACATTATATGGTAGTATTATAGTTTAAAACATTTCAATTGTACATTATGTCAATAAGACTTTTAATTTTAAACAATCAAAACAGGAGGAGGCAGAAGAAACAGTAGAAGAAAAATCTGTAGTCTTCAGAGTCTCAGAGGCTGAGAAAATCACAGGGTGCATTCGTAAACTGCCACTCTGAGCACACTCCAGCACTTTGGAGTGTGTATGGAACTCTTGTTCATTTATTCAGAGTTCCACTCTTTTGGAGCTTTCAGAGTGTCTGACACTGATGAAGCCATAAAGCCGAAGCCAGAAGCAACTTCGGGACCTAACAGAAACATCTGTGTCTGTATACTCCTCTTTTACTCCACCTGCCTTACAGGTAATATTATTTGTTGCCACAGTCCTGATTGGGACCTCTAACAGTAGGGATGCAGGTAAATAGCAGGGGGTCAGGATTTGTGTGGTTAGCTTCAGCCAATTAGCATGCCACTTCCTCGTTGCCATTTTCCATAAATTACATTGAATCCGGTACCATTTTCCGAATGCTCATTGGTGGGTGACCAAAACTCGGCTCATGCACAAGTTTAGTGTTTGGCACGACCTCCATCGCGTGTGCATGTTGATAATAATTTATTCATAGTAGACGCCTATCAAGAGACGCCCACTGGATTTAGATCCACAAGTTCAAGACGAACAGCATGTTAAAAACAAACCACACATAATATGCGCTCTCACCATGCATGTTCTTGTAGAAAGTTTGCAAACGGCACCAGAAAAGGTAAATTAAGCCAACCAATCATATTAACATACACATTTGGGGTGGGCATTAAGTTCATGGGAGTGCTGCTAAAGGCAGGATAAGAAAACAATGCGCGTTCACAAACAAAGTAAACATCCAATGTGTAACATCCAAAGTACCGTGTAAACGGCCAATTCCTGTCATCCAGTCAGAGTCTGTCACTCAGTAATGCATTATATAATTGGCCACGTTAAAATGTACCGGAAATAGGCTTCACGAAACTCCAGTTTAAATTATGAAAAAATAGTTCAATTTTGGCTGAATTCCCTTGCCTAGCATTTCTCATTGAAATGAATGGGGGCGGGACTTGGTCACTTTCTCCAGGTTGTATAATACCTCCATGGTAAATAGGGATGTGACATCATAAGATACCATGGTCTCATCCGGATCTAGCTTCAGTTCTCTGATCTTGTTGGTGAAGTCCATGTAGTTCTGGACATGGTGTAGGTGGTGTGGTGTTGCCTACCAGTGGTGCAAGAATAGTCGCAAGCAGTTTTGCAATGTTGACAGAGTTGCATAGTGTGCATGGTGTGGTGTACTGGAAACTCATGGGTCCTTGCAAGATCCTAAACAGTCAATAATCTTTTTCTTGTATCTGCTGGTTGGGCCTCTGTTTCTCATAGGTGTTCTCATCACTAAGAAAGGTGCTAACCTTGGAGTGATACTCAGTTGTGTTTAGAAACACTGTGCATCTTTCTTTGTCAGCTGGTAGTATGGTGATGTTTTCATCCTTGCTTAGAGGTCTACAGTTCATACCCACAGGCCAGAAATACTGTATAAGCTCCTGGTATTTCAAACATCAGTCAGAACTGAGGAAACTTTCCGGATGGAAAGTGAAACGTCTTCAAGCTCAAAAGTCCAGTTGCCTTAATGGAACACTATGACTACCACAACCTGGATGAATGAGAATCTTCACAGACATACAACCTCACAAAATCTTACTTTTAAAGGTCTTCTTTGAAGTCTGAACCTTTTAGACATTAGTGTTGGCTACATGAAACTAAGAAAAGCATTTAGAAATATTATGTAGGTTCAATACAATTTGTAAAACACATTGGCTTAATGGTTTTGTCAGGTGAATGGCTACTTACAACGCCAATGTTTTCTATTGTCTGGGTCATATCAATAGGGGAAGGGTGTTTCTAGGAAAGAAACCCATAGGATTTCTTTTTATTGTCTTTAGAAAGTATCACTGATATTTAGCTTCAAAACGGTATACATTTTTGAAAACTAGGAGATTTAAGAATTCTACTGGTATCCTTTATACTGTATGTTTTAAAGGAGAAGTTCAGTGTGATTTTGACCTGGGCTGTACTGAAAGATGTTACTGAGTACAAACATATATCCAATACCGACCTCCGGTCACCCCCAGCATTCCGCATTTTACACCGTTTTAGCCAAAGCTTTCATTACACTGCTACACTGGGGGCATTGCATAGCCTATGCAGCTAAATCGCTATTTTTACACCATTAACAGGGTTCAGAGTAACTCCACATTTTATTGGTAGACTTCTGTGAGCCCTGACATTTAAGACAAGACAATGAGAATTTTGAAAGTGTACAGGTACTTTATTAAAAAGACAGTTTATAAAGACAGTAACTTGTCATAATTTCCCAGTCACCGCCATCTTGAAATTAAATCACGATAAGTCAACTGATGAGCTACAACTTTATAAATGTCTTTGATCAAACTCTTTTAAGTTTCATCGTTTGTTGGTGCTTTAGTGCTCATGTAGATAGTCACCATATATTTTCATCTGAAATCCAAGCACTTCAACAGAATATAAATTTTAAATCTGTTCCCCTGTCCTATCTGTTCGTCAATTGACTTATCGTGATTTTATTTCAAGATGGCGACCGGGAATTCTGAGAAGGTACTGTCTTTATAAACTACTGTCTTTTTAATAAAGTACCTGTACACTTTAAAAATTCTGATTGTCTCGTTTTAAATGTCAGGGCCATCAGAAGTCTACCAGTGAAGTTAATGCTAAAAACGGTTTAATGCAGAATGCTGGGGGTGAACGGAGGTGGGCATTGGATATATGTTTGTACTCGGTAACATCTTCCAGTACAGTCCAGGTCCAAGTCACACCGGATTTCTCCTTTAAGGACAAAAACTTGCAGAGCTTTAGATGTTTGTTTTGGAACAGACCTCACAGTCCCTTCAGTGGGTCCACAGAATCCAGAGAGTTAACCTTTAATGCACGTAGTCTTTTGACTCTGACTACACATAAATGCAGGAAATATTCAGTTTTTAAACTAAATGCTGGCACAAGACCACATTGTGGGCAATGTCAATGTAACCGGAATATAGCAACTGATGTGTTCGTGAATATTCTGGTCTCCACACATTACTCAGAACCCTGTTTAAACCAGAATATTGATCTTAAAAGGATTCGTACACTGCCCTCTGGAGGATAAAATATATACAATTTACATTTGACACTAATACGTTTTACTGAAGGCATTTAATGGTCAAAACATTTTTTTATAAATATTCAAATATATTAAAATATTATAATTAATAAACAAACTTTAAATATGATTTTTGGGCAGAAGTCTTAGCCCCTATCTGCCTTTAAAAAGCTCTTGAAGACCCCACTATTCAGGGAGCAACTTCTGTCCTAGCACTAGGATAACTTTCACTGCACTGTACTTGACTCCATTGATGCACTCCCATCTCCTGCTCTTTTAGGTTTCTACTATGTAGCTTCATTGTTATCCTCCTTTGTAAGTTTCTTTGGATAAAAGCATCTGCTAAATGCATAAATGTAAATGTAAATGTAAACTTACCTCGATGATGAACATATTGTTGAATTTGTTTCCAAAATGAGCTCAGCAGCCCTGGCTGCAGGCGGTGGTATGGTGTATTTTGCACAAGATTAGCCACACACTGTAACAAAACAAAACGTTAAATTTTACAGACATTGGAGGTATGGTTTCAACAACCACCAGAATACATCACTGCAAAGCCCTGATAGATTCTTTTTTGTTTTTTTTTTGCAGTTTTATTTAAAATAGTGCAAACAAAAACTCATTTTGTACACCATCCAGTACGATGTTTAGGTTGTGGATCAGCACCAGTCCACCTAAAAAAAAAAAAAACCCCTTCAGACCACCAGCCAACCTTCTCTGCACCAGAATTCAAAAATTTAAGAAATAGATTCAGGACCCTGTCCTCCCTACTCTGAATGATACATTTCAATGTTCTAG